>SJYT01007061.1:259271-328410 GCA_006410635.1 Cephalophus harveyi | reverse complement strand
GCCGCCCCTAACCCGCCCCGCCCGCGCTTGCGCACTGCCGCCCCGCCGCGACCCGGCGCCGGGATCGCGGAACAAAAGTGGCTCCTGGCGGCTCCACCGGCCGCTCTTCTTCTCCTCCCCCACCTCCAGCCAAACTCGCGGGAAACGGGACCACGTCAGCCCGGGGTTAGGGACACTTTCCAGTGGGACGGGAGATGGCCCACTTTCCCATTCCTGGTCTCCCCTGGCTCTCGCCTCATCCCTCTTTGCCCGTCTTCTCGTACTTCATTTAAGTTGTCTTCCATCCACTCCTGCCCCCTGTACACTAAGCGCGGCCACTCAGGAGATTAACTTAGTCATGTCTCCAGATTCCTCCACCGCCTGATGGCCACCGTGTTGTTTAAACAGTCTGAAAATTGATCTCTTGACTGTGCCTTTAATGATTTTTTTTTTTTTTTTATACTCACAATTAAACTCTCAACAGATGTCATTGGAATTTTTTAAGACTGGTGTTAAAAATCGTAGACGTGCCCGGTCAATGTGACATGAAACAATTACAACCGCAGCTGCGGAGATCGCATTTAGAGCTTCCAGCCCCGCAGCCTGGACGTTGACGTCTATAAGTGGACATAGCATCGAGGAGTTACCATCTTCATCAATTAACGTTGGAAAGCTTTGTGCCGTGTTGGTAGCATCCTACTATGTTTGAGAGAAGCTGGGGAGAAATGGTGCAACCATATTACTCAAACTAAACTGTTAAACGTTTACACTGATAAATTACTGTAGGTTCACATTCCTCTGCAGCACACAAAATACCCCAGCGAACGCAGGCAACAAATGCCCCTTTCAGCACGTGTCAACATGCCGCTCCCTTGCTTCCATTGTCAGCAGAAGTTGTTGGAATTTTTTTTCAAGTCAGAACCCTAAGGTCCTTCTGGCCTCCTATTCAGGGCATTTGGCGGTGACTTCTGTGTTTGTTGGGCCTCAAAAGTGTGGGGGCTTCCTCTTCCCGACCCCAGTACTAGCCTTTAGGAGGCCCTTAAGTGAGGAATCGCTGTGATTACTTTGTGACTCACAAAACTATGGCCTGTCCTAAGTATCATCATGGGTTTGGTCGAGCAGGGCTCACCATATGCAATCCAAAAAGGCTGGCTCTGGCTCCTTCCATTCCAGGTTCAGCCCAGCTTGGATGGGGTCCCCTCTACCTAGCGCTCTACCTGGGCAGCCAGGTGAAGTGGACTCCCCAGGCACCTGTGATCCCAGAGCGAGAGCGACAGGGTTCCTACTGTAATCTGTAACTGTCACTGGGTTTTAGTAAAATTTCATAATAAGTTCATTGGGCATGTATGTAATTGAATCAACAGAGAGGATGTTCAAGTTGTCCATAACCTGCACAGACTCCGGGAGATGCTGGTCCTGTTTACAAGTTTACATTATTTAATCCAAGTTACCGTGACAATCCTGTACATGCTCCTCTGTTGTTTTCAGAGTTACCCAGGTCCTGAGCCAGCAACAAATACCAGGGGCCGGGTGCTGTCTGAGAGAGAGGGAATTGGTTACGTGGAGGGAGAGAAGCTTAGCAAGAATCCTTGGCTGCTGCTGCAGACTCACTTGACCCTGAAAATGACCAGCATGTGAGCCCATCCTCCCTGGGCCCATGTTACGCTCTCCATCGGAATGCCCTTTCTCTCAGAACCCGCCTTTTAAAGTCCTCTTGGTTCTCCGAGATTGACTCCAAACGCTGCCTTTTCTGGGAACTTCTAACTTCTACACATCAGTTCTTTACTCCTCCCTCTAGAGACTCACCATGGAGAACTTATGTACAAGGGGGACTTCTGCCCCATAACCGAGGTCATGGCTTCCCTCCTGTGGCCTGAGCTGAACCTGAGCCTGGCGTGTGGGCAGAACACAGTACAATAAGCCCCTACTTGAGAACCTTCACGGCGTGAACTTTCAAAGAGGTGAGCATGCGTTCCATCAATATCAGGAATGAGCAAAATTGCAGCTTTCTCCTTTCTCAGGTGGCTCAGTGGTAAAGAATCCACCTGAAGAGACTTGGGTTTGATCCCTGGGTCGGGAAGATTCCCTGGAGGAGGAAATGGCAACCCATTCCAGTGTTCTTGCCTGGGAAATCCCAAGGGCAGAAGAGCCTGGTGGGCAACAGTCCATGGGTTCTCAAAGACTTGGACACAACTGAGAAGGCACACAAGCCTCTGTCTCCTATTGCTGAAGATCGTTCATCTCCACCATCTTACTCTTCTTGACTGTTCGATGCCAGCCCCTGTGTGCCAGCTGTTGTACTGTACCACTGTACTTTTCAAGGTACTGTACTGAAAGATTAAAAATGCTGTCTTTATTTTTTCTGTTTTTTTAAATGTATTATTTGTTTGATAAGTATTATCAACCTATTACAGTACAGTACTAAATAGCCGATTGAGTTAGTTGGGTACCTAGGCTAACTTTGTTCAACTTACTAACAAATTGGACTTACAGACATGCTCTTGGAACATTACTCATTCATGTGTAAAGGACTGGCTATATATGGATATTGAAGAGAGGAACAGAGAGTAGGGGCTAGAGCCAAGTAGATGTTTCCCTGATGAATAAGTGAGTGAGGGGATGAGTGAATGAATGAATGCTAAAAGGGAGATGTGCTTACTTGCTCAGTCATGTCTGACTCTTGCGACCCCATGGACTATAGCTTGCCAGGCTCCTCTGTCCATGGGATTCTCCAGGCAAGAATACTGGAGTGGGTTGCCATTTCCTTCTCCAAAAGGGAGATACATTTCATTTTTGGAAAGGTGGGCTATTAACCATGACCACAGATGTGAGCAGTGTTTGCAGTTCAACCTGGCATCCAGATGTCTCTTCACTTGCACTGTGGTCAAGTGTACTGGGCACCTGAACAGGAACTTGGATATCTGGATTTGAGCCTTGGGTCTACTCCTTAAGAGCCTCCAATCTTGGGCAAGTTTCTCAACATCTCCTAGCCTTTGTAACCACAGCTTACCCCCAGACCCACTCAGTTTCTCCTGGCCCTGGATGTTGGCTGCTTGCTCACTGGAGAGCCCCAATCACAGCCCCACCCCTTAACTGGCCTTAAAGTGAGAAAACAGAAAGAGAAATTAAGGCAACAATTCCATTCACCATTGCAACAAAAAGAATAAAATACTTAGGAATATATCTACTGAAAGAAAAAAAAAGACCTATATATAGAAAACTAGAAAACTAGAAAACACTGATGAAAGAAATCAAAGAGGACACTAAATAGATGGAGAAATATACCATGTTCATGGATTGGAAGAATCAATATAGTTAAAATGAATATACTACCCCAAAGCAATCTACAGATTCAATGCAATCCCTATCAAGCAGAGCTAGAACAAGTAATTTCACAATTTGTATGGAAAAACAAGAAACCTCGAATAGCCAAAGCAATCTTGAGAAAGAAGAATGGACCTGGAGGAATCAACCTGCCTGACTTCAGGCTCTACAACAAAGCTACAGTCATCAAGACAGTATGGTACTGGCACAAAGACAGAAATATAGATCAATGGAACAAATAGAAAGCCCAGAGATAAATCCACGCACCTATGGACACCTTATCTTTGACAAAGGAGGCAAGAATATACAATGGAGAAAAGACAATCTGTTTAACAAGCGGTGCTGGGAAAACTGGTCAACCACTTGTAAAAGAATGAAACTAGAACACTTCCTAACACCACACACAAAAATAGACTCAAAATGGATTAAAGGTCTAAATGTAAGACCAGAAACTATAAAACTCCTAGACGAAAACATAGGCAAAACACTCTCTGACATAAATCACAGCAGGATCCTCTATGACCGACCTCCAAGAGTAATGGAAATAAAAGCAAAAATAAACAAATGGGACCTAATTAAACTTAAAAGCTTTTGCACAATGAAGGAAACTATAAGCAAGGTGAAAAGACAGCCTTCAGAATGGGAGAAAAGAATAGCAAATGAGGCAACTGACAAAGAATTAATCTCAAAAATATACAAGCAACTCCTGCAGCTCAATTCCAGAAAAATAAATGACCCAATCAGAAAATGGGCCAAAGAACTAAACAGACATTTCTCCAAAGAAGACATATAGATGGCTAACAAACACATGAAAAGATGCTCAACATCACTCATTATCAGAGAAATGCAAATCAAAACCACAATGAGGTACCATCTCATGCCAGTCAGAATGGCTACTATACAAAAATCTACAAACAATAAATGCTGGAGAGGGTGTGGAGAAAAGGGAACCCTCTTACACTGTTGGTGGGAATGCAAACTAGTACAGCCACTATGAAGAACAGTGTGGAGATTCCTTAAAAAACTAGAAATAGAACTGCCATATGACCCAGCAATCCCACTGTTGGGCATACACACCTAGGAAACCAGAAATGAAAGAGACAAGTGTGCCCCAATGTTCATCACAGCACTGTTTATAATAGCCAGGATATGGAAGCAACCTAGATGTCCATCGGCAGACGAATGGAGAAGAAAGCTATGGTACATATACACAATGGAATATTACTCAGCCATCAAAAAGAATACATTTGAATCTGTTCTAATGAGGTGGATGAAACTGGAGCCAATTATACAGACTGAAGTAAACCAGAAAGAAAAACACCAATACAGTATACTAATGCATATATTTGGAATTTAGAAAGATGGTAATGATAACCCTATGTGTGAGACAGCAAAAGAGACACAGATGTATAGAACAGATTTTGGACTCTGTGGGAGAAGGGGAGGGTGGGAAGATCTGAGAGAATAGCATCGAAACATGTGTATTATCATATATGAAACAGATCGCCAGTCCAGGTTTGATGCATGAGACAGGATGCTCAGGGCTGGTGCACTGGGATGGCCCAGAGGGAAGGGATGGGAGGGAGGTGGGAGGGGGGTTCAGGATGGGGGAGACATGTACACCGGTGGCTGATTCATATCAATGTATGGCAAAAACCACTACAATATTGTAAAGAAATTAGCCTCCAACTAAATAAATAAAACAAAAACAAATAAAGTGAGGGGTGGCCTCCAGCACAGCCTCCTCTATCCCATGCTGACCACAGGACAAGCTGCAGTGTTTCCATCACCATGTGGTCCAACCCTGGGGACCCCAGGTGACCTTGCAGCTCCCACCTCTTCTGGCTTTTGTTGTTTTTTTTCAGTTTGAAACAATTTGTTAAAACATGAAAACATTTCCAGGAAAACATCCAATTTGGAAAATGAAAAATGCAACCCATGGTAAGGAAAATAGGAGTCATACACTGAACAGAGGAAAACAGAAAAGGCAACCACGCTTTGTAGAAATCAAGACAACACATAGGCTTATAAAAAAAAATGTTCATATCATCATGTGTAGAAAACTGTAATTAAAGTAAGGTAGCTTTTATTAGTTGTATAATCTAAAAGTATGAGTAAATTTTGGACTTTATCTCCAAAAGGGCCTCACAGTTGTCACTGGAATACACGTTTCTTGAGACACTGGGCAGAGTTCCTATTTATGGGAAATATGTTCTTTTTTTTCCACACAGTGAAAATGAGAAAAATTATATCAAAGAGAAATCTTTTTCTCTAATCTCTTTCAATACCTCAGAAAGGCAGTACTTGTAAATTTTCAACTCAGACTTGAAAAGTCTTATTGCTTGGCATCAGATTTTTCAAAAAGTGAAGAACTATTTGAACCACCATACTATTCTCAAATCCTGTTTCAAACTTTTCCACATAGTGCTGCTTTGATTTTGTGAAGGTAGACGTCAGTCCAATGACAATCTAGATTGGACTAGAAGGACATCAAACCAGTCAGTCCTAAAGGAAATCAGTCCTGAATATTCATTGGAAGGACTGATGTCGAAACTGAAGCTCCAACACTTTGGCCAGCTGATGCAAAGAACTGACTCATTGGAAAAGACTCTGATGCTGGGAAAGACTGAAGGCAGGAGGAGAAGAGGACGATAGAGGATGAGATGGTTGGATGTCTTCACCAACTCGATGGACATGAGTTTGGCAAGCTCCAGGAGTTGATGATGGACAGGGGGGCCTGGTGTGCTGCAGTCCATGGGGTTGCAAAGAGTCAGACACGACCGAGCGACTGAGCTGACTGAAGATACTCATCAGAACCCCCTAGGCACTGAGGCCAGGATGATACCTTGAAGGCTCTGACTCGCACAAAGTCTCTAGGGATCCTTGAGTGATTATCCTCTGACCTGTAAGGGTCCTTCTTGCACCAACTCTCAAAGGAAACCCTCGCTCAAGGTCAGGGGAGCAGGCCCGGAGCTCCGTCCTCCTGGGTCCCCCTCTCAGATATCAGCCAGATATTGGCTGACTACAGTTTGACATTTTTGTTTCAAATACGGTTATTCTAAGAAGTCTCAAAGCTTTTGCCTGCAGAAACTTTTGCTGATCCACATCGCATTTCTAAACTACACACTTATTGATAAGTTGGCTGAAGAGTAAGGATGAGCTTCCCTGGTGGCTTAAACGGTAAAGAATTCACCTGCAATGCAGGAGACCCAGGCTCCATCCCTGGGTTGGGAAGATCCCCTGGAGGAGGAAATGGCAACCCGCTCCAGTACTCTTGCCTGGGAAATCCCACAGACAGAAGAGCCTGGTGGGCTACAGCCCATGGGGTTGCAAAGAGTCGGACACGACTGATCAAATTTTACTCTCACTTTCATTTATTTGGCTATGCTGAGTCTTGGTTCCAGCATGCGGGATCTAGTTTCCTGAAAGTGAAAAGTGAAAGTCGCTCAGTCGTGTCTGACTCTTTGTGACCCCATGGACTATACAGTCCATGGAATTCTCCAGGCCAGAATGCTGGAGTGGGTAGCCTTTCCCTTCTCCAGGGGATCTTCCCAACCCAGGTCTCCTGCATTGCAGGCAGATTCTTTACCAGCTGAGCTTCCCCACAAGGGAAGCCCCTGACCAGGGATCAAACATTGGGAGCATGGAGTCTTAGCCACTGGACCACCAGGGAAGTCCCTCGCCTGATCTCCTTTATTAAAAGCATACTTTTCATTTACTTTTTTCTTTTATGGTGAGGACATGTGACACAAGATCTACCCTGCTGCCAGAACTTTGTTTTCAATGCAGCATTGCTAACTACAGGTCCTAGGTTTCGCCACAGAGCTCACGTTGGTTCCACTGTCTCAGCCCCAGCGAACACCTCTGTTTCACTCAAAGGAATGTCCAGGGGGCTGCGGTAGAGTATTGGAACCAGGAAGGTGGTGGCTGGGTGGCAGAGGAGACTAGAATTAGTGCTTGCAGAGGGCTTTCAAGTGCCTGCCCTGACTTGGTGTGTTAGGTGCATCATTTGATTGTCTCTTCATAGTAGCCCAGGGAAATCGGGACATGATGCCCCATTTACAGATGGGAAAACTGAGGTGCAATGAAGTGAAGTCACCCAGTCACCTCTCTTGTGTGTTGGGAGCCCTGTATTTGAACCCTGTCTGCTGGATCCCAAGATGCCAGCTCTCAATAATTCAAGATAAGGAAGCCCTGAAGGAAGACTTTCAGGACCCCCAATGGGAGGAGCGGGCGCTGAGCAGTGGGAACCTGCAAGCCTGCGGTGGTCTGGGAGCTGTGGCCCCGGTCTCCGTGTCCCCAGTGGAGCATCTCTGCACCACCTCCCAGCATGAAGTTCTCTGGGAAGGACAGAGTGGAGAGGTGATAACTGGCCATCTAAGAAACCAGTTTCAAGGCCTGGCAGGTGCCCACAGGCTCCTGGTTTCACCTCTAGGAGTTTGGGGGGGCTTCTCTGTTGGCTCAGATGGTAAAGAATCTGCCTGCAATGCAGGAGACCTGAGTTTGATCTCTGGGTTGGGAAGATCCCCTGGCGGAAGAAATGGCAACTCACTCCAGTACTCTTGCCTGGAGAATCCCATGGACAGAGGAGCCTGGCGCGCTTCAGTCCATGGGGCCGCAAAGTCAAACACGACTGAATGACTTTCATGTCACACTTCACTTGGTAAAAATGGTTGAGGTGGCCTCAAATGAGACAGTGGCCGGGGAAGGACAGAGTCCCCCACCCCCAGGTGGGTCCCCGATGGCCCGGAACCTCACTGTGGGTACCCCAAAGGCAAATTCCACCCCCAGCGGGAGTCAAGTCTCAGCCCCGCCTGAGAGCGCTTCTGTCCCAGAGCATCTATCATTGGCGTCCATCCTAATTAGTGCTTTGACACCCACATCTTCAGAGGCTCTAAGTCAGCTGTGTGGTTCCTGTTGGAGACTGCTCGTGCGTGAAGGATGCCGTTTATAAGGAGGAAGGGAACACACAGCGTGGGGGGTGGGCAGGAAGGGGGACAAGCCCCTGGTCTCTCTCGCCTTTGCACCCGGGAGACACAACAAACCCAAGAGTGAAATTTGTTCTCTGGTCTCCTGTCTCATTTGGTGACGGCTTTTGAAAATTATTTGTTAGCGGCTGCGTGCAGTCTTTCTTTAGCTGCAAAGGGCAGGGCACGCTCTCTAGCTGCCACGCAAGCGTTCCTGTCGCAGCGGCCTCTCTTGTTGCGGAGCACAGGCTCTAGAGCGGGGGCTCAGGACTTGTGGCTTAGTTGCCCCATGTGCCCTGAACCGGCAGGTGGATTCTTAACCACTGGACCACCGGGGAAGTCCCTGGTGATGGTTTTACTTCCAGACTTCCAAGCCAGCAGTGATTCTGAGCCTGGAACCTTTCTGCAGAGCAAGAGTGGAAGTTATTTTTCGCTTGTCTGACCCCGAGTCTGGTTGCTCTCTCCGTGCACAAGCCAAAGTGCAGCCAGCGGAGTGAGGGGTGATTACTGGGGAACAAAGTGAGAAAGGGCTGGGCCCTGCTCCACATGACGGCGGTCTCGCGGGAGGAACAACACCGCCAGCCCACCACCTCAGAGGAGGTTCCGGAAGAGCCACTGGAAGAGGCAAACGCAGGGTGGGAGTGCCGAGGAGGGAGCCCCCCTCCCCACTGCTGGCTTCACACTCTGTTATCTCATTGGCCCCCATGAGACCCTGGGGTGGGGTGGGGAGATTGCTATCACCTCCACTATACATGGGGAAGTGCAGTGAAGTTCAGTTCAGTTCAGTTGCTCAGTCGTGTCTGACTCTTGCTACCCCATGGACTGCAGCACGCCAGGCCTCCCTGTCCATCACCAACTCCTGGAGTTTACCCAAACTCATGTCCATCAAGTCGGTGATGCCATCCAACCATCTCATCCTCTGTTGTCCCCTTCTTCTCCCGCCTTCAATCTTTCCCAGCATCAGGGTCTTTTCAGATGAGTCAGTTCTTTGCATGAGGTGGCCAAAGTATTGGAGTTTCAGCTGTAGCATCAATCCTTCTAATGAATATTCAGGACTGATCTCCTTTAAGATGGATTGGTTGGATCTCCTTGCAGTCCAAGGGGCTCTCAGGAGTCTTCTCCAGCACCACAGTTCAAAAGCATGGGGCATACATGGTGGGGAAGCTGAGGCTCAAAGCACCTGGATCACTTACAAGTCACCTAGTTGGTAGATGTCAATGAGGATTGAGATCCTTGAGTCTGAGCTCTGTTGCTTTCCAGTTGTAGCTCTGGGGGCGGGGCCTTGCAGGGCAAGGTCCCCAGTGAGCCCTGGAGCCGAGGCAGGAGTGCACAGGTAGGTGTGGACACGGACACGCCGGGAGAGGGGAGAGGTGGTAGCTTAGCTTGGATTTGAGCCAGAAGCTGACCCTGAACTAGGATTCCCACGAAGGAGTTGAGCCGGGAGGTGATCCCTGGGGGGTGATCCCCTGGGGATGATCCCCAGAAGTGCCTGTGGGGCTTGAGAAGGAATCTCAAACAAGGTGACTTAAGGAGCAGGTTACCGTGAAGGGCCACGGGGCTCCCAATGGTGAGAGAGCAGGGCGAGCCCACAGGTCCCGAGACAGGGCCTCCCAGGCAGTCACAGAAGCCTCGGGTGCACCGGAGGGACAGAGCAGGGCGGCATCTTCCATCCAGGGAGGATCAGAGATGTACAAGGAGCAGAGCCAGAGTCCAAGCGCTTCCCAAGCAGCTGGGACGGTCGGCAAGCGACAGGGAGCCGTGGACACAAATGCGGTGACGTTGTCGGTGTCTGCAGACTCCAGATGTGGGGAGAGGCGGGCCAGGGCCCCTGGCGAGGATGCTGCCGCAGGAGGACCAGCTGGCCCTGCCTGAGGAGAGCGGCAGGCGGGCTGAGGATGGGGTGAGGGTTAGGGCAGAGGCCACCAGGCCGGACTGCTAGGACAGAAAGGGCTCCCCAAGACTTCTGCGCATCCAACCTGTGAGCCCAGGCGAACAGCGACTGTGAGACAAACCGGACTGACGGGCCGAGGGGCAGCTCTGGGAGGGACTGCAGTCGAGGGGGCAACCAGGGGGGACCCGGAGCAGCAGCTGCAGGTCTGAGCATGCGGAGAGGAGCTCAATGCATCTGCATGGCCCCTGAAGTACTGCCCCAAGTCTGCCCGGACACTGGCTNGAACAGCGACTGTGAGACAAACCGGGCTGACGGGCCGAGGGGCAGCTCTGGGAGGGACTGCAGTCGAGGGGGCAACCAGGGGGGACCCGGAGCAGCAGCTGCAGGTCTGAGCATGCGGAGAGGAGCTCAATGCATCTGCATGGCCCCTGAAGTACTGCCCCAAGTCTGCCCGGACACTGGCTCTTGGAGGCTGATGATGGGGCCCCATGATGACCCTCTGGGGTCCCTTGCCTGTCTTTCCTGAGCAGGAAGGGCAGCTGGCTAAGGTTGGGTTTTTGTTGTGTTTTTTTTTTAATGTCTTTTTTTTTAAGAAGAATTTTTTTTTTTTTTTTGATGTGGACCATTTTTAAAGTATTTACTGAATTTGTGATAATATTGCTTCTGCTTTATATTTTGGTTTTATGGCCTCAAAGTATGTGGGATCTTAACTCCCTGACCAGAAATCGAACCTGCACCCCCTGCATTGAAAGGTGAAGTTTTAACCACTGGAGTCCCCTGAGGTTAGGGGTTTGGGGGCTTGGTTGTCACCCACTGGCTGCATGGCGTAGTGCAAGCTATTGTTCTGAGTCTCCCCCTCCATATAAAACGGGGTTCATCCATCCGTAGACAGTTCCAGAGTGCTGCATGCCAGCTGAAGTGAGTATTAAGTGAGTGAACTCCTCCCTATTGGCAACACACGTGAGCCATGTGGCAGACGCTTGGACAGACAAGCGCCCAGGGTGTCATGGGGGGAGACAGAACCTGGTCCCCCCAGACTCCCAATGCTGGGTTCAGCTGGGTCCCCAACACCCACAGGACACCGTGGCAAAGCAGCCACCTGGAAGAGGTCCTGGCATCAGGCGCCAAGAGGAGGGGCCTTGAAGGTTTGGGGTGAGGAGCAGCCGGCCATCAGTAGTCACTCAGCCACCACTGGATGCAGGGGTCTCAGCCTCCGACCCTGGAGGCTGGGACGGTGACTCAGGGTGGAGCCAAGCAGTGGGACCCTCGGGGTGGGAAAGGTGAGCGCAATGCAGGTGGACAGGGGAGGGGAGGGGGTGAGAAAGAGGAGGGCGTCCAGGACAGCCTCGGGTTTCCAGCCTGGAGCACTGGGTGCCGGAGTCGGGTAGGGTGAGCCGGAGAGGGGAGGTTGGGGACATGACAAGGTAGGGGGTGTCAAGGCCCCACCTTCCCCCAAGCTTCTGGGGACACTTTGTGAACCCTACATGGCCAGGTCCAGTACAGGGGTAGGCAGGGGGAGTGAGGCTTGTGGTCAGCCCCTCTCAATCTGTCTCCCTTCACTTTCCTTCCTGTATGGGGTTGGATGCATCCTCGAAAAATTCACAACCTCCCCAGAACCTCAGAAGGTGACCTTATTTGGAAATAGGGTCATTGCCCATCTAACTAAGTTAAGATGACGTCATCCCAGGGTAGGGTGAGCCCTTCGTCCGATAAGACTGGTGTCGTAATGAGAGTGGGAGAGACACAGACACACGCATAGAGAATGAGAGAGAGGAGGGCGTGCAGGACAGCCTCACGTGACCGTGGACCTAGGACTGCTGGCCACACGGAAGCCAAGGGGGAGGTGTGGAGCAGATTCCTGCCTGCAGCCTTCAGAGGGAGCTCGGCCCTGCCAGTGCCTGAATCTTGAACGTCTGGCTCCCAGAACCTTGAGAGGACGCATTTCTGCTATTTAAAGCTGCCCAACCTGGGACTCTGTTACGGCCACCCCAGGACACCAACGTGCTCCCCATCTTTCCTTCCTCAGTCAGGCCTCATCCTATTGTGAATTCCACCTCTTTCTCGGGTCCACCCTGATTCAAGTCCTAAATCTCCTCAATTGGAAGGTTGAAGCTGGACCTAACCCTCCTAATTAGTAGCACCCCAGCCTGACTCCGTCTTCCCTGGTGGCTCAGACGGTAAAGAATCTGCCTGTAATGAAAAAGACCTGGGTCTGATCCCTGGGTCAGGAAGATCCCCTGGAGGAGGGAATGGCAGCCCACTCCAGTATTCTTGCCTGGAGAATCCCGTGGACAGAGGAGCCTGGCGGGCTGCAGTCCATGGGGTCGCAGAGTTGGACACGACTGAGCAGCTAGCACACACGCAGCCTGGCTTTATCAGATTCACAGCCTCCCCAGAGGTTGGCACGTCTCTTATTCCCCAGGGAGCTGAGCTTCCCATTCTGCCTCAGGTCATGATGGGGGAAAAACCATCTTCAACCTTGGTGCTCCATTGTCCTTAAATTCAACTACCACTGCCTTCAGTGGCTGGTGGTTGCAGGCATAGAAAGTGAGCTCAATTATTCATTTGCATGTTCAGCACAGATTTTTTTTCCCACAGTTTATTGAAAACTTTCAAGGACTTGCAAAACAAACCTCTTTTATTCTCCACCCATTCAGTTAGCTGAATGCCAGAGCATCGGCAGAGTGCCTCGCTTCCTGCCCTGCACCCACCCCGCCTCCCCGCATCTCATCTGAGCCTATAGAGTCCAGATCAGAGAGTCCTTGTCAGCACCCTGCATGCACCAGGCACCCGACAGGCGTTTCAAGTTATAATAGCGAGGCGCTTGTTGAGCAAGTGCATATTAAACGGCAGACATCAAGATAAGGGCTTTCTGTGTTGGCTCATTTTAATCCTTCACCCTTCAACCCCATTATATAGATGAGGAAACTAAGGCCAACTCATCTAACAATTTAGCTAAGGGGGTACAGCTGACACGTAATGGTTTCTAACCGAAACTAGATCAGGTCCAAGCTTGGTGTCCAACCGCCCACATCACAGCTCTGCTGAGCTCACAAAAGATGCCCAGTAATGACCTATATGGGAAGAGAATCTAAAAAAGAGTGGATATATGTATATGTATAACTGATACACTTTGCTGCACATCTGAAACTAACACAACATTGCAAGCCAACTAGACTCCAATAAAAATTAATAAAAAAATAAAGAGATGCTTTCCCCCATAGAAGATGCCCAACACATACTGGCCAGAGGCTGACCACTCTGGCCAGTGGAAAAGACTGTTGGCTGGGAGGCAGGGGTCCAGGCTTCTAGGCCCAGTTTGTCACCCTCTGCGGAGGACACAGGTGAAAAACCTTTCAGCCGTCATGTGGCTGTCACTGGCAAAAGAGTTAAGGAATTATGAGTTATTAATAACACTTCCAATGATGAAATGAGGATCATTACTATTGCAATGAGAGAGGCCAAGAACCAGTGTTAACGGCAATAATGACTCATTTATTGGGGAATTAGAAGATGGTTCAAGGTTTGTAAATCAGGGAGGAATGAGAAAGGTAAGTATGCAAGAAAAATGTGAATCTGAAAGTTCTGAAGATTTGCCTGATAGCGGCGAGAGAAGAATTTCACCACCGTTGTTGGCCCAGGGCTGGGCAGCTGCCGAGGTATCCCGTCTCCTAAAAACGCAGAACAGGGCTTCCCCAGTGGCTCAGTGGTGAAGGATCCACCCGCCCACACAGGAGACACAGGTTCGGTCCCTGGCCCGGGAAGATCCCACACACCACAAGGCAGCTAAGCCCGTGCGCCCCGATACTGAGCCCGTGCTCTAGAGCCCGGGAGCCACAACCCCAAAGCCCATGCACCTACGGTTCCTGCTCCAAAACCAGAGACGTCAGCGTGAGAAGCCACGCACTGCAACTAGAGAGTAGCCCCCATCCTCTGCGACTACAGAAAAAGCATGAAAGTTCTGAAGATTTGCCTGATAGCGGCGAGAGAAGAATTTCACCACCGTTGTTGGCCCAGGGCTGGGCAGCTGCCGAGGTATCCCGTCTCCTAAAAACGCAGAACAGGGCTTCCCCAGTGGCTCAGTGGTGAAGGATCCACCCGCCCACACAGGAGACACAGGTTCGGTCCCTGGCCCGGGAAGATCCCACACACCACAAGGCAGCTAAGCCCGTGCGCCCCGATACTGAGCCCGTGCTCTAGAGCCCGGGAGCCACAACCCCAAAGCCCATGCACCTACGGTTCCTGCTCCAAAACCAGAGACGTCAGCGTGAGAAGCCACGCACTGCAACTAGAGAGTAGCCCCCATCCTCTGCGACTACAGAAAAAGCCCACGCAGCAATGAAGACCCAACACAGCCAAAAATTAAATACACTAATTAATCAAATTTAAAAAAAAAAAAAAGAATACTGGAGCAGGTTGCATTTCCTACTCTAGGGGATCTTCCCAACCCGCATCCAGATCAAACCCGCATCTCTGGCGTCTCCTGAGTTAGCAGACGGATTCTTTACCACTGAGCCACCTGGGAAGCTTGAGGCTCTCAACATTCTGTGAGGTAGGACGTCTGGAATTCTCTCCTTCTACCCTCCCCGCTCATCCAAGGGCGCTGAGATCCTGGGAGTTTGACACCTCCTCTAAGTGAGCGGACGGTGGAGTTGGGCCCTGATCTGGCCTCCCCTGACCCCACACCTCTGTCTTCGCCTTGGACCACCCCGCCCCCCGCCCCGCCACAAACATCAGCCTTCCCAGAGCCTGGGTGAGTTTCCTAAACTTCCAGCCCTTGGTGTCCACTCCTGCAAAATGAAGTCAGTGGGCAGGGAGCCTGTTGCATAAGAGGGTCTCATCAAAATGTTAGCTTCGTCTCCCTTTGGGGGAGGGAGAGGTGCTGAACCCATGGCACTCAAAGATGTGGAGCAGACGCTGAATTCACATCCTGATGCCCAGTAAGGGGGGAAGAAGAATGGGAGCTGAGCCAGGCCATCTGGGGCACCCGTGTTCATGGCACCTAAAGGCACTTCTCTCACCCAGCCATGGTGGGGTCTCACCTGGGGGCCGGGGCTCCCAGCTGCCCAGGACGCTGCCGGAACTGGAACAGGAGCCTCTTCACCAGGAGCCTCCTTGTCAAGAGCTCTTTCTGCTCGGCGCACAGGAGGAAAGTCAGCTCTGTCCACATTCTGCAAATTTCCTCCAAGGAAGCCGGATCGCTGGCCCCACTCCCCGTCCATCTCCAGTCCCAGTGCCAAGAACACTCCTCCGCAGATGCACGCCGACCCCCGTTCCAGGCCCTCTGGAGAGCGCCCTTGATCTGGGCCACGTGTCCAGGCCGTTTTCCTTGGCAGCCACAGAACGGGCGTCACACCTGCACCTTGCGGGCGGCTCACCCTGGGTCTCCTTGACCTGTGGTTTGCGAGAAGAAAATGCTCTGGTTTGCCAGGGACACCCATCTCCCTCGGGAACAAACGTTTGCATTCTCTCTTGTTCGATTGCTTCTAATGGAGGACACTGCCAGTCCCCCGGTCCCGGCTGAGTGAGCCGGAAGCCAGCCCCCGAGTGGAGGACTAGATGGGTTCGATCTGGAAGAGGCGCCTCATCTGGTCTGATCCCCGCATGGCCCTGTGAGGGCAGCGGAGCCAGAGGGGCCTCTGAGCCTCTGTGCCCAGGTGAGAGTACCGAGGTTCAAGAGGTGAACGCGTCTGCCAAGGCCCTTGCGCATAAGAGGTGTGGGGTGGAGCCGTGTCCAGCTTCTGCCAGCTCAAGGCCACCGTACCTCCCACTGCAGGACGCGGCTGAGGACGGCTCACCCTGGGCTCGAGCGCCTCCTCGGGACCCTGCACCCTCCTTGCTCTGTTCTCCTCCCCAAGCCAGGCTCCCATCTGTAAAATGAAGGAGAAGGGGTCTCCGCCACCAGCCTCCCCTTGTCTGCAGCCATCCTGCTTTATTTTCCCAGACCAACCTGCCCCCAAAACCCACCTGCACTCCGAAAATCACTGGCTGCCCGCTTCCCAGCCCCACAGGCCAGCCCTTTATTTCTCTCACTGCCTGGCTAAAATGACGGGGAAACTGAGCTCGGAAACGCCAAGGGGCACCCTGTGCTGGCCCAGTGGGACCCACAATAGCTACTTTCTAAAAATGTATTATTCAATTTCATTTTTACAGAAATCATTGATTTCTTTTTTAAAAATGTGCTTATTTTAAATTGGAGGATAATCGCTTTACAATATTTTGCTGGTTTCCGGCACACAGCAGCATGAACCAACCATAGGAGGTCCCGGCTGAGTGAGCCGGAAGCCAGCCCCCGAGTGGAGGACTAGATGGGTTCGATCTGGAAGAGGCGCCTCATCTGGTCTGATCCCCGCATGGCCCTGTGAGGGCAGCGGAGCCAGAGGGGCCTCTGAGCCTCTGTGCCCAGGTGAGAGTACCGAGGTTCAAGAGGTGAACGCGTCTGCCA
This sequence comes from Cephalophus harveyi, assembly GCA_006410635.1. Taxonomy (NCBI): domain Eukaryota; kingdom Metazoa; phylum Chordata; class Mammalia; order Artiodactyla; family Bovidae; genus Cephalophus; species Cephalophus harveyi. The sequence continues at coordinate 311,804 of SJYT01007061.1, read as the reverse complement.
AGGCCCTTGCGCATAAGAGGTGTGGGGTGGAGCCGTGTCCAGCTTCTGCCAGCTCAAGGCCACCGTACCTCCCACCGCAGGACGCGGCTGAGGACGGCTCACCCTGGGCTCGAGCGCCTCCTCGGGACCCTGCACCCTCCTTGCTCTGTTCTCCTCCCCAAGCCAGGCTCCCATCTGTAAAATGAAGGAGAAGGGGTCTCCGCCACCAGCCTCCCCTTGTCTGCAGCCATCCTGCTTTATTTTCCCAGACCAACCTGCCCCCAAAACCCACCTGCACTCCGAAAATCACTGGCTGCCCGCTTCCCAGCCCCACAGGCCAGCCCTTTATTTCTCTCACTGCCTGGCTAAAATGACGGGGAAACTGAGCTCGGAAACGCCAAGGGGCACCCTGTGCTGGCCCAGTGGGACCCACAATAGCTACTTTCTAAAAATGTATTATTCAATTTCATTTTTACAGAAATCATTGATTTCTTTTTTAAAAATGTGCTTATTTTAAATTGGAGGATAATCGCTTTACAATATTTTGCTGGTTTCCGGCACACAGCAGCATGAACCAACCATAGGGTAAACATGCGTCCCCTCCCTGTTGAGCCTCCTTCCCACCTCCCACCCCATCCCCCGCCTCTCGGCTTTCACAGAGCTCCCGTTTGAGCAAACTCCCACTGGCCCTCTGTTTTGCCTATGGTAATGAGCAAACTCCCATTGGCCCTCTGCTTTGCATACGGTAGTGTGCACGTTCCCATGCCACTCTCTCTATGCGGCCCACCCTCTTCCCCCAGGTAATGTGCACGTTCCCATGCCACTCTCTCTATGCGGCCCACCCTCTTCCCCCACCGAGTCCACGAGTGTTGTCTCCGCATCTGCATCGCTATTCCTGCCCTTGCACATAGGTTCGTCGGTACCATTTTTCTAGATTCCGTATGTACGCATTAATATACGATAGCTGTTCACTGATTTCTTATATCAAATTCTGGCCGCCCTGAGTTCTTTTTTTAGTAGTTAGTTATTTGGGGCTGCGCTGGGTCTTCACTGGTGCGTGGGGCTTTCTCTAGTTGGGGCAAGCAGGGACTTCTCATCGCAGTGGCTTCTCTCCTCGCAGAGCATGGCCTCTAGGGCATGCCGTCTCAGTCGATGTGGCCCTCAGGCCTCGCCACCCTGTGGCACGTGGAGTCCTCCTGGGCCAGGGATCAAACTGGTGCCTGCTGCATTGACAGGTGGACTCTCAACCGCTGGACCATCAGGGAAGTCTAGCAGCTATTTTTGAATGAAAAAGAAAAGGGAAGAGACACCACCCACCAGCCTGTCTCCCATGGCCAAGGAGGACAGCGCTGCTCCCACCCTCCAGCGTCTCTGATGATGGACGGGCCGTGGCCAGGTGGGGTCCTGCCCACCAGGTGAAGAGATGGCCCTCCTTGTCCCCTGGCGTCTGAGGGTCCCACCCCGTACAGTCTCTGTGAAGCCGAGGCTTCAGTGGTCAGCCACGTGCCAATATCCCTCCAGTCCAGAGAGCCTGCTGCTAACCATCCCTGTATGGATGTCCTACACGAGTTTCAAGGCCAACCCATCCTAAAGAACCTCTTTTCCCTCTGTGTCTATTCCTTTGTGCCGGGGTTCCATTGGCAAGTGATGTTTCATCCATGGATGGTACCAGTCCATGGGTGGGTGTCAGTGATCTGCTGGGGTGGGTGACAGTGTTACCTGGGGGCAGTGGTCCCCTGGTGCTGGCAGAAGTGCCCGGTGCTGGAAAGGACCCTGCTGGTCCTGGATTGGACAGGCTCAGCATGCTGTCCCACTTACCCCGCGTGACTACAGATGAGTGACCCAGGCTCCTGGCCTTTTACCTGAAGATGGCGATGCCAGCTCACCCAGGTGATGATGGGCCTCAGTGGGGGAGTGTCAGCAGGGCAGAGAGAAGTTCCTGCAGCTGGGCCTTCTACCGAACAGCGGTCTGGCCTGGCCGAGGGGGGCACGGCCCCAGGAGCTACCCTGGATGCAGAGACGACACGGGTGGCAGACTGCACACAGGAGTCACGACGGGCACCTGCCGAGGGGGCCCTGAGCAGCCCTGCTGCGCAAGAGCCTTGGCTTTTAAACGGGTCTCTTCCTCTTTTTTTTAACTTTTATTTTTATTTATTTTTTGGCCTCATCACAAGGCTTTCAGAATCTCAGTTCCCCAATCAGGGATTGAGCTCAGGCCGTGGGGGTAGCAAGGAGTCCTAACCACTGGGCCCCTGGGGAGCTCCCAGGCTGGGCTCTTCTACTGTCACCTCCATGGGCTTCTTCCTGACCTTGACCGTGGACTGTGCTCCAATCTCCGTCCCTCCCCAGCCTCACTTCCCATCTTCCCGAAGTGCATCAGTAGCCACAAACCTCCCTCCCTCCAGGGCTCTGCTCCTGGCCTGCAGGGTCCATCCCCCCCGGGCCAGCCCTTTGCCTCAGCCTGTCCCTCCTGCCGCCAGGCTCATCCGGTTTCACACTTAACTTTTCTCTCCTGGCCTTCCTCCCGAGTAGTGTCTCCTGCCCCCACGCTGGAAGCTTCCAGCGGCATCAGCTCTCAGAAGCCTACTGGGACCGGCCGGGTCTCTCTCCTGGATCCTCATGTCTGCACCTGGTCCAAGTGACTTGCCTGCACATTCAGCCATAGACCTTCCCTCCAGCTTTGATTTGGAGTAGGAATTGGTAGGATCCACTCCAGTCTTCTTGCCTGGGAAAGCTAGTAGACAGAGGAGCCTGGTGGGCTACAGTCCATGGAGTCGCAAGAGTTGGACATGGCCAAGTTACAAACGGGAACCTTTCTCAGGGCACCTCCTGCCCCCGAGTCTCCCTGCGTTCCAGCTTTGGTGCCCTTTGTGAGTCCTGTGCCCCCTCCCAGGGCCTCTGCCTGCCCAGGTCCACTGTTCTACTGTCTGACAGCTGTTAGAGTGCCTCTCTGCCACCCACAGCTCCAGGATCCTGAGCTCTGAACTGCCTTCCTGCGGGCAGTGATCTTCCCACCTCGTGGCTCCGGGGCTGGCACACCTCTCTCCTCTCTTCCCTAGGCCTGGCTCCTCAGACCAGCAGGAGGGCCCTTGTTGTGCTGCCAACCAGGCCTCTCCTCTGGGGACCCTCCCCCAGACGCAATGCTCAGGGCCTTCCCAGAGTCCCTGCCCACTTGCCCACCTGCAAACCTCAGCCCTTTCAAGGATCTTCCTGTCCCTGGAATTCCCATTCCTGCCGCTGCTCCAGGGCATCCTACTGGATCCCGTCTGTCTGCATCTTCACTGCTCCAGGTGACCCCCCAGCAGGCAGATCTCCTCCGAGAGGGACCGCCTTCCCCCACCTGCCAGACACAGTACCTCCTGAATCCTGCGGGGCCAGACCAGAGCAGGGGCTCGGGGTGCGCTGGTTCCATGCACAGACCTGAGAAGCCTGCGTGTAAGTAATTTTTAATACGTTGAAACACATTAAAAATGCATTAGGAAAGCCGGCTATTTAAAGAATTCCATACGGAATGCTTTTCTGAAAACAAGAATCTCTTCTTAATGGGAATAATCATTCCCTAATTCAAACGATGCCTGTGTTTGAATCTTCATCGACAATATTGCCTCTCTTAATAAAAAGAACATCTTACAAGGACATTCTTTGTTGCCAGAAACTTTATTCCCAGGGCAGTAATAATGTCTATGAATGGTTAGGCCAGAAAAATACAATGGGATATTAGCTAAAATTATGTCAAGTGTCCAAAAAAACTATGAAGCCCATTTCTAGGTGTCTTTGCTGGAAGTGAGAGGTTAGGGCTGAGTCAGAACCAGCTACATAATTTAGAGCTTGGGACAAAATGAAAATGCAAGCTGCTTGTTCAAAAATGATAAAGATTTACAATACACTCAACAGAAATCTGGGTTCATTGTAACAAGGGGCACAAAATTTGTGGGCTTCCTACAAACAAATATCCAACACGTGTCCCTCTGCCCCTCCGCGTGACTGCTATGCCGGGCCAGAGGGACAGGGCTCGATATAGGGAGTGTTAAGTAGGGGAATTTGCCACTTAGAGCCTGTCTGGCGACATGAGGGGACCAGGAGTGGTCTTGTAAAGGATTTGTTCCTTTGTGGCTCAGCTGGTAAAGGATCCACCTGAAATGCGGGAGACTTGGGTTCGATCCCTGGGTTGGGAAGATCCCCTGGAGAAGGGAAAGGCTACCCACTCCAGTATTCTAGTCTAGAGAATTTCATGGGCTGTATAGTCCGTGGGGTCACAAAGAGTCAGACATGACTGAGCGACTTTCACTTTGCAAGGAAAAAGAGAAAAATAGGTTCTGACTATATTCCATTCTGGAAAAGGCAAGACTATGGAAACAATAAAAAGACCAGTGGTTGCCAGAAGTTTGCAGGGAGATAATACACAGAGTACAGAAGTTTTTATGAGCAATGAAAATACTTCGAATGACATTATAAAAAGAATGTGCAACATTACCATCTTCATTAAAGTGAACCCTAAGATGAAAAAAACTGATAAAGAATTTCAAGACAGTGAGAGCAGAGAGTTCGATCCAGGATGGACTCCTTCTGAGCACCAAAGCCCATGCACTGTCCAGGGCATGTACCCATGAGGCAGGCCATTGACCAAGAAAGGAAGGGATTTTTTTTTTAAGTCTTTATTGAATTTGTTAAAATATTGTTTCTGTGTGGTTTTTTTCTTTTATGTTTTGATTTTTGGGCCACAGAGTATGTAGGATCCCCACCCAGGGCTTGAACCTGACCCTGTGCATTGGACCGGACCACTAGAAAGTCCCAGAAAGAGATTTCTTCCAGGGCCCCAAGAGGGGTGTCCTGCCGTGGCTGGGAAGCTGCCGTAGGCACCCTTCCGTGGCTCTCAGCCCTAGAGTGTGATGCTGGCGAATGTCACGTGCCTTGAGATGAGAGACGGGTCTGAGCGGACAGCCTTGCCAACGCCTTGCCTCTACCCAGTGAAACTGATTTGACTTGTGACCTTCAGACCTGTAAGAGAATATATTCGTGCTATTTTAAGCCACTATTTTGGATAATATCTTACAGCAACCATGTTGCTGTTGTTTAGTCGCTCAGTCATGTCTGACCCTCTGCGACCCCATGGACCGCTGCACGCCAGGCTTCCCTGTCCTTCGCCATCTCCCGGAGTTTGCTCAAACTCACATCCATTGAGCCTGTGATGCCATCCAACCGTCTCATCCTCTGTCGCCCCTTCTCCTCCTGCCCTCAGTCTTTCCCAGCATCAGAGTCTTTCCCAAACAGTCAGCTCTTCACATCAGCTAGCCAAAGTGCAACAGCCAAGGAGAGGAATGCAGAGCTGGGGCCAGGGCCGGACACCGGCTGAGTGGGCCCGTCTTGATTTTAGGGTCACTCAGCAGCTCCTCCCTTCTTGATCACCAGTCTCTGCCTTTGGACGCCGAAGCGACTCTTCTGTCCCAGGTTTGCCAAATGACCGTTTGCTGCCAAATCTCTCTCTGTGCAGGTGGCCTCCCTCAGCTGCACTGTCCAGGTACCACTCTGTGGGGTTGTCCATCAGGAGAAGCGAACAGAACACAACCCCAGCTCCATGCCCTCTCCTCCCCCTGCATCGGGGGGTCTGGGTGAATGGCCCCCACCCATGCTGCACTCACCCCCACAGACAGTCAGTCCCCGGGCCCCACCACGAGGTGGCTCTCCATGTGTCCACCACTACCTGGGCACTTCTCTCCCCTGGAGGCCTCGCGTGGCCCTGCTGCTCATTCATCAAACAGGCACCTGTCCCTCCCCAGCTCAAAGTCGTCGGCTCCTGGGATGGAGAGCTCCTGAGAGCTGGTGCCCTCCCTCCCGGCCTCCAATCACTCCCGCCATGTGGGCCACCAGCAGTCCCTCACAGTCCCCAAGCTCCCCCGTGCTCACCCCCGGGCCTTTGCACTGCCTCTCTCCCTCCCCCGCCTCCTGCCTGCCTGGCCGCTTCTATTTTTTTATTTCTGGCTAAAGGGGTGGTTTTGTGGCAGAGCAGAGAGGTCTGGGTAACCCGACAGCACGGGACAGCTTTATTTAAAATGGAATCACCAACAAGGACCTACTGCAAAGCATACGGAACTCTGCTCAATGTTATGTGGCAGCCTGGATGGGAGGGCAGTTTGGAGGAGGATGGATACGTGAATATGTATGACTGAGTCCCTTCGCTGTTCACCTGAAACTACAGAATCGTTAATTGGCTCTTCAGTTCAGTTCAGTTGCTCAGTTGCGCAGAGTCGGAAAAGACTACAGCATGCCAGGCCTCCCTGTCCATCGCTAACTCCCAGAGTTTGCTCAGACTCACGTCCATCGAGTCGGTGATGCCATCCAACCATCTCATCCTCTGTCGTCCCCTTCTCCTTCTGCCTTCAATCTTTGCCAGCATCAGGGTCTTTTCCAATAAGTCAGTTCTTCACATCAGGTGGCCAAAGCACTGGAGTTTCAGCTTCAGCACCAGTCCTTCCAATGAATATTCAAGACTGATTTTCTTTAAGGATTGACTGGTTCGACCTCTACTCCAATATAAAATTAAAAGTAAAAAAAAAAAAAAAAAAGTGAGGATGTGATTAAGGTCCTTCCCAGCTCTGAGATCCTTGAATCAGAGCCTCACTGGGGGATGGAGGAAGCATGGGCTGGCAGGTTTAGTTCAGATCCATTCAGCTGTGTGACCTTAAGTAAATTATTTAACCTCTCTGAGATAGCCATCCCCAGTCTCTCTCAATCTCCCCCTACCCCAGGAATAATAATCCTTGGCTGGCAGGGGAGTTCTGGGAAGCAGAGAGAACGGCTGTGAGGAGTCTAGGAGATTTCTGGTACTAACTAAACAGGAGCTATAATTACAATCATTATAAGAATTCTGAGCTACTTCAACTCCACAGTTAAAGGGGGACATTTTAAAAGTTCAAAGCCATTTAAGATGAATCAGGTACAATGCACACTGCCACTGTCTCCCAGGGTGAATTATTTGCCCTGAAAGGGGTGATCGATAGAGATTACTGGCTTGCAGAAGGAAATAAGTTTCAAAGAACCCCATCAGCACGTCTGCTCTTAATTAGGTGCCATTTTTCTCTGTTCACCTAGAAAGAACTAACGCCTGGGTTTGCAGGGGCAAGATGGATTTTGAGGGGGCGACAGCTTAGAGGATTCCTGCAGATTACGGAGAGGGGGAGACGGTCAGTGGAGAAGCGTCAGGAGGAAACACTGAACTCCTCCAGGGGTGGGCGCTCCAGCCAGGCCAGCGTCGTCCTCCCGAGTCACCTGTGGTCAGAGTCACCTCTGTTTTGGACATCACTGCGTTTCAGACTCAGGACCAGGCTCTGTGACACGCACAGTTTGCAAGCCCCTTGTTGACTGCTGACTGACCCCCGAGGTGACGGGCACCCAGAGCCTGGGCTGCAAAGTAAGCTGCTGGCACGGCGGTCAGGCAGCTCAGAGCAGGAGCTGGCGGAGGCGTGTGGATAGGGCAGGTTCTGTCTCCCGACGTCTGGCTCCTTCACTTTCAGGGCCATTCCTCAGCACCTCCCTCACCCACCTTCATCCGCCTTCAAGGCCTCTCAGGAAAGGGACACGCCCTCTTTCCAGCCCGCTCAGCACGCCTGTGCCTCCCTGTGTGGGGGGCTCTCACTGCAGCTCCGTCAGCCACACCAGGCTGTGGACCCCTGGAGCCCTGTGTCTGCAGCCCCTGGCCCAGGCCTCGACCGTTCCCAGGGGTCAGAGAGGGTTTCCCCAGGGGAGTGGCATGGAAATGGAGATTTGAAATATGAGAAGTCTGGGAGAGAAGTTCTGAGCAAAAGAACAGAAAAGGAGGACTTCCCTGGGGGTCCAGGGGTTAAGACTCTGAGCTCCCAATGATTGGGGGCATGGATGCCATCGCTGGTTGGGGAACTAAAAAAAAAAAAAGAACATAAAAATGAAATTCTGACGTGAAATTGAGAATGAGGGTTTAGCAGGGAAAACACTGTGGGTGGTGGGGGTAGGGATGGCGCTGGGAGAAAGGAGGGCCTGGAGCCTCGTCCTAAGGCTGTGGACAGACCCTGTAGGGGACAGAAAGAGGGGCACTGGGAGCATCAGAGGCCAGCGGGGGCGGAGGTGGGGGGCGGGAGTGGGTGGCAGGGAGTGTGGCTCCAGGACCTCCAGGTGTAAGAGGCCCTGCTGTGGGGCCAGTTTTCCAGCAGGCAAGAGACAGGACCCTCCCTGTCTCCTGAGCCTAAGATTCGACAAGTTCAGATCCCTTTACACACTCGGCTGTAACACAGACTCCATCCTGGGGACCCCCTTGTCTCTGAGGAGAGCCCGCCGGGAGGATATACTGGGTTGAGAGTGCTGGGGGCTTCAGAAAATCCCAGAGGAGTCTGTGGACCAGGACCATCCGTGGCTCCGGTCCAGCAAGGCCTTCGCTCAAAGGGTAACGTTAGAAACCCGTCCTTTACCTGCAACAAAACCTCAGGTCCCCCAGTGCCTCCCCCCGCAGGTGTGCCCTGGGCATCTCAGTACATCCACCCGGAGCTTTTATCTCTCCTGTCTCTCCCTGTGACTCGTCCGCCAGGTCAAACCTCAGCCTCTGGAGTCCTTGAGTTAAGACCACTGACTTTGCCATATTTAAAATGAAATGAAATTGGTTTTCAAGTAACACTGTTAGGGGTTTTATGAAGATCACACGCTACAGCACACATTAGCTCTCTTGGCTTCCAGGGGAATAAAAACACCCGAGGGGGCCGTGCATCGGCAGCTCCCCAGGGTGGGGGCGGGGGCTGGGGGGAGTGAAGGGAGAGCAGAGGACGGTGGGGAGTGCTTGCTCAGCGTTAGATGCGGCGAGACAGCACGCCGACTCCAGCCCGGCTGCGCTGAGCAAGCAGCAGCGGGGTGTGCGGGGCTCTGGGATTCACACCTTCCTGTGGCCCACAGGGGAGCTTCCCAGGTGGCTCAGTGGCGGTAAAGGTAGTGATATAATATGATGCAATATCTTTGTGCAGTGGTAATTGGCAGGGGTAAAGAATCCACCTGCCAATGCTGGAGGCCCCGGTTCAATCCCTGGGTCAGGACGATCCCCGGCGGAGGAAATGGGGTCTTGCCTGAAATGTCCCACGGACAGGAACCTGGCAGGCCCACAGTCCACAGGGTGGCAAAGAGTCAGGCAAGACTGAGCAACTGGGCACACAGGTGGCCCGCAGCTGCTCAGGTGATCAGGCTGTCAAGGGCCTGGGGCGGCCGCTGCCTGGATGCTGCCAGCCTTGTGGGGAGGTCAGACACTGCCCTGCGCTGAGCCCACCGTGCGGGGCCCTGCCTCTCTGCACACACGCCCCGCCCCCCGCTCTCCCCAGCATCCTGGGATGTTCACTTTTCTTCCTTTGGCCTCCTTCTGTCCTCTAGGGCCCAGCACGCACATCACTTGCTCGGCTGCAGGCCCCCTGCAGGACTGCGGAGCAAAGGGCCGGGGTGACCAGTCCCTGTACACTGCTAATCCTCGTAGACACAGAGGAAAAGGAGGTAACTGGGGTGAAAGGTCACTGCGTGGACCCGTCTGTGGTGCCCAGGGAGGCAGGTCACAGGACACACTCCCAGGGCCCAGCGGACAGCCTAGTGTGTCAGGCTTATCGCCAGAAGGGAACCCCAGTGAAGCAGTGGGCCATTCAGCCTGCTGATGTTCCAATGGACGGAGCCACCACTAGCCGTGAGTCTGGACCGGTCATTGATTGACCTGCTCCTGGAAACTTTCACAGAGACACACGTGGCAGTATTGTGTGTGCGCTTAGACGCCAGGCAGGGAACGTTTCCTCCTCTAGTCCTGAAATTTCCACTGCTTCGTAAATACATAACCAAGACGTGTAAGGACCAACAGTGTTTTCTTTGCAACCCCTTGGACCTTCACCTTGGCAGTCTCCTGAAGCTTGTAACAATCTGAACACCTGGGTTTTTCTGCAGCAGATTCTAGCCATTGGCAGAAGCACAAAGATATTATATCGGTAAACAAAGAAGGATTCCAAGCTGCCTGAGTCCACTAGGAGGCAACCTAGCGGACTGGTGTGGGCCTGGCCGTGACCACCTGTTCACTGTTGTGTAGACTGTCTCACGATGAGCCTTTGAGCACCCTGGCAATTGATCCACGGCAGGAGGCTTGCCTGACAGCTGGCCTCTGTGCGCCAAGCGCTGATTGAGGATTTACGACAATCGTGACAACAGCCCTCTGTGGACTTCCCTGGTGGTCCAGCGTTTGAGAAGCCGCCTACCCCTGTAGGGGACATAGGTTTGATCCCTGATCTGGGAAGAGCCCATATGCCGAAGGGCAACTAAGCCCGTGTCATAAATACCGAGCCTGTGTGCCCCAGAGCCCGTGCTCAGCAGGAGAGGAACCCCCGCGGTGAGAAGTCTGTGTGCCCAACAAAGAAGAGCCCTGCTCTCTGCAAACAGAGGAAGCCCTTGCACAGCAATGAAGACTCAGCGCAACCAAAAATGAGACGAAAAGAGGTCCTCTGTCCCAGCAGCACTATACAGATGCAGAGATGACCCCACCGACGGTAGGAACCCAAGCGCCAGAGAGGTTTAGCGATTACCCAAGGACACCAAATGAATAAGACAGTGCAAGCCCAGGAGGGAAAGTTCAGTGTCTTTAACTCTCCCGCCTCTGCTCTGCCGCCCTTTCCATCAAGATGCTCCACTGGGAGGGAGGGGAAGGGAGGGAGAAGAGGAGTACAGTGAAAACCCCGCGGGTTGGGGCAGCGTGGCTAGTAAGAATGCTGCTTCACAGCTGGGAGGCCCAGGGGAGAGATTCTGCGGTGAAAGAATTTCTGGGCGTGAAAATAAAACTCGCAGAAACGTAAGTGAAAGCTGCTCAGCTGTGTCCGACTCTTTGTGACCCCATGGACTGCAGCCTGCCAGGCTCCTCTGTCCATGGGATTCTCGAGGCCAGGGGAACAAGAGTGGGGCCATCTTCCAGGGGATCTTCCCAACCCAGGGATTGAACCTAGGCTTCCCGCATTGCGGGCAGATTCTTTACCCACTGAGCCACCAGGAAAGCCCAAGAATACTGGAGTGGGTAGCCTATCCCTTCTCTAGGGGACCTTCCCAACCCAGGGATCAAACCAGGCTCTCCTGTATAGCAGGCAGCTGAGCTATGTTCGTGACATTGTACGGGAGACAGGGATAACTGGAGTGGGTAGCCTATCCCTTCTCTAGGGGACCTTCCCAACCCAGGGATCAAACCAGGCTCTCCTGTATTGCAGGCAGCTGAGCTATCAGGGAAGCCCAGAAACAAAGGTCTCCTTATCTCCTAAAGAGGCTATTTAGAGGGCTTTCCCTGAGGGAAATTCAAAGAAATAAAAGAAAAAAAGTCAAGGAAGACATAAGCTGCAGGATTTTCACCATGGCACCATCCTGGGAGCTGAGGGAAATGTCATCTTTTATGCCTGATTTACAAACAGTGGCTTTTATTAACCAAAGAAAAACACATTGAGATCAGAAATGGTACCTACGAAACAATGCTTGCATATGGATTTCCAAAAATAGTATAATGAAATACAGAAACTCCAAGAATCTGCTGACGAAATCTAACTCATACATGTAAAACAACGAGGTTAGAAATACACAGTCCTTTTCAAAGAACAAATTTTTTTTTTTAATCAAAGGAGATTTTTTGACTAGAATTTTTACCACAGGAGACTCAGGAATGAGTGAAGGGACAGTGGTGGGTGCTAACGTATAGAGATGTGAATTACCAAGGTCACGGCATGGAGATATCCAGAGAGCAAAGGCGTGTCCTTCCGGTCTGATTGTTGAAAGTTAGCCACAGACTATAAAGTGTGGAGTTCACAAAGCTCTGATAGTGTCGCCCCGTCCCCAAGCCTAGCAGGGGGCCTCCACCAACCTCCCCTGTGTGGGAGACCTGGACAAAAGCCAGGGGCCAAGCAGAGCAGGACACAGGCCTGGAGCCCAGCGAGCTGACCCAGAGCCTGGGGTTCTCTCAGTCCGACGTTCGGGCCTCAGTGTCCGCGTCTGTCCAGTGCAGCTGGTAACAGCCTCCGGCCTCACAGGAGAGCAAAAGGTTAAATGAGCGATTTCACATACGGGGCCTCAAACCGGGCCTCCTTCACTGTCGGCTGCCACGGCCACTGTCAGGGTGTCCGCTTTCTTCCTGAAGGTTTCAGTACTCACTTTTGTTGCGAAATCAGTCAAGTAAACAGAGGTGCGGAGCAGAGACTCCCAGCCACCACCCCCGTCGCCTCCCCACCACACACACGTTTGGTAACCAGCTCCTCCTGTGACCTCCCAGGATTTATACAGAGGCAAATACGGACACCAGGCCCCTGTGGAGGAAGTGCTGGGCTTCGCTTCCTTGTCCTCTGTGACGAATCCCACAGACTTGGCAGAGACGCTCGCGCTGATCATCTCACAGCTTCTGTGCAGGAGGAGCCGGCTCCCTGGCAGCGAGGGCGCTGTAGCTGGGTCTCACCGGTGCTACCCAGCTGCCGGTCAGGCCAGGGTCCTCCTCCAGGCCCCTTCAGGGCTCTGCAGCTGTGGGACTGGAGTCAAGTCTTCTTGTTGGGTGTCAGCAGGGGTTGCTCTCGGCTCCCAGAGGCCCCTGCCCCTCTTACCACGTGTCCCCCTGCAGACCCTCTCAGCTCGGCAACCTGTTTCCCCAAGGCCAGTGGGGGAGGGTCTCCCACTGCCTCTGCCTGAGGGGGTCTCAGGTAAGGGGGTGCAACCCAGGGCCATCCCAGCACCTTGACAAGTGGCTGTCCTAACACAGCTGGGACCCAGGCTCCTTTACCATATTCTGGGGAGAAGCCCAGGGCACAGCTACACCCAGGGAAAGGGGATCCCACTGGGCAACCCCACTGGGGTCCCCTCAGGGGAGAAGGTCCCTCCTCGGTCATGCTGTGTAGAGTTCTACACCTCGAGTTTCTTTCCCATCTACATTATCCCATTACATTATCTACATTATTCATTCCCCCACGTCACACCTACCCTGCGAGGAAGACCTGACCGTGAGCAGCGCAGCTGAATATGTTGCAGGCTCTGTACGGCCCCCTGAGGAGGAACAGAGCTTGGCGTGTGTGCGTGCGGCTGTGTGTGTTTGCGGGGGAATGGATCTCAGTGGCCCCCAAACTTCCAACTTGGAAATTCCAGGACTCCGAGTTGCCAGCTTCTGGTCTGGAGTGTAAACACCTTCCCTTCACACATGCAGAGCTCGTTTTAATGCCATGCGTTGTGTTCCAAGGGAGCTGGTGTACTTCAGAGAAAGGGGGAATCACGGCACAGAAGACATCGCGTCCTATAAACAGTGTGAGATGCTAACAGCGCGAGTGCTACAGGGATGCACCCCCGCACCCCAAACCCGTAAAGCTGGTCCCTCGGGCCTCTGGCGGCCCTGGCTCTCCTGCCCCTGAAGGACCTGCGTGGCGGCTGGATGGGTGCTGGCTGCCATGGGGGAGCTGGGCAGGCCCCCTGGGGCCATGCCAGAGGGGTCCCTGCTGTTACCCGGCGGTGAAGCAGGCACTGGGCTCCCCAAAGGGGACACATTCACATAGAGGGGAGGGGACCCCCAGAGTTTTTCTTCTTTATCTTTTAAATAAAAGTGTCAACACACAGAGCTTCACAGATGGTGCCAGTGGTAAAGAACCCACCTGCCAATGCAGGAGATAAACAAGATGTAGCGTTCAATTTCCGGGAAGGTCCCCTGGAGGAGGGCACAGCAGCCCACTCCAGTTATCCTTGCCTGGAGAATCCCATGGACAGAGGAGCCTGGCGGGCTGCAGTCCATGGGGTCACAAAGAGTCAGACACGACTGAAGCAACTCAGTGCACAGGCATCAACACACAGGGAAACGCACAGGTCTTAAGGGAATGCTATTGTGCGTTTTGGCCACCTCATGCGAAGAGTTGACTCATTGGAAAAGACCCTGATGCTGGGAGGGATTGGGGGCAGGAGGAGAAGGGGACGACCGAGGATGAGATGGCTGGATGGCATCCCGGACTCGATGGACATGAGTCTCAGTGAACTCCGGGAGATGGTGATGAACAGGGAGGCCTGGCGTGCTGCGATTCATGGGGTCGCAGAGAGTCGGACACGACTGAGCAACTGAATTGAACTGAACACACTCGTGGAATCCGCAGCTCAGTAAAGATCTACAACATTTCCATCATCACAGAGAGTTTCCTTATGTTTCTCAATGCCTGCGCCCACCCCCGAAGAGGCAATCACTATTCTGATTTCTGTCCCCATGGTTTAGTTTTGCCTGTTCTGGGAAACTCACATCAATGAATAAAAGAGTACGCACCCTTTTGTGTCTCGTTTCTTTCATTTGACATAATTTCTTGGAGATTCATCCATGTTCTTATGAAGATACTTAGATCTTTTCTTGAGTATGTTACAGTGTTATGATCTATTGAGCATAAAGTTCTGTTATCTCATGGTTCTCAGAGTGGCCAGAGGAGGGGCCAGGGACCAGCTTCAGATCCACACTGGCTCAGCCTCAGGCCCTCGTCCCTTCACATCCTGCTGCCGGGCCTCCCCGGCGCCCCCAGCTTTCAGATAACAGGGGAGCGGGCAAGACGCTCTCCTCAGGCACTGTCGAGCCGGGCCCCCTGCTCTGTGTGCTGCCTCTGAATCTTTAGAGCTGTGTTTTTGTTTTTGAACCGAATCCAATGACTGTGAGACCAGTCAATCATAAAGGAAATCAACCTGAATATGCATTGGAAGGACTGATGCTGAAGCTGAAACTCCAATACTCTGGCCACCTAATGTGAAGAGCCGACTTTTTGGAAAAGACCCTGATGCTGGGAAAGATTGAAGGCAGGAGAAGAAGGGGAAGACAGAGGATGAGATGGTTAGATGGCATCACCGACTCAATGGACATGAGTTTGACCAAACTCCAGAAGACACAAAAAGACAGGGAAGCCTGGCATGCTGCAGTTCATGGGGTCACGCAAAGTCAGCCATGACACGACTGAGCAACTGAATCACAACCAGGACCCTGAAGCAACGTCCAGCGGTATTGATCGCTTACAGCGAACAGCGTCAGATTCGTGCTCTCCGAAGGAGAAGATTTAACTTCGGGACCAGGGACCAGGCTTGATCACTCAAGAGCCTTTGTATGGCAGAGTTTTATTAAAGTTAACAAAGGACGCAGAAAGCTTCAGACATAGACATCAGAAGGGGGATGGAGAGTGCCCCCCTGCTAGCTTCAGCAAGCCGCTTTATGTCTGTCAGAAAGCTGTTAATCAGATAAGGGAGACACCTCAAGGCTGACGGAGTTTCGCCAGGCCTCTCTCCCACAACATGCATTTTTGAGACAAGGATGAGGTGTGTCATCCCCCAGCCGTAACGCAATTGATAGGAATACTGGTTTGTTGAGCTATTATTAGCCCAAGGTTTGAGAAAAGAAAAAAAGTTAGTCTTTAGGTGGAACCATTTTGAAGAAAGGCAGATGCCAGCAAATACAGCTTCATTAACATAGCTTAAGGAAAACATTTCCGCAGAGAAAGCTCCTTTTAATTTTGTATGAAGAAGGAAAACATCGGACACTTGTAGTTTCTTTCCTCCTGCCGCTTAAGGGAGAGATAAAAATGTCTGACTCTTGTAGCCAATTTCCTCCGTTTGGAAACCCCTGGCCTTCCTGCCTGTTACCCTCTCAATACGATAGTCAAAGCAGACTAAGAAAATCCTGAGTCTATTATTGATCAAATAAATAAACCCACAAGAAAGACACCCAGGACTTCCCTGGTGGTCCAGTGGCTAAGTCTCTGCGCTCCCAGAGCAGGGGGCCCAGATCGGGGGACTAGATAGATCCCACATGCACCTAAAGATCCCGAGCGCCACAACGAAGATCGGGCACAGCCAAATAAAGAAATATTTTTTTAAAAAAGAAAGACATTCATATTCCTATCAACGACATTGTGGAGACTACAGTTTTAGAAAAGAAGTTTCTGGAAACCAAAAAATAATGATTTAGGCTACCTCCTTTTCTTTGTCTCATGCATTCTCACACACACACACACACACACTCTCACAGGATCTAACACTCAGCCACTAATCAACAGAATGATGCCGGACAATTCATTTCATGTCTCTTGAGCGTCAGTTTCCTCATCAGCCTGATGGGGGTCACAGTGGATGTGGAGGTCACAGTCAGTTCAGTTCAGTCGCGCAGTTGTGGCCGACTCTTTGCGACCCCATGGACTGCAGCACACCAGGCTTCTCTGTCCTTCGCTGTCTCCTAGAGTTTGCCCAAACTCATGTCCATTGAGTCAGTGATGCCATCCAACCATCTCATCCTCTGTCATCCCCTTCTCTTCCCGCCTTCAATCTTTCCCATCATCGGGGTCTTTTCAGATGAGTCAGCTCTTCGCATCAGGTGGCCAAAGTAGTGGAGGTCGCAGGGTGGTCTTTAATCAGACTGAATTTATGAACCCAGGAAAGCTCTAGAGCCTGCCAGGCACACAGTAATAGCTGAACAAAGATTGGAGACAGCCTTCCGATTACTCCCCGAGTTCTGCACCTGTCCGCTTCCGCCACCTCCCCTGCTCCATCCCTCTCCCCTTCTCTCTGTCTGCTCTATCTGCCCCCTGCGGCTTTGTTCTAGTTGATAGTCTGACTGGTTTTATTACTAATGATCAAAATCTTAAAATGACCCTGTTTACTAAACGTGAAAAAAGAGATCTTACAACACAAATCTTCCAGATTTTCTCCAGGAAGGAGGTCAGGGTGTGGGTTGTAGCATCAGGGAATCTGGCAGGCTGAACCACACCTCTGCATCCATTAACAACCCCGCCCCACAGAGACTCTGAGATCACCGGGTCCTCGGAGTCACTTAGTTACACTTTTCAGTACTTCCGTTGCCCTTGTACAGTCTCTAAGTCATACCCGACTCTTTGTGACCCCATGGGCTGCAGCACACCAGGCTTCTCTGTCCTTCGCTATCTCCTAGAATTTGCCCAAACTCATGTCCATTGAGTCGGTGATGCCATCCAAACATCTCATCCTCTGTTGTCCCCTTCTCCTTCTGCCCTCAATCTTTCCCAGCATCAGGGTCTTTTCCAGTGAGTCAGCTCTTCACATCAAGTGGCCAAAATATTGGAGCTTCAGCTTCAGCATCAGTCCTTCCGGTGAATATTCAGGACCCATTTCCTTTAGGATGGACTGGTTGGATCTCCTTGTAGTCCAAGGGACTCTCAAGAGTCTTCTCCAGCCCCACAGTTTGAAAGCATCAGTTCTTTGGCAATCAGCTTTCTTCGTAGTTCAGTACTTTATTCGGCCCTTGCTAAGGAAGGTCGGTGCTGGCCAGGGTGCTTTGTATTCCCACATGTCCTGCCCCATGGGGAGGACCGAGGTTGGCAGGAGCCCCTTCCACCTCCAGGAGGAGAGGACACGATGCTGTCCTCAGACCCAAGGTCAGGGAGCACCAGGAGGTTCCCGTCGGGGCAGGGGTGGGGAACATGGGCAAAAGACTGCTCCTTGGGTGACGTGGCGGCCCCCAATTCCCACCCATCAGTTAGGTCCGCGGTCAAGGACAAGTCAGTCGTGATAAAGAGGTTTACAGGTGGGGGCTCATAGCACGTTATTCCTCCTTCACAAAACACATCCACCCTGGAAGGCAGCCTGGGGCCGGACTGGAGGCTGCTGGACTATATGTGGCATGTTCTACATTGCACAGTCGACCTGCCACGTCACCACAAACTCACGCCGCCCTCAAGTGGAATGGACTGGGCTCCGGCCACAGACGCCCGTCACGGGACCCGAGGGCCTGTGGGTAACAAACAAGGACAGGCCTGAGATTGCTCATTCCAGGAGAGCCTTCTCTCTGACCACAAATAAACTGTTGCTTCTTCGTTTTGCTCGCAGACGGCTGTTCCCTGGGCCAACATTCCTTTTTTTTTTCTTGGAAAGTTGGGAGGTGGGTGGTGACATTTTCAGCTGCTATTTTCAAGCGTCATTCTTAGTCACTGTGGGCAGCTCAGAAGCCAGCAGAAAGCCTTCCCACGGCCTGGGGCTGGTTACTCCCAACTCCCTGGGGCTGGCCCCACTGCCAGCTGAAGACAGACACGAGTTCCTCCCCTAGGGGCCCGTGAAGACAGGGGCCGGAGCCAAGCCTCCCAGCGCAGGCTCAAGGTCAAGCCAAGCCCTAGGGACCCCTGGCCTCGGGAGACCCGCCACAGGCTTCCTCACTATCTGGAACATCCTCTAGAACCAGAAATAGCAGAGACAGGTTCCTAAACATCCAAACAGGTGCCCACCCCCAAACCCCAAGACTCACACATGTAACTCACAAGAGGGCTCCCCCCCCCGCTGGCTCCTACTCTAAGCATCTATTTTTATTTTGGGTGTAATTTAACAGCTCTGATCTTTTCGAGGACAGCAGCTTTCCCAGGCAACAGATCTTAATGCGATGGTCCTACACGCCCACTGAGGAAGAGACGAAATCTCTGACTGAGCGACTGTAGTAGGAGCTTCCTGGGTTCCTCACTCCACGTGCCCAGGATCCTCGGCAGACGTCACAAAGGAAGAGGTTGACACAACGCATAGAGTTTTGTAACTCATTACTCACCCCCCAGTGGACCAAACGTTTCCACAAATACAGCTTTGATTTCAGGGGCTTATACATTCCCTTGTCTTCTCTCCCCCTGCTTAATTTTTTTTGTCTTTCTAGAGAGACAGTTTTGTTCCACCACGTCTGATATAAACCGCATGGCTTTGCATTCATCATCTAATCGCTCCAGGTTTGTCGGCTGTTTGTAGAGATTCACGCAGCCACCAGTGCTGACTGAGCAAGCACTATGTGCCAGGAGCCCTTCCAGTCCCCGAGGACGTGGTCTCTGCCTGATCGTAGCCTAGAGAACCCGGGGCAACATCCGTGGGGGCAGCGGGGCAAGAGGATTTCAGGGAAGAAGGCAGGTCGATGGGGAGGGAGAGGGTCAGGGAGGTGGGGCTGAGCTGCGGTCACAATGGTCAGAAGGAGAGCTGGGGGCCTGTCCTCCAGGCAGATGGTCAGCAGGGTGAAAGTGAGTCTGGGGTGTGCAAGAAGGAGGAGTGAGCTGGAGGAAGGGGGAGGAGGGGAAAGGAGGAGGAAGGAGCACACAGCCTCCTGAAGACACCAGTCCAGAAGCCCCACCCCATCCAGCTGGCGGGGGCAGGGTGGACCTCAGTGTCCAGCCTCTGAGATGGTGGCCAC
Organism: Cephalophus harveyi; assembly: GCA_006410635.1. Taxonomy (NCBI): domain Eukaryota; kingdom Metazoa; phylum Chordata; class Mammalia; order Artiodactyla; family Bovidae; genus Cephalophus; species Cephalophus harveyi. The sequence continues at coordinate 292,654 of SJYT01007061.1, read as the reverse complement.
CTCCCACCCGCCCCCTGGGAAAGGCGCCCTTTGGCGGGTTTTGCAGGGACAGGTGGCAGTGGCAGCTGTAAAAGGTTCTTCTTGGCAGCACCTCCCGGTGTCAGGGGGTGTAGGGGGTGTATGTCTGGTCAGTGTCCTTGAAGTGGCAGAAGAGGAGCCAGAGAGGAAAAATCTGCTCTGGGCAGGAGTCACACGGTTCCATGGGGACGAGGGGTGAAGCCATGCGGGCTGCGCAGGTTTCCGGGAGAACCTCTGCAGGGCTCGGGGAAGGGAGCCTCTAGGCCGGAGTTTGGTCCAGTTTCTAGAACCGGGACAGTTCTAGAAGCTTCCACAGAGTTGAGGTGGTTCCTTAGTAAAGTACAAGGCCATCAGAAGCACAAAGTTGCCCCTGCCTCCCTCCCAGCTCTTCTCTGTGACCAGCAACCCTGCTCTTTCTTCCAGTGGCCTCAGGACAGAGTCTCAATTAGGTGTTCCTCTCTTTGATGCTTTCCAGGTGGCTCAGACGGTAAAGCTTCTGCCTGCAATGCAGGAGACCTGGGTTTGATCCCTGGGTTGGAAAGACCTTCCTGGAGAAGGAAATGGCAACCCACTCCAGTACTCTTGCCTGGAAAATTCTATGGATGGAGGAGCCTGGAGCCTACTAGGCTCCTGGGTTGCAAAGAGTCAGACACGACTGAGCAACTTCTCTGGTTCTCCTTGATGCTAACACAGTCCTTCTGGAATAAGGGCTGGGACCCCTCCCCTCCCACTCTGCCTCTCACGTTAGTGGGGGTTGAGAACACACCCCCTGAGTCAGGAGCCCCGGAAGCTCCACGGCTTCCCCTCCACTGTCTCTTCTTTCTAGTCTTTGTGGATTGTCTCCAAGACTGCCCAAAACCAAGCTCGATGCTTTCCACCCATCACTTCTGCTCCCTCCTCCCCTTCTCTTCCCACCTCGGCAAATGGAGTGCCACCCACCCGGTTACTCACGCCAGAGTCAAACTGCAGCCAGAGGATCTTGTTGAAGACCCAGGAAGGCCTCGGAAGAGGCTGCTGCAGCTGACGTCACACTTCAGAGGACCTTCCCCGAACACCGAGGACGCCCCGACACACACACACCCCAGGCCTCCCCATCCCCAGCTCAGGCCTCTGCCAACCTCCTGCCTTCTGCCCAGCTTCGCTCAGGCCTCATCTCCCCCTCCACTTGCAAGTGCTGCACGCGGCTTTCTACAGTTAGTTGTTTTTTCCCAATGAATCCTTGCAACAATCCTGCGGAGGAGGGGCGGGCTGGGCTCTGCGATCGTCCCCGTTTTGTGGATGGAGAGACTGAGGCGGAGAGGTAAAGACACACAAGCCAGTGAGTGGTGGAGATGAGCGTCAAAAGATTGATGCCCCAGTCCCCCCAGCTTAGGCCCCAGGGTCTAACCTATGGGGGGCTCATCCCTGCTGTCAGCCCACTGCCAGCCTTGTTGCAAGTGGTCCTTGAGGCCCTACTGTGTGCCTGGCACCGTCACGGGCAGTGGGCGACTTGAATATCCAGGCTCCGCAGCAGACTCTCGTCTATAACTCTGGTGCTTTCTCCGCCCGCTTGTAATCCGCGTTGGTGTGTGTGACTGTCTGTCTCCTTTCTGGACCGAATGCTCGGGGAGGGCAGAGTTTCCCGGCCAGCCATGGCCAGATGTCTGGATGCCATGTACACAGTAGGCACAGAATGAGTGAATGAATGAATGAACACTCCCTTGATGTCCCCATGCATGTAAAACCCCCAATGTGTGGAATACAGTTAAGTCCCCTACATACAAACCTTCAAGTTGTGAATTTTCAAAGATACAAATGATGAACATGCATCTGGGTTCCATCCAGGAACCAGAACCTGGGCATCAAGGTCAGGCGTGAGGGAAACAGCAGCTTGCCCTCTGTCTCTGTTGCTGACGATCCTTCAGCTCCACCATCTCCCACCTCTTCTCCCTCCTCCCATCAGTAACTCCTCTTGCCTGTTCACTTGATGCCTGCCCCTGTATGCCAGCTGTTCTACTGGATTACTGTACTTTTCAAGATACTGGACTATAAGATTCAAAATGCTTTATTTTTTGTGTTTGTTTTTAATGTATTATTATTTGTGTGAGAAGTATTATAAACCTATTACAGTACAGTACTATATAGCTGATTGCATTAGTTGGGTACCTAACTTTGCTTCACTTACAAATAAACTGGACTTCAGTTCAGTTCAGTTCAGTCACTCAGTCGTGTCCAACTCTTTGCAACCCCATGAATTGCAGCACGCCAGGCCTCCCTGTCCATCACCAACTCCCGGAGTTCACTCAAACTCATGTCCATTGAGTTGGTGATGCCATCCAGCCATCTCATCCTCTGTCATCCCCTTTTCCTCCTGCCCCCAATCCCTACCAGCATCAGGGTTTTTTTCAACAAGTCAACTCTTCGCATGAGGTGGCCAAAGTATTGGAGTTTCAGCTTTAGCATCAGTCCTTCCAAAGAACACCCAGGACTGATCTTTAGGATGGACTGGTTGGACCTCCTTGTAGTCCAAGGGACTCTCAAGAGGCTTCTCTAGCACCACAGTTTGAAAGCATCAATTCTTCAGTGCTCAGCTTTCTTCACAGTCCAACTCTCACATCCATACATGACTACTGGAAAAACCATAGCCTTGACTAAATGGACCTTTTTTAGCAAAGTAATGTCTCTGCTTTTTAATATGCTATGATGCCGGGAGCCAGCGTGAGGAACTCCGCCCATGGCAAAGGTCATGAGGAAGGAGGCTTGGCATACACAAAGGCGTGATCAAGCCTCAGGAAACCCCCTGTTCCCAAGCATCTACCCCCAAAACCAGAGTCTACCTACTTAACTGCTTCATGCTCTCACCTGCACCTCTGACTTTATGGGGGACTGTTCCCCACCGGTTCTCTCGGAGAAGGAGTAAAACATGCAGCTCCGAGTCAATAAAAATTCCTGGGCATGACAAGAGTGTTTCAACTTACGAACTCCTCTGAAGGTTATCTGGCCTGCCTGTACAGGTTCATCTGGCCACATGTGATTGCTTACAGCCTCCCAACCATGAGAGGCACGAGCTGTTTTGGACTTACTAAAGGCAGATTCTTTGGGGAAGTTAGAAATTATTAGTATAGTGGGTTGATTAGAAATTATATCAGTAAAGGGTTTTTTTCATTTGTTGTGCCAATAATTGCCCCTAATTCCCTGCCCTGGGTGTGACAAGGGTGTCTCAGGTCAAACCTCTCTGCTGGCAAACTAGCTTGTGTGACAGGATTATCCATACTCCTGCCACCAGCTCATGATTGTTTACTACCTCTCAACCATAAACAGCACAGAGAGTTTTGGAGTACTTTGAGAGTCTTAATTAGCATAGGGCTTTTCTCATTGTTGAGTCAATGATTGCTGCCAGGCCTCCATATCCTTAGGCACCTGTGAATATATTAATCAATGTATTTGGAATATAGAAAAGGAAGCATAGTAGTTTTTGATGTTAGCAATACTAGACTTTTTGAGTTAATCAATTTTCTCTTTTGTTATAGATCACTGTTATAAATCACTCTGCCCTTGCTATGTAAAAATATAACTTTATCACTATCTTAAGACTAAATCTTAAGGGGAACATTGGTGAAAGGATTTTCATTTGTTGGGCTGATGTTTGCTGCTAAATCTCCATATTCCCTGCCCTTATAATGAATATAACTAGCATATAGGAGAAATACATATTAACCTTTAAGATTAATCATGTTAACCTTGGGTTAAATAAATTCCTTTCTTGATTGTAACTCACTACACCCTCACCCTATAGGAATGCAACTTTATTTGGAGGGTGGTGCCTGGTTTAAGAAAAAACACCCTTGTAAAAAATAAGTTTTTTGGTTATCAGAAAGAAAGGGTCATAAAATGTCAGCAGGCCTCATGAGATGATGTAAAACCCCTAAGACCTTTTTTATGTGAAACACCTGATTTTGACAAGGGTCAGGTCTGCAGACCCCCACGTGACTCTGTATTCATTTAAAAAATAAGTTTTTTGGTTATCAGAAAGAAAGGGTCATAAAATGTCAGCAGGCCTCATGAGATGATGTAAAACCCCTAAGACCTTTTTTATGTGAAACACCTGATTTTGACAAGGGTCAGGTCTGCAGACCCCCACGTGACTCTGTATTCATCCCTATGGGTAACAAAAGGTATATAAGCAAACCTAAAAAATAAAAAATTCGGATCAGTTTCTGGAAAGACTGATTCTCCCATGTCCTTCTTTCTTGTTCTCCGTTTTTCTTCCCATCTGGAGTGTAGGTGCCCGCCACGTCTACTTACTTGTCCCGGCTTTCAAGTCCACACTAGAAGGAGCCCAAGGAGAGGCACCTTCCGATATTCAAGTGGCGCCCATGGCCCAACGTAGATGGTGCAAATTCCTTGTCTTGGAATTTTATTGGTATCCCACATAAACCAAGTTATTCAGCCTCTTTTTCTCCACTAATATTTCCTACTACACTATCCGTTTCTAATCTCTCTATACGTCTGTAATTAATTCTGGGAGGATCTTTGCTCTGTTCTCCCAGATTTGGGCAAAGGATCCCTCACCCTGGTTGGCTACAGAGCAAGTAAGTCTTCTTTTGTTGGTTCCCCTCACCAGGATTTCTGGTCCCTTTTCTCAAATCCAGGGCAGTATTGACTTCTCCATCTCCTGGCCACTACCCCATGTCAGATCTTATCAGTTCTAGCCTGGACCATTGCAGTGGATTCCTAACTCTGTCCACCCTTGAACCCTTAAATTCAATCAGTATAGCAGGCAGCCAAGGAAACCTTTCTGAAATTCAATCAGGTCATTTAGGAAAAAATTCAAGCTCTGATGTTCAAGACCTCTAAGATCTAAATTCTTCTCACATTTCTGTTTTGCTCACACACACATGCTTATGAGCATATTTTGAAAATCATTTGAAGAGATACTCCCTTCTGTTCTGGGAACAGCTGCACAGCCCCTCCCTATGAGAGGTGGCCTGTCCAGACCAGCCTGGAAGAAGACTGCAGCGGCAACTGGGTGATTTCCTTTCCTGCCATTGTCCAACTCAGTGGGACTTCTACTGACGCCCTCCCCTCTTTGGTACACACCCCAGCTCCCAAGGAACAACGTGGTTTTTATCTTCAGGCTAGCTAGTTTATTTCATCATGCCCAAGGATCTTTCCAGCAGCTTGAGGGGAGGAGAGAATTTCTTTTTTTCAAAGTACTTTACCATTTTAATGGACTACAGGGGAAAAAAGAAACTGAAATTTTTGTTAAATTGAGGCATCAGTAACATTATATTAACTTCAGGTATTCAGTGTAATGATTCGTTATTTGTATATATTGCTAAATGAGCACCACAGTAAGTCCAGTTAACAGCTGTCATCAGTTACAAAAAATTTTTTTCTTGTAATGAGACCATTCAAGATCCATGCTCCTACCTACATTCAAATATACAATACAGTATTAACTATAGTCACGACCATGCTGTTCATTACAGCCCAAAGACTGTATTTATTTATTTTATAACTGAAAATTTGTACCTTTTCACCCCCTCACCCATTAGGAGAGAGGAGAATTCTTGGCCTTATGAGGTTAAGCCCTGAGTCTGAGGGTGGGGTTGGGGGAGTGGGGAAAGCTGAAGAGGAAGAGGCTCAGTCCCTGGGCGGGGAGGGGGGGCTCCCAGTCTGAAGAACAGGAAGAGATTGGGCCTCAGTACTCAATATCCTAGTGCTGTCTTTCCCCTCCTTAGCCCCTTTCCCCTCCGCAGGGGGTCCTGTTGAGAGCTTCCTATTACAAAACCTGAGGTGGAGGCAGGGTAGGAGGGGAAGGAAGTGAAGGGGGAGGGTTAGAAGGAAGGTGGAGAGCAAGCTTCTCTGGACTCTGTAGCACAGCCTCTAGGGGGCAGCAGTGAGGTTGGCACCGCCCTCTAGAGCTTACGGGACCCGCTGGATCTCTCAGGGGAGCAGTCAGCCTCTGCTTCTCACAAGTGAGGGCCCCACTTGGGGTCCCACGCCAGCACCAGCATTTCAATTTAAATTCTACAATTAAAATCACCCCTATAGCTTCACGCCTTTAGGTCTTCAATTCAGCAAACAACTGCTTACTGTGGGGGTGTAAGATACTGCTTCTGAGAGTCAAGAGGGCATTTTGGTTTTCCAGAGCCTCTGTCAAAAGCCCCCAAGAGGGGGCAACTTAGGACCATCCTCGTGGGGATTAATTTACTAGACACTTCTTCACCCTGGGATGGGCTTCCCTGGTGGCTCAGAGGGTAAAGAATCTGCCTTCGATGCAGGAGACCTGGGTTCAATCCCTGGGTCAGGAACCCCTGGAGAACGGAATAGTAAACCACTCCAGTATTCTTGCCTGGAGAATTCCATGGACAGAGAAGCCTGATGAGCTCTAACCCATGGGGTTGCAAAGAGTCAGACACGACTGAAGACTAACATTTCACCCTGCGGTGGTGCAGGTGGTAGTCGGGAAAACAAGTGCAACTCCAAGAGAAGCCTCTTTGGGTGTAGGTGGGGACAGAACCGTGTTTACAGGATGAGTGGTTGTCAGGGAAAACTCCCAGGAGGAGATGCTCTGGAACCTGGTGGGAGGGCCTGAGACTGAAGGGGAAATTGCAGTCTTAGCCCCAGGACCCTTGAACAAGCCCAGGCAGCCAAAAGCCAAGTGGTGATGACAGCAAAGCCCACTCACCTGTTAGATCCCAATCTCAGCTCTGTTCTCACCCTCCCTCATCCACTGCCCATTAACATGCCCCAGCCACACCTGTCAATTCTTCCCACAAAGTGAGCAGCTGAGTGAAATTTATCCACCCCCCCTTCTCCAAAGTGCCTGTGTTTTAATGGAAAATTCTGTAAGGCCTAGAAGAGTGACTCCAAAGCTACACAAGATATTCTAAAATAAGAGTCCCCTCGGGCACCTAATTCTCGAAGGACCTCAGTTCAGTTCAGTTCAGTCGCTTAGTCGTGTCTGACTCTTTGCGACCCCATGAATCGCAGCATGTCAGGCCTCCCTGTCCATCACCAACTCCCGGAGTTCACTCAGACTCACGTCCATCGAGTCCGTGATGCCATCCAGCCATCTCATCCTTGGTCATCCCCTTCTCCTCCTGCCTCCAATGCCTCCCAGCATCAGAGTCTTTTTCCAATGAGTCAACTCTTCGCATGAGGTGGCCAAAGTACTGGAGTTTCAGCTTCAGCATCATTCCTTCCAAAGAAATCCCAGTGTTGATCTCCTTCAGAATGGACTGGTTGCATCTCCTTGCAGTCCAAGGGACTCTCAAGAGTCTTCTCCAACACCACAGTTCAAAAGCATCAATTCTTCGGCGATCAGCCTTCTTCACAGTCCAACTCTCACATCCATACATGACCACAGGAAAAACCATAGCCTTGACTAGACGGACCTTAGTTGGCAAAGTAATGTCTCTGCTTTTGAATATGCTATCTAGGTTGGTCATAACTTTTCTTCCAAGGAGTAAGCGTCTTCTAATTTCATGGCTGCAGTCACCATCTGCAGTGATTTTGGAGCCCCCAAAAATAAAGTCTGACACTGTTTCCACTGTTTCTCCATCTATTTCCCATGAAGTGATGGGACCAGATTCCATGATCTTCGTTTTCTGAATGTTGAGCTTTAAGCCAACTTTTTCACTAAGTAATGTCTCTGCTTTTGAATATGCTATCTAGGTTGGTCATAACTTTTCTTCCAAGGAGTAAGCGTCTTCTAATTTCATGGCTGCAGTCACCATCTGCAGTGATTTTGGAGCCCAAAAAAATAAAGTCTGACACTGTTTCCACTGTTTCCCCATCTATTTCCCATGAAGTGATGGGACCAGATGCCATGATCTTAGGTTTCTGACTGTTGAGCTTTAAGCCAACTTTTTCACTTTCCTCTTTCACTTTCATCAAGAGGCTTTTTAGCTCCTCTTCACTTTCTGTCATAAGGGTGGTGTCATCTGCATATCTGAGGTTATTGATATTTCTCCCAGCAATCTTGATTCCAGCTTGTGTTTCTTCCAGTCCAGCATTTCTCATGATGTACTCTGCATAGAAGTTAAATAAGCAGGGTGACAATATACAACCTTGACGTACTCCTTTTCCTATTGGGAACCAGTCTGTTGTTCCATTCCAGTTCTAACTGTTACTTCCTGACCAACATACAGATTTCTCAAGAGGCAGGTTAGGTGGTCTGGTATTCCCATCTCTTTCAGAGTTTTTCACAGTTTATTGCGATCCACACAGTCAAAGGCTTTGGCATAGTCAATAAAGCAGAAATAGATGTTTTTCTGGAACTCTCTTGCTTTTTCCATGATCCAGCAGATGTTACTCAAACTCATATCCACTGAGCCAGTCATGCCATCGAACCATCTCATCTTCTGTTGTCCCCTTCTCCTCCTGCCTTCAATCTTTCCCATTGAAGCATATGGGTCTTTTCAAATGAGTCAGTTCTTTGCATCAGGTGGCCAGTGTATTGGGGTTTCAGCTTCAACATCAGTCCTTTCAATGAATATTCAGGACTAATTTCCTTTAGGATGGACAGGTTGGATCTGCTTGCAGTCCAAGGGACTCTCAAGAGTCTTCTCCAACACCACCGTTCAAAAACATCAATTCTTCAGCACGTAGCTTTCTTTATAGTCCAACTCTCACACCCATGCATGACTACTGGTAAAACCATAGCTTTGACTAGATGGACCTTTGTTGGCAAAGTAATGTCTCTGCATTTTAATAAGCTGTCTCGGTTGGTCATAACTTTTCTTCCAAGCAGTAAGTGTCTTTTAATTTCATGGCTGCAGCCACCATCTGCAGTGATTTTGGAGCCTCCCAAAATAAAGTCTGTCACTGTTTCAACTATTTCCCCATCTATTTGTCATTAAGTAATGGGACCAGATGCCATGATCTTCCCTGGTGGCTCAGAGGTTAAAGTGTGTGCCTGCAATGCGAAAGACCTGGATTCAATCCCTGGGCTGGGAAGATCCCTTGGAGAAGGAAATGGCAACCCATTCCAGTATTCTTGCCTGGAGAATCCCATGGATGGAGGAGCCTGGTGGGCTAAAGTCCATGGGGTCACAAAGAGTCAGACACCACAGAGTGACTTCACTTTCACTTTCATTTTAATGGGACCAGATGCCATGATTTTAGTTTTTTGAATATTGAGTTTTAAGCCAACTTTTTCACTCTCCTCTTTCACTTTTATCAAGAGTTCTTTCATCTTTAGTTCTTCCTCGCTTTCTGCCATGAGGGTTATGTCATCTGCATATGTGAATTTATTGATATTTCTCCCAGCAACCTAGATTCCAGCTTGTGTTTATTCCAGTCCAGCATTTCTCATGATGTACTCTGCATATAAGTTAAATATGTGGGTGACAATATACAACCTTGATGTATTTCTTCTCCTATTTGGAACCAGTCTGTTGTTCCATGTCCTGTTCTAACTGTTGCTTCCTGACCTGCATACAGGTTTCTCAAAAGGCAAGTCAGGTGGTCTGGTATTCCCATCTCTTGAAGAATTTTCCACTGTTTATTGTGATCCACATGTCAAAGGCTTTGGCACAGTCAATAAAGCAGAAATAGATATTTTTCTGGAACTCTCTTGCTTTTGCGATGTTCCAGAAGATGTTGACAATTTGATCTCTGATTCCCCTGCCTTTTCTAAATCCAGCTTGAACATCTGGAAGTTCACATTTCACATACTGTTGAAACCTGGCTTGGAGAATTTTGAGCATTATTTTACTACCGTGTGAGATGAGTGCAATAGTTCAGTAGTTTGAGCATTCTTTGGCATTGCCGTTCTTTGGGATAGGAATGAAAACTGACCTTTTCCAGTCTTGTGGCCACTGCTGAGTTTTCCAAATTTGCTGGCATATTGAGTGTAGCACTTTCACAGCATCATCTTTTAGGATTTGGAATAGCTCCACTGGAATTCCACCACCTCCAATAACTTTGTTCATAGTGATGCTTCCTAACGCCCACTTAACTTCACATTCCAGGATGTCTGACTCTAGGTGAGTGATCACACCATCATGATTATCCGGGTCATGAAGATCTTTTTTGTATAGTTCTTCTGTGTACTCTTGCCACCTCTTCTTAATATCTTCTGTTTCTGTTAGGTCCAGACCATTTCTGTCCTTTATTGAGCCCATCTTTGCATGAAATATTCCCTTGGTATCTCTAATTTTGTTGAAGAGATCTCTAGTCTTTCCCATTCTGTTGTTTGCCTCTATTTCTTTGCATTGATCGCTGAAGAAGGCTTTCTTTTCTCTCCTTGCTATTCTTTGGAACTCTGCATTCAGGTGCTTATATCTTTCCTTTTCTCCTTTGCTTTTCGCCTCTCTTCTTTTCACAGCTATTTGTAAGTCCTTCCCAGACAGCCATTTTGCTTTTTTGCATTTCTTTTCCATGGGGATGGTCTGGATCCCTATCTCCTGTACAATGTCACGAACCTCATTCCATAGTTCATCAGGCACTCTATCTATCAGATCTAGGCCCTTAAATCTATTTCTCACTTCCACTGTATAATCATAAGGGATTTGATTTAGGTCATACCTGAATGGTCTAGCGGTTTTCCCTACTTTCTTCAATTTGAGTCTGAATTTGGTAATAAGGAGTTCATGATCTGAGCCACAGTCAGCTCCTGGTCTTGTTTTTGTTGACTGTATAGAGCTTCTCCATCTTTGGCTGCAAAGAATATAATCAATCTGATTTCGGTGTTGACCATCTGGTGATGTCCATGTGTAGAGTCTTTTCTTGTGTTGTTGGAAGAGGGTGTTTGCTATGACCAGTGCATTTTCTTGGCAAAACTCTATTATCCTTTGCCCTGCTTCATTTCGTACTCCAAGGCCAAATTTGCCTGTTACTCCAGGTGTTTCTTGACTTCTTACTTTAGCATTCCAGTCCCCTATAATGAAAAGGACATCTTTTTTGGGTGTTAGTTCTAAAAGGTCTTGTAGGTCTTCATAGAACCATTCAACTTCAGCTTTTTCAGTGTTACTGGTTGGGGCATAGGCTTGGATTATGAACACATTTTTGTAAGTAGGGGACTTATTGTAGATGCATTTAAGCTAATGGGTCATTTCAAAATTGTTTTTGGTAAAAATATACCCTATTTTTCCACTGAGCCAGTTGTGGCTGTGGTCTCAATGATAACAACTTTTGAAGATCTTGAATCAGTGGGATGTCCCTAGGGAGTGGCTCTCAACCACTGTGCTCTGTGCCCAGAGCCCTGAGTCACACCTGAGGCACCTTCTCAGAGTCACAGGTCCAGCCAGGTTGCAAGTCCCCAAACCAAGGTGTGAGCAGGTCTGTACTCCTTCAGAAGCTCTCTGGGAGACTCTTTTCCCTTCTTTCCCCAGCATCTGGAAGAAGCCACGTGCACTCCTTGCTTTATGGGCCCTTCCTGTTGTTTTCACTATGAAAAAAGTGAAAGTGTTAGTTACTCAGTCATGTCTGACTCTCTGTAACCCCATGCACTGTAGCCTGCCAGATTCCTCCATCCATGGAATTTTCCAGGCAAGAATACTGGAGTGAGTAGCCATTCCCTTCTCCAGAGGATCTTCCTGACCCAGGGATCGAACCCGGGTCTCCAGCATTGCAGGCAGATTCTTTTCCGTCTGTATTTATTTATATATTTGATTGTGCTGGGTCTTGGTTACAGCTTGGAGGATATTTAGTTGTAGCATGTGGGATCTAGTTCCCTGACCAGGGATTAAACCCAGGCCCCCAGAATTGGGAGCACGGAGTCTTAGCCATTGGACCACCAGGGAAGTCCCCTTTTGCTGTTCTTAAAGCCAGAATCACAGAATCTTCTGTCTTCCAATCGTCCTTCCTCTCCCTCTTCTCTCTCTCTCTCTCTCTCTCAGCACATCTTCTTCTTTGTCTCTGACCCTCCTGCTTCCCTCCTCCCCTCATAAGGACTCTTGTGATCACACTGGATCCACCTGGATAATTCAGGATCATCTCTCCATCACCAGGTACTTAACTTAATCACGCCTGCAAAGTCCCTTTTGCCATGGAAAACAGCGTATGCACAAGTCTAGGGGTTAAGGTGTGGACATCCTTGGGCGGGGTCATCACTCTGCTCACCGTGGTGGCCTCGGCGAGGAATGGGCCACTCAGTGCCTCGTGCCACATCTGGGAAGTGGAGTAGGAGGATGATAACAATTGTAAGCAGTGAGTAAGAGCACCTACCTCATCATAGGCCTTGAGGGCTGAATGATACAACCTAGTGAGTGCTCAGTAAATGTTGCCTCTTCAGTATAGCCTAGCCGCGGTATCAGCACTCTTCCAAAAGACCTGTGAGCTTACATGGCCTGTGGAATGTTTTTGAGACTGAAGACAATATCCAGATGCCAAAACATAACAAGAAAAGGACAAAATCAAAAGAATAATTTAGTCCATTGAGAAAGAGGTAGAGCTCAGCAAGACAAGCATCCTGCAGAAAACAGCGCAGATTTCCAGAAGAGGAGCCCAAGGCGCCAACAGGGAGATGAAAAGACGCTCAGAGCCTTGGCAATCAGAAAGGGCACAATTACAGAGTAGTTCACTTCACACCTTCACACTGGCGGAGACTGGGAAATGCCATGGGCTGGATGGAATGAGCACAGAAGCGCCATGCAGTGCTGGGGGAGGTGGGCTGCACCGCCCACCCCCGAGGAAAGTTCCCACCTCCGAGTCCCCTGTTAAAGAAGTGTTAGCTTGAGATGCAGCAAGTCCCCTCAGAGGACACATGTCTTCGGAATTCTCACAGGGTCAAGGCCACCCAAGGCTGGGAGAGGGCACTGCGGACGCACACCCTGGGGATGACTGGGCATCTGGAAAGAAGCCAGATGAGATGCATTCATTGGTGGATGGAGACAAACACCAGGGTAGGTGAGAAAGTGAGAAAGAGAATGAGATACTTAACACATGGTGGGCGGGCATTAAAAATACGAGCCAAGTACTTCCAGACCCTGATCGTCCTCCTCCTCATCATAACAAGAATAATGAAAAAACATCAGCCATCCTATAGAAGAACTTACTACTGTTAAGGACTGTGCAAAGCATTTTGCACACAATTGCACATGCAACCCCTGTAACAAGCCCGTAAGGTGGTGACTGCTGTCCCTGCTTTTCAGCTGAGGAAACTGAGTCTTGCGATGGTGGCTGGCCCAAGGTCACACCTCTGGTGAGGGCGGAAGCAAAAAAAGAGTCAGCCAGGTCTGTGTGACTCACGGGCGCAGAATCTTTTTTCAGCTTTATTGAGCTTTAATTGCAAAAACTATATATAGTTAAGGTGTACACCCTGGTGGTTTCATATAAACATACATTGTGGCATGAGCACAAGAATCAGCTACTTAGCATTCATTACCTCATGTGGTTGCTCTTTTTGTAAACTTTTCATACCCCCTTCTCTCCTTCCCTTTGACAACCACTTGTTTTTTCTCTCTATCCATGAGTCTGTTTCTGTTTTGTAATATTTGCTCATTTGTTTTGTTATTAGATTCCACATATAAGGGAAAAAATACAGTACTTCTCTTTCTTTGTCTTATTTCACTTACCATAACAGCCTCTGGGTCCACCCATGTTGTCACAAATGACAAGATTTCATCCTTTTTATGTGGTTGAGTGATATACATACACTTCCCAGGTGGTGCTAGTCAATGCAGGAGAGATAACAGACGTGGGTTCAGTCCCTGGTTCAGGAAGATCCCCTGGAGGAGGAAGTGGCAACCCACTCCGGTATTCTTGCCTGCAGAATCCCATGGACAGAGGAACCTGGCAGGCTCCAGTCAAGGGGTCACAAAGAGTCAAGGTTTAACGGGGAGCTGGTGGTCCTGATAACAAATCAACCAACATCAGGAGAGAGAGAGAGTGAGAGCGCGTGCATTGTGGGTAGAGAGTAGCTTGGGAGCAAGGAAGCCCCCTGGGGAGCAGCTTTCAAGACAAAAGCTGGGGACCAGAGGGAAGGCCTGGAGGGAGGGCACGCGGGTGGGGTGGGGGCTCAGCCGGCTCCAAGACCCGAGGGAGGGGCAGCGGGGCCTGTGTGAGGCGCCGTCAGACCGCAGAGCCGTGAAAGCGCCGTGGTGAACGGTGGCGTGGGGTGAGTGTGCCGAGGTAGCTGGGAGCAGGGATGAGGCTTCGCGGGCACGGGTAGGACTCAGACCTTCTCCTAAGTTAGAGGAAAGAACTGGAGGGTGTCCAGCAGGGGTGACAGGACCACATTTATGCTTCAGAGAGGAACTTGGGAGGGCACAACCCGAGCCCAGGACCCAGGCTGGCAGGCCCAGGCAAGAGATGGTGGTGGTTTGGACAAAGATACCGGCAGGGAGTTGGGGAGGAAAGGATGCCGGGAGTCAGGAATCAGGCAGAGCCAGAACCCACAGGGCACAGCGGATTCTGTTCCAGGGATGAGGGGCAAGAAGTCCAGGAGGGCCCACTGGTTTGGGCTTTGGGGTGGGCGATGGTGTGTGTGCAATGACGGGACATGCAGGGACAGGGCAGGCCTGGGCCAGAGGAAGGGGCTCACAGGATGGAGAGGAACAGCAGGGAGGCGGGAGGGGAAGGACAGGGAGGGGCTGCTCTGCACATTTTCTCCTGCAGGAAACACTGCCCTCCCGCCTCAGAGCCCTCAGACCCCTGCTCACACATCCATCCTCCAGAGGCCTCCCCAGGCCGCTGACCCACCCAGGAATGCTCTGTGCCAAGACTCCCGTCTCTTTTCTTTAGGCACAGAGCAGCATCTGCACGTATCTTCTTTGTCCAAGTATGTATCTCCTTTCCCTGAGTCTGACATCGGCTTCTGGAGGGCATGGCCTGTCCTGAGAGCCTTCTCTCCAGTGCCTAAAACCAGACAGTTCCCATGGCGGGTTCCCAGTCCTGTGAACGAACTCACTGACATGCTCTATTCTCAGAAAATAGACGGATTCTTCCCAGCTCCGGGCAGGAGACAAAGTGCATTTGGTTACGGAATCGTATGGAGGTCGAGGGACCTGGCTTTGGAGTTGGGCGTGAGCTCCCATCTGGGCTTAACTCATTCTAACTGTGTGATTTTAAGCAAATTGCGTGACCTCTCTGAGCACCAGAGTGAATAATCATGTCCGTCTCACAAGGCTGTGTTAAAGTAAATAAGATCATGTTTCTAAAGAAACATGTCCCTGCCTGGCACATAGCTAGAGCTCTTAAAATGAGTTACGAAGATAACAGAGATACCCAGAGCAACGCTGTTAGAAAGTTTTGAAATTACGCCTTTCTCTTTATTCCCTATAATTGCCACCTAGAGAATTTAGAAATTGTTAGTCACGTTGGCTCCAAGCTTCCTTCCCAGCCCACTGGCTCATCCAGAGGGTGCAGTGAGCACAGGGCTGTGAGTGGTGAAGGTTAAGAAGCAGACGCACACACCCACCCCATGGGCACCTAAGCCGTGCTCTCCCGCCTCCTGATAAAGGTACCCGTGACTCAGTCAGGAATCAGCAGTGGCTGCAAACCCTTCTTCCTAGAAGAGATGATCACGTCCTATTCTAAGAATTGACTCACAGGCCCCCATGGTATCTGCCTCTAAAATTCTTCATAGCCGCTTTGCAAAGAACCAGACAGGGAGGGGGTGGTGGCCTCCTGCCACTCCCAGGAGGAAGTCCGGGCCAGCCTGCCCGGGCTAAGCACGTGGAGAGCGGAGAGTTGGCCCGGGGTCCATTCTAGGCCCAAGAGGTGGGAGAGAGACAGACAGACTCAGCAAAGCTGCGTACTCCCAGGGCTTCCCGCTGACGCGTGAGAAGACCCCAAGACTGGAGAACCACCCAGCTGAGCTGTAGGACAAAGGAGCAGCTGATCTGAGCCCCCGAGTTTGGGAATCTTGTGCTGCCCTGAGGTGACCGAGGCACTCAGCCCCCCTGAGAACACCTTAGTGCCTTGATCCTCCCTCCCCAAGGGCAGGCGGGCACGGCCACGGGCAGGGCAGGACGGGCAGAGGAGTCACGCGGAGGGCTGCCCGCACCTTGCAGATGAGCGTGGGGCTGTTACTTCTCCTGCAGACAAAGAGAATTTGCGGTTAAGAAAGTTTCTTCCAGAACGTGGATTGGCAGAGGGCTGGGGTGATCGGATCAGCCGGGAAGCTGCTGAACTAGTGTAGGCAAGGCTTGATGGGTCCTTATAGATAACAGGGTCTTTACAGATGATGGAGACCGTACATCGGTGGGGTCCTTACAGATTTGTTGCTGTAGTTCAGTCACTCAGTCGTGTCCAACTCTTAGCGACCCCATGGGCTGCAGCACGCTAGGCTCTTCCGTCCTTCACTGTCTCCTGGAGTTTGCCCAAGTTCATGTCCATTGAGACGGTGACGCTCTCTAACCATCTCTTCCTCTGCCCCCTTCTCCTCCCACCTTCAATCTTTCCCAGCATCAGGGTCTTTTTCAACGAGTTGGCTCTTCGAATCAGGGGGGCCAAAGTATTGGAGCTTCAGCTTCAGCCTTAGTTCTTCCAATGAATATTCAGGGTTGATCTCCTTTAGGAATGACTAGCTTGATCTCTTTGCAGTCCAAGGGACTCTCAAGAGTCTTCTCCAGCACCACAGTTTGAAAGTATCCATTCTTCAGTGCTCAGCCTTCTTTATGGTCCAGTTCTCACATCTGTACATGACTATAGGAAAAACCATAGCTTTGACTGCACGGACAGACCTTAAACAGAGTCTTACAGATGCTGAGGCCCTTATACTAACACACTAACAGTGGGAGGGAAAGATGGGAGCGGTGAAGGAAACCACATTGTCACAGAGCTGGGGGCAGACTGGCCAGGGAGCAGGTAAGGGGGGGCTGTTGGGAGCCTTCTGGCCAGGGCACCTGGGTGGCCGTGGAGCGGTTCAGGAAGACAAGGGCCCCAGGAAGGGCCCAGCTCCAGGGAGACAGCGAGGAGGAGCCGATACCAGCTGGCTCAAGCCGGTTCCCACAGTGGCCCTCAAGCCCCGGGAGGTGGTTGGTTCCCTGATGGGTGCACGCCTCCCACCTAGAGCAGAATTTGTCTCTAGGGAGATGCTGTTAATTTGACTGAGACATATTAATTGGTATTTTAAAGCACTTACTATGCACCAGGTATGTTCTAGCACTTTATACATATTTACTCATTTTGATCCTCAAGTAGAATACTACTCAGCCATAAAAAAGAATGGCACGATGCTATCTGCAGCAACATGCATGCACCTAGAGATGATCGTATTAAGTGAAGTCAGAAAGAGGAAGACAAATACTTGGTATCACATACATGTGCAGTCTGAAACACACACAAATGAGCATATCGATGAACCCGAAGCAGACAGACAGACACAGAGGACAGACTGGTAGTTGCCAAGGTGGGTGCGGGTACAGAAATGGACTGGGAGTTTGGGACCAGCAGGTGTAAACTGTCCCGTCGAGGATGAGTAGACAGCACGATCCTTCTGAATAGCACAAGGAACTATATTGATTATTCTCTGATAGACCATAATGTAAAAGAATATAAAAAACTGTATATGTATATATATACAACTGAGTCACTCTACTGTACAACAGTAATTAGCACAACACTATAAGTCAACTACACTTCAATTAAAAAAAACACAGAAAGGAAGCTACATGTAGGGACCATCAGCATCAACAGGGGAGTGGAAGAGACAAGATGAGAGGCCCAGCATCTAATAAGGAAGGGCCGCTGACACACCCAATGTGGTGCACGGAGCACTTGCATCAGCAGTGCTCAGCAAGTAAACAAGACAAGAATTCAGGGGCTTCGGTCCCCAGGCCCAAGGGGGGCCTGCAGCACTGCCCGTTGGCCCAGCCACACCTCCGAGTTGCCCACAAGTCTCGTGATGCTGGCTCCCTGGGGACAGGTGTGTCCAGTGTCTGGCCTGGGGCTGGGCTTCCCTGTCCGTGAGTGGACTTTCACTTCTGTGTCCTCCCTTCCCATCTAGTGACAGCTGGGTCCGAGACGGCTTTGTCACCAGGACTCAGCAAGCACAACAGAAAGAATGTCAAGTATCTCCTTCATCATTTCTGTGTGGATTACAGGTTGACTGGATGATATTTTGGAAGTACTGGGTTAAATAAGAGAAAGATTAACATTATTTTAACCTGATGGTTTCTTTCTGTGATGTGCCTCCCAGACGATTTCAGATGGCCCACACAGCTCATGTTACCTGTCTGCAGGGGTGGAGGGTTCAGCCCAGCTGTACAAATCTTTCTTACCTGCTTTGCCAG
The DNA here is from genome assembly GCA_006410635.1 of Cephalophus harveyi. Taxonomy (NCBI): domain Eukaryota; kingdom Metazoa; phylum Chordata; class Mammalia; order Artiodactyla; family Bovidae; genus Cephalophus; species Cephalophus harveyi. The sequence continues at coordinate 274,466 of SJYT01007061.1, read as the reverse complement.
AAATTTATTTACAGAACACAACCTACCCCGCCACATTAAGGCTAAAGTCCAGGGACTTCCATCGTGGCTCAGTGGTAAAGAATCCACCTCCCAGTGCAGGGTCACAGGTTTGATCCCTGGTCCGGGAAGATCTCACATGCTGTGGAGCTACTGAGCCTACATACTCACTAGAGAGTCTGTGCGCTGCAACGAAAGATCCCACACGACACAGTCAAATAAGTAAATATTAAAAGTAGATGAGTAAATATTTAAAAGTAAATAAAACAAGAAGCACTTTATTTAAAAAAAAAAGTAAACAGAAGTCAAATCTTAAGCTTTGTACACCAAACTAAGGACCATGAACTTAATTCTAATCACTACAGAATGGTTCAGACTGGGTGTGACCACCCTCAGAAGAATATCAGTGAAGTACTGACTTTATTTCTTCTTTTATATCAGCTATGAAAGCGTTCTGAGCATAATATTTTCTTTACCTACAGGACTTGAATTACAAATTGTTTAAAGGATTATTCATATTTTCTATTTCTTCTTCTGTCAATTTTGATAAACTGTATATTTCCAGGAATTTTTCTTCTAAATGCTCACATTTATTGGCATTTTGTTCGCCATATCCTCCATGATCCCCGTTTTCATTCCTGATGTTGGGGATTTGTGCCTTTTTTTCCTTTTCAGCATCACCACGGGTTCATCAGCATCATTGTTCTTCTTCAAGTCTCACCTTTTCGTATTTTCTTTAATATTTTCTGCAGACAAATTATCTCAGTTTCTGTATGTTTGGAAACACCTTTATCTTACCATCACTCTTGAAGGCTATAGTCAAAGATCTTGTCTTAGACCGACACTTGTTTTCTTGCAGCACCTTAGATAGCAAGCCTGTTGTCTTCTGGCTTCCGTTGTTTCTGGGGAGAAGTCAGTTGTTACTTCTCTCTGAGAAATCCCCGGTGTTCTGCATTTTTCTTTCACTATTTCTGGATGTGCTTTTCCTCCTGCAGTAGAATTTCTTTCCGTTATGTGTACCCCATTCTTTTGACTCTCCATCCTTCATTCTGGGTAAGACCTATTTTTCACTTCACCAAATCTCTCTTTGGCAATGTCCATCCTGCTGTTAAACCCTTTCATTTTTAATCTCAGTTACTGTATAGACAGAGAATTTGGGTTGCTGTCAGAATCAGAATTTCAACTTTATTCTTTCTTACAGTTTCTAGTGATCTGACTAGCATTCATTTCTCTTAGGTCTTCAAACACGTTCAAAACATGGCTATTTTTAAAAGTTTCTGTCTGTTGTTTCCATTACCTGGAATCCTTGTGAATCTGTTTCTATTGTTTATTGTTTCTCTTGGGATTTGATCATATGGTCTTCTTTCCTTGATGCTGTGTTATTTTTGATTGCGTGTCAGACTCAATTGTTCTATATGAAAACTTATAGAAATAATTCGAGGGCTAAAATGATGTATTCCTCCACAGAGGATTTACTTTTGCTTCTGGTAGGTACCTAGGGCCTCTAGAAATCCCAGGTTGCCTTAATCCAATTATAGGGATTAAGACTATTTGAAGCTTAGTAGTGAGAATGGGAGCAGGAGATGGATTTGAAAAGCCATCTGCTCTCTCTGCTAAACACCAGAGATCAGAGCAAAACCAGTCATCCAGGCCCCATGGACCAACACGCGGCAGCCTCAGCACACCCCCGCTCATCAGAGCCGCATCCTGGAGAAAGTGTTGTTTACTTGGCTCACCCCCTCTGGCACCATAATCCAGTGCAGCCATATGTAGAAAATAATCCGTGGATGGAATCTTTAATCCCAGGCTTTGTGCGATGACAAAAGGATTTTCTCAGAATGACTGGATCCAAACTCTGAAAAGAAAATTGTAAACATTTATTCACGACGACCCATGAATAATAGTCTCACTGAAGAACCATCCATGATTTTTCATTATTTGATTCAAAGAAAAGGTCCATCTACTCTGCCCCGAGCTCTTTAGTGCCTTCTACACACACGTGTGCATGTGCGTACACACACACACGATGCATGTGTTCTCATACTAGAACGCTCACTTCTTGTTTTGGAACCAGGATTCTCCTGCTCGGTAAATTCTAAGTCCTTGTTTATGCCTTTAAGCAAAGCACAGTCCAGGTGGCGCTAGTGGTAAAGAACCTGCCTGACAAGCAGGAGACGCAAGAAACTCGAGTTCGATCCCTGGGTCGGGAAGATCCCCTGGAGGAGGGCACGGCGACCCACTCCAGTATTCTTGCCTGGAGAATCCCATGGACAAAGGAGACTGGCGGGCTACAGTTCGCGGGCTCACAGAGAGTTGGACACAACTGAGCGCGCACACACAGTCTTTAAGAACAGCATCTTTCAGTGAGCGCTCAGCCCCATCCGCGGTTCTGCCTGGTGCTGGCAACCACCTCGAGCGATGGGAAGGGGCCTTGTTCTCCCTGAATCTGCAAGGCCCCCTGACATGCTTAGGGCTGTGCTGTGGGTCACTATCCTCCAGGCCAATCCTGCTCTTCCCACAGCTACTTTCTCCCACTCGGTGTTCTCAGAGATCCGCGTCACAGCAGAAGGGGAGGCATGTGAATGCCGGTGGTTGTAGTGGCCTCGTCTTTCCTGTGAACAACATGAAACCGGCCCTCTCCCCACCACACGCACCACGAATAGGGCCAAACGTCAAGATCCACCCTGAGAGATACTGCTGAGCATCTTCGCAGAGTCCCAGGTGCCAGCGACCAGCTAACTGGTCCTCCAAGTCGTGGAGGCTGTGGGCTGAGCTAGAAGAGCTAGGAGCCAAGCATTTCATCATTCTCACGCGTGTTAGGACCTAGAGCAAGATGGATCACTGGAAAAGGCTGAGTAAGCGGGAACTCTCTCCCCCAGCCGGCTCCTGCCCCCACCCCCAGACTCAGCTCGGGCATCTCCTGCCCGTCAAGAGTTTCCTATTCCACTGCCCTCTGCTCATCTCTGATCTCCATCATAACTGTCTGTCTGTAAGCCTGTCTCCCCACCAGGGCAGGCGCAGGTCTGGCTCAGCATGTGTCCCCTAAACAGGAATCGGGTGGCAGATCAGATGCTGACGAGCCTCTGGGGCCGTGTGTAACACCCCCTCGCTGCACAGTGACGCTGACCTAACCAGCTGTGTCTCCCTTCCACGGCAGGGGTCTGGCCTAGCGGTCGGCCCTGAGAAGCTCTCCTGAGGTGCCTCATCATCAGGTAAGCAAGAAGCTAGTGGACGAGCCTTCCAAAGAGCAGGCATGTAAGGGCCCAGGGCGAAGTGGACGCTAGGGGAGCAGGGCTGGAGGAGCAACAGGGATCCGCTCTCGCAGCGCATTGTAAGGAGAGAGGGTGCAAAGTCACTTCCGTCGTGTCTGACTCTGCAACCCCATGCACTGTAGTAGTGGACGAGCCTTCCAAAGAGCAGGCATGTAAGGGCCCAGGGCGAAGTGGACGCTAGGGGAGCAGGGCTGGAGGAGCAACAGGGATCCGCTCTCGCAGCGCATTGTAAGGAGAGAGGGTGCAAAGTCACTTCCGTCGTGTCTGACTCTGCAACCCCATGCACTGTAGCCCTCCAGGCCCCTCTGCCCATGGGATTCTTACAGAGAGAAGCCACTCAGCCCAACTGGTGACGGCGACCAAAGAGGGCAGGATTGGGAGGAATGGCGAAGATGCCAGCCTGCAGCAACTCGCTGGTGCCCTGGCAGGCCACTTAACTGCTCTGATCTCAGTTCCCCGGTCAACAGAAAGGGCGAATGTATTAAAATTTGTTTCTAAGAGTCCTTCTAATTTTTAAAAATGTGCTGTTTTGTTTCGCTTTGGCTGTGCGGGGTCTTTGTGGCCGCATGGGCTTTTCTCGGCTGCGGCGCGCGGGCATCTCATTGCCGAGGCTCGTCTTGTGGAGCACGGGCTCTGGGGTGCTCTGGTTTCAGCGGCTGTGGACACGCTGGGCGTGTGGGAACGTCCCAGACCAGGGATTGACCTCGTGTCCTCCGCCTTGGCAGGTGGCTTCTTAATCACTGGATCACCAGGAAGTCCCCCTTCTGATTTTAAAGTTCTTTAACTTGTAAATGACAACAAGAGAGATAGACACTTTATTGTTTAAAAAAAAAAATCTTTGGGAGTCCTACGATGTAGCAGCTGGAGAGCTTCAAGAAGAGAATCCAACCAGCCTGGCCCCAAGCTGGGGAGACAGACTTACAGACAGACAGTTATGATGGAGATCCGAGGTGAGCAGAGGGCAGTGGAATAGAAAACTCTTGACGGAAAAGAGATGCCTGAGCTGAGTCTGGGGGAGAGAGTCCCTGCTTACTCAGCCTTTTCGAGGGAGATGCATGATTGGACTCCAGGGTGCTGACCAGATCCTACCCAGGACACCCTGTTAAAGAATGAAAGAAAGTACGGGAATGTCAAATGGCTGAGCCAATATGGAAAACAGTACGGTGATTCCTCAAAAGATTAAGCAAAGAGTTACCACATGATCCAGTAATTCTGCTTATGAACATACACCCAAAAGAACTGACTTAGTTATTTGTAAGCCCGTGTTCATAGCAGCATCATTCACCATCACCAAAGGTGGAGACAACCCACGTGTTCATCAGATGAATGAATAAAGAAAACGTGGTTTCTAAAAGGAAGGGAATTTTGACGCACGCTACAACAAGGATGAACCTTGAGAACATATGCTTGGTGAAAGAAGCCGCCCACTAAAGACAAACACACTGCGTGCTTCCATTTACACAAGGTCCCTCAAACTTATAGCCACAGAAAGTAGAACGCTGGGCACCAGGGGTGGGGGCGGGGGTGAGGGGTTAGTGTTTAATGGGGACAGAGTTTTGGAAAAATGAAAAAGTTCAGACAGATGGTGGGGATGGTTGAACAACAATGTGAATGGACTGAATTGTACACTTTAAAATGGTTAAAATGGTAAATCTGATGTTATGTGTATTTTATCACAATTAAAAAAAAAAGAATGAAAAGAAGCATATCTTCTGCTTTAGAACAGTTTCCACATAAAATTTTAAACTGGGATAGCTAAGTAAACTTAAAATCTTTTCTACAGCAAAAGAAGCCATCAGCAAACCAAAAAGACAACCTACTGAACGGGAGAAAATATTTGCAAATAATATGAAGATAGGGGGTTATTATTGACACGTGGAAACAGCTCATATAACTCAACATCAAAAATACAAACAACCCGAGACTTGCCTGGTGGCACAGTGGACCCAACTACCGGTGCAGGGGACACAGGCTTGATCCCTGGTTCAGGAAGATCCCACATGCCGGGGAGCAACTGAAGCCCTCGTGCCACAACTCCTGAGCCCTGGAACCTGGAGTCTGTGCTCTGCAACCAGCAAAGCCACCACAGCGGGAAGCCGGAGCACTGCGGCCGAGGGCAGCCCCCGCTAACCGCAGCGAGGGAAAGCCCGCGTGTAGCAACAAAGACCCAGCACAACCAGGAATGAATAACAGTTTTTTTAAAAAAGCGATTAAAAAATAGGCAGAAGAACAGAATAGATATTTTTCCAAAGAGGAAATGCAAATGGCCAACAGGCTCATGAAGAGATGCTCAACATCACTGATCAGCAGGGAAATGCAAATCAAATCCACAACGAGATATCACCTCACACCTATCAGAATGGCTATTGTTAAAAGGTACACAAATAACAAGTGTTGGGGAAACTGGAGAAAAGGAACCCTAGTACACTGTGTTGGGGATGCAAATTGGTGCAGCTACTGTGGAAAACCATATGACGGCTTCTAAAACGCTAGAAACAGACTTTCCCTGTGACCCAGCGAGGCCACTCCTGGGCATATATCTGAAAGAATTGAAAGCACGAATTTGCAAAGATACTCACACCCCAGTGAGTGTTCACAGCAGCATNGTGGAAAACCATATGACGGCTTCTAAAACGCTAGAAACAGACTTTCCCTGTGACCCAGCGAGGCCACTCCTGGGCATATATCTGAAAGAATTGAAAGCACGAATTTGCAAAGATACTCACACCCCAGTGAGTGTTCACAGCAGCATTATTTACAACTGCTGAGATGTAGAAGCAACCTTAGTGTCCGTTGACAGATGAATGGATAAAGAATATGTGGTATATACACACAATGGAGTGTTACCCAGCCAACAAAAAAGAATGAAAATTTGCCACTTGCAGCAACGTGGATAGAATAGACTCAGAGGGTATTATTGGGTGAAATAAGTCAGACAGAGAGGGACAAATACTGTTAAATATTGCTGACGTGGAATTTTTAAAAACACAGGAAACGAGTAAACGGGACCAAAAGAAGCTGACTCACAGATATAGAGAACAAGCTGGTGGGCACCAGGGGGAGGGGCGGGGGACATAGGGATGGGGAGCGGGAGGCACAAGCTATCGGGCGTGAGATAGGCTACAGGAACATATTGTGCAACACGGTGAATACAGCCAATATTGTGTAATAACTGTGAATGGAACAACCTTTTAAAACTGTATAAAAAAGAAAAAATCTTGAATAAAAATTAAAAGTTAAACGGGAAAAAAGGGCTTTACTCCACAAAGGACCGGTCTTCAGTTATTCATCTGCAGCAAAAGCAGCACTTTCCCATGTTGTTGAATAATAGTGGTTTTTACTGTAACTAGATCAGCTTCATTAAAAGGTTTTGAAAAATTAATCATAAAGGTCAAGTTGTAAGCAGGGCCCTGTGGAGCGGAGCCCGGTAGCATCACNACCGGTCTTCAGTTATTCATCTGCAGCAAAAGCAGCACTTTCCCATGTTGTTGAATAATAGTGGTTTTTACTGTAACTAGATCAGCTTCATTAAAAGGTTTTGAAAAATTAATCATAAAGGTCAAGTTGTAAGCAGGGCCCTGTGGAGCGGAGCCCGGTAGCATCACCATCACAGGACCCTCATATACTAATATGATCAATGCTTAGATCTTGTGAAATTAAGAACAAACAGGCCATGGGCATTTCCTTTCGGATCTTCTTTTTTTTTTATTTATTGGCGTGTAGTTGATTTATAATGTTGTGTTAGTTTCTGCTGTACAGACGGGTGCGTCGGTCATACACAGATCCATTCCTTTCAGATTCTGTCCTCATATAGGTCATTACAGGGCACTGAACAGAGTTCCTTGTGCTGTATGGAAGGTCCTTAGTGTCTGTCTTATGAATAGTAGTGTCTGTATGTCAATCCCAGGGTCCCAAATTATCTCTCCCCCCCAGTCCCCTGGTAACCATAAGTTTGTTTTCTACATCTGTGATTCTATTTCTCCTTTTTAAAATAGGCTCATTTGTACCATTTTTTTTAGATTCCACGTATAAGCAATAGTGTGTGATATTGGTCTCTGTCTGACTTACTCCGCTTAGGATGATAATCTCTACATCCACCTATGTTGCTGCAAATGGCATGATTTCATTTTCATGGCTGAGTAATATTCCACGGTGAATATCTTTATCCATTCCTCCATCTCCTTTCAGATCTCTACATGCCATTTGTCTTCCAGATACGTCATTCTTCTCTTCCCAGATGGCTCCGAGAAGTAGGGAGTTCAGTATGGCTTTGGCTAATGTTCACGCTCACCTCAGTGGAGAGAGACAGCGATTTTCTTAATGTGTCTATTCAGTTGGAAGAGGAAGGGTCAGCCTTTCCCATGCTTCCCGAGCAGCGTGGAGTCTTGGGAGCTGGGGACGTCTTCACACAGCTGAAAACGACCTCACAGCACCCCTGCAGGGCGGCTGGGCAGGACAGAGCGGGGCACGCACAGGTGATGAGGAGCCGCCTCCTGTCCCTGAGACATTTCTAGCCTGGTGTAACCCTTGTGCTTGTACCCCGTCACGGGAATTTAAGGGGAAGAAAAGATACCACCAACTAAAGGGATCAGGAAAGAGCTCACGGCTTCACAAGAGAACATGTATGAATAGACACATGACAAGACACTCAACAACGTTAGTCACCAGAGAAATGCACGTTAAGATCACAGCAGCGGCCGCACCGCTACACATACATCTGTGGTCGTTGTTCAGTCGCTAACTCACGTCCAACTCCGACCGGCAACATGGGCTGCAGCACGCCAGGCTTCCCTTCCTTCACTGTCTCCTGGCGTTCCCTCCGATTCAGGTCCATTGAGTCCGTGATGCCATCCACACATGAGAACGGCTCAAATTTCTATTTAAATGTAAAACCCAACACCACGAGTTGGAGAGAATGTAGCAGAAGTGAATGACTCACACATTGCTAGTGGGAGTGTAAAACAGAGCTGCTCCGCAGTGTCTTGTTAAACTCACACCCCCAAACCACCCAGGACTTTCACACCTAGGCACTGACCTGAGAGAAACGGAAGGCTCTGTTCACACAGACTTGCACACGAACGTTGAGAGCGGCTTTATAGCCCCAACCTGAAAACGACTGAAGGGTCCACCAAAGGGCAAAAGAATAACCAAATCATGGTGTGTCCATACACCGGAATCACGCTCAGATATTAAGAGAAATTGATTACTGATACAAAATCACAGACGAATCTCAAAATCATTCTGCTGAGTGGAAGAACCCGGACACAAAAGAGCTCTTGTACTTTACTAGGTAGGCACTCAGGTGTGTGTTTAACTGTCTAAGCACCTGTCTGCATGCAACTCCAGAAAATGCAAACAGATTTTTTAGTGACAGAAGGCAGCCTGGAGAGTGGAGGGCACACAGGGGAGGGAGGGACCAGGACACCTGGGTAGAAATGTTCTGCCGCTTTGGTGCAGTGGCAGTTTCAACAGTGCAGACATCCATCAAAACTCATCGAATCCTATCATTTTGAATGCCGGTGGTTGTAGTGGCCTCGTCTTTCCTGTGAACAACATGAAACCGGCCCTCTCCCCACCACACGCACCACGAATAGGGCCAAACGTCAAGATCCACCCTGAGAGATACCGCTGAGCATCTTCACAGAGTCCCAGGTGCCAGCGACCAGCTAACTGGTCCTCCGAGTCATGGAGGCTGTGGGCTGAGCTAGAAGAGCTAGGAGCCAGGCATTTCATCATTCTCACGCGTGTTAGGACCTAGAGCAAGACGGATCGCTGGAAAAGGCTGAGTAAGCAGGAACTCTCTCCCCGAGCTGGCTCCTGCCCCCACCCCAAGACTCAGCTTGGGCATCTCCTGTCCGTCAAGAGTTTCCTATTCCACTGCCCTCTGCTCATCTCTGATCTCCATCATAACTGTTTATCTGTAAGTCTGTCTCCCCACCAGGGCAGGTGCAGGTCTGGCTCAGCATGTGTCCCCTAAACCGGAATCGGGTGGCAGATCAGATGCTGACGAGCCTCTGGGGCCGTGTGTAACACCCCCTTACTGCACAGTGACGCTGACCTAACCAGCTGTGTCTCCGTACCAGGGCAGGTGCAGGTCTGGCTCAGCATGTGTCCCCTAAACCGGAATCGGGTGGCAGATCAGATGCTGACGAGCCTCTGGGGCCGTGTGTAACACCCCCTTACTGCACAGTGACGCTGACCTAACCAGCTGTGTCTCCGTTCCACGGCAGGGGTCTGGCCTAGCGGTCGGCCCTGAGAAGCTCTCCTGAGGTGCCTCATCATCAGGTAAGCAAGAAGCTGGCGGACAAGCCTTCCAAAGAGCAGGCATGTAAGGGCCCGGGGCGAAGGGGACGCTAGGGGAGCAGGGCTGGAGGAGCAACAGGGATCCGCTCTCACAGCGCATTGTAAGGAGAGAGGGTGCAAAGTCACTCCCGTCGTATCTGACTCTGCAACCCCATGGACCATAGCCCTCCAGGCTCCTCTGCCCATGGGATCCTTACGGAGAGAAGCCACTCAATCCAGCTGGTGACGGCAACCAAAGAGGGCAGGATTGGGAGGAATGGCGAAGATGCCAGCCTGCAGCAACTCGCTGGTGCCCTGGCAGGCCGCTTAGCTGCTCTGATCTCAGTTCCCTGGTCAACAGAAGGGGCGAGTGTATTAAAAGTTGTTTCTAAGAGTCCTTCTAATTTTTGAAAATGTGCTGTTTTGTTTTTGCTTTGGCCGTGCGGGGTCCTCGTGGCCGCATGGGCCTTTCTCGGCTGCGGCGCGCGGGCATCTCATTGCCGAGGCTCGTCTTGTGGAGCACGGGCTCTGGGGTGCTCTGGTTTCAGCGGCTGTGGACACGCTGGGCGTGTGGGAACGTCCCAGACCAGGGATCGACCCCGTGTCCTCTGCCTTGGCAGGTGGCTTCTTAATCACTGGATCACCAGGAAGTCCCCCTTCTGATTTTAAAGTTCTTTAACTTGTAAATGACAACAAGAGAGATAGGTACTTTATTGTTTAAAAAAAAAAAAATCTTTGGGAGTCCTACGACGTAGCAGCTGGAGAGCTTCATGAAGAGAATTCAACCAGCCTGGCCCCAAGCTGGGGAGACAGACTTACAGACAGACAGTTATGATGGAGATCCGAGGTGAGCAGAGGGCAGTGGAATAGAAAACTCTCGACGGAAAAGAGATGCCTGAGCTGAGTCTGGGGGAGAGAGTCCCTGCTTACTCAGCCTTTTCGAGGGAGATGCATGATCAGGACTCCAGGGTGCTGACCAGATCCTACCCAGGACACCCTGTTAAAGAATGAAAGAAAGTACGGGAATGTCAAATGGCTGAGCCAATACAGAAAATAATACGGTGATTCCTCAAAAGATTAAGCAAAGAGTTACCACATGATCCAGTAATTCTGCTTATGAACATACACCCAAAAGAACTGACTTAGTTATTTGTAAGCCCGTGTTCATAGCAGCCTTATTCACCATCACCAAAGGTGGAGACAACACACGTGTTCGTCAGATGAGAAAGCGTGGCTTCTAAAAGGAAGGGAATTTTGACGCACGCTACAGCAAGGATAAACTTTGAGAACATATGCTTGGTGAAAGAAGCCGCCCACTAAAGACAAACACACTGTGTGCTTCCATTTACACAAGGTCCCTCAAACTTATAGCCACAGAAAGTAGAACGCTGGGCACCAGGGGTGGGGGCGGGGGTGAGGGGTTAGTGTTTAATGGGGACAGAGTTTTGGAAAAATGAAAAAGTTCAGACAGATGGTGGGGATGGTTGAACAACAATGTGAATGGACTGAATTGTACACTTTAAAATGGTTAAAATGGTAAATCTGATGTTATGTGTATTTTATCACAATTTAAAAAGAAAGAATGAACAGAAGCTTATCTTCTGCTTTAGAACAGTTTCCACATAAAATTTTAAACTGGGATAGCTAAGTAAACTTAAAATCTTTTCTACAGCAAAAGAAGCCATCAGCAAACCAAAAAGACAACCTACGGAACGGGAGAAAATATTTGCAAATAATATGAAGATAGGGGGTTATTATTAACACATGGAAACAGCTCATATAACTCAACATCAAAAATACAAACAACCCGAGACTTGCCTGGTGGCACAGTGGACCCACCTACCGGTGCAGGGGACACAGGTTTGATCCCTGGTTCAGGAAGATCCCACATGCCGGGGAGCAACTGAAGCCCTCGTGCCACAACTCCTGAGCCCTGGAACCTGAAGTCTGTGCTCTGCAACAAGCGAAACCACCACAGTGGGAAGCCGGAGCACTGCGGCCGAGAGCAGCCCCCGCTAGCCGCAGCAAGGGAAAGCCCGCATGTAGCAACAAAGACCCGACACAACCAGGAATGAATAACAGTTTCTTTAAAAAAGCGATTGAAAAATGGGCAGAAGAACAGAATAGATATTTTTCCAAAGAGGAAATGCAAATGGCCAACAGGCTCATGAAGAGATGCTCAACATCACTGATCAGCAGGTAAATGCAAATCAAATCCACAACGAGATATCACCTCACACCTGTCAGAAAGGCTATTGTTAAAAGGAACACAAATAACAAGTGTTGGGGAAACTGGAGAAAAGGAACCCTAGTACACTGTGTTGGGGATGCAAATTGGTGCAGCTACTGTGGAAAACCATATGATGGCTTCTAAAACGCTAGAAACAGACTTTCCCTGTGACCCAGCGAGGCCACTCCTGGGCATATATCCTAAAGGAATGAAAACACAAATTTGCAAAGATACTCACACCCCAGTGAGTGTTCACAGCAGCATTATTTACAACTGCTGAGATGTAGAAGCAACCTCAGTGTCCATTGACAGATGAATGGATAAAGAATATGTGGTATATACACACAATGGAGTGTTACGCAGCCAACAAAAAAGAATGAAAATTTGCCATTTGCAGCAACGTGGATAGACTCAGAGGGTATTATTGGGTGAAATAAGTCAGACAGAGAGGGACAAATACTGTTAAATATCGCTGACGTGGAATTTTTAAAAACACAGGAAACGAGTAAACGGAACCAAAAGAAGCAGACTCACAGATATAGAGAACAAGCTGGTGGGCACCAGGGGGAGGGGTGGAGGACATAGGGATGGGGAGCGGGAGGCACAAGCTATCGGGCATGAGATAGGCTACAGGAACATATTGTGCAACACGGTGAATACAGCCAATATTGTGTAATAACTGTGAATGGAACAACCTTTTAAAACTGTATAAAAAGGAAAAAATCTTGAATAAAAATTAAAAGTTAAACGGGAAAAAAGGGCTTTACTCCACAAAGGACCGGTCTTCAGTTATTCATTCTTCAGTTATTCATTCTTCAGTTATTCATTCACCGGTATTCAGTTATTAAGTGTAAGCAAAAGCAGCACTTTCCCATGTTGTTGAATAATAGTGGTTTTTACTGTAACTAGATCAGCTTCATTAAAAGGTTTTGAAAAATTAATCATAAAGGTCAAGTTGTAAGCAGGGCCCTGTGGAGCGGAGCCCGGTAGCATCACCATCACAGGACCCTCATATACTAATATGATCAATGCTTAGATCTTGTGAAATTAAGAACAAACAGGCCATGGGCATTTCCTTTCGGATCTTCTTTTTTTTTTATTTATTGGCGTGTAGTTGATTTATAATGTTGTGTTAGTTTCTGCTGTACAGACGGGTGCGTTGGTCATACACAGATCCATTCCTTTCAGATTCTGTCCTCATATAGGTCATTACAGGGCACTGAACAGAGTTCCTTGTGCTGTATGGAAGGTCCTTAGTGTCGTCTGTCTTATGAATAGTAGTGTCTGTATGTCAATCCCAGGGTCCCAAATTATCTCTCCCCCCCAGTCCCCTGGTAACCATAAGTTTGTTTTCTACATCTGTGATTCTATTTCTCCTTTTTAAAATAGGCTCATTTGTACCATTTTTTTTAGATTCCACGTATAAGCAATAGTGTGTGATATTGGTCTCTGTCTGACTTACTCCGCTTAGGATGATAATCTCTACATCCATCTATGTTGCTGCAAATGGCATGATTTCATTTTCATGGCTGAGTAATATTCCACGGTGAATATCTTTATCCATTTCTCCATCTCCTTTCAGATCTCTACATGCCATTTGTCTTCCAGATACGTCATTCTTCTCTTCCCAGATGGCTCCAAGAAGTAGGGAGTTCAGTATGGCTTTGGCTAATGTTCATGCTCACCTCAGTGGAGAGAGACAGCAATTTTCTTAATGTGTCTATTCAGCTGGAAGAGGAAGGGTCAGCCTTTCCCATGCTTCCCGAGCAGCGTGGAGTCTTGGGGGCTGGGAACGTCTTCACACAGCTGAAAACGACCTCATAGCACCCCTGCAGGGCGGCTGGGCAGGACAGAGCGGGGCACGCACAGGTGATGAGGAGCCGCCTCCTGCCCCTGAGACATTTCTAGCCTGGTGTAACCCTTGTGCTTGTACCCCGTCACGGGAATTTAAGGGAAAAAAAGACACCACCAGCTAAAGGGATCAGGAAAGAGCTCACGGCTTCACAAGAGAACATGTATGAATAGACACATGACAAGACGCTCAACAACGTTAGTCACCAGACAAATGCACGTTAAGATCACAGCAGCGGCCGCACCGCTACACATACATCTGTGGTCGTTGTTCAGTCGCTAAGTCACGTCCAACTCCGACCGACAACATGAGCTGCAGCATGCCAGGCTTCCCTTCCTTCACTGTCTCCTGGCGTTCCCTCTGATTCAGGTCCATTGAGTCCGTGATGCCATCCACACATGAGAATGGCTCAAATTTCTATTTAAATGTAAAACCCAACACCACGAGTTGGAGAGAATGTAGCAGAAGTGAATGACTCACACATTGCTAGTGGGAGTGTAAAACAGAGCTGCTCCGCAGTGTCTTGTTAAACGCACACCCCCAAACCACCCAGGACTTTCATATCTAGGCACTGACCTGAGAGAAACGGAAGCCTCTGTTCACACAGACTTGCACACGAACGTTGAGAGCGGCTTTATAGCCCCAACCTGAAAACGACTGAAGGGTCCACCAAAGGGCAAAAGAATAACCAAATCATGGTGTGTCCATACACCGGAATCACGCTCAGATATTAAGAGAAATTGATTACTGATACAAAATCACGGACGAATCTCAAAATCATTCTGCTGAGTGGAAGAACCCGGACACAAAAGAGCTCTTGTACTTTACTAGGTAGGCACTCAGGTGTGTGTTTAACTGTTTAAGCACCTGTCTGCATGCAACTCCAGAAAATGCAAACAGATTTTTTAGTGACAGAAGGCAGCCTGGAGAGTGGAGGGCACACAGGGGAGGGAGGGACCAGGACACCTGGGTAGAAATGTTCTGCCGCTTTGGTGCAGTGGCAGTTTCAACAGTGCAGACATCCATCAAAACTCATCGAATCCTATCATTTAAACGGGCGCAGGTTACTGTACATAAATCATACCTCGAAATGTAATTATTGTAAAAATGTATAAAGCCACAAGTGCAAGAGAAGAGAAAGCAGAGCAAACAAAAAATGTCAAAAATACAGTTTTTACCAGTGTTTTGAAATATAATTGATATAGATCCCAATCTGGACATATTAACTGCACATATATTTAATGTATATAATTTGCTGAGTTGGAGAGAATGAAGAGAGGGACGAAAGGAGGGAGAGGAAGGAAGGGAGAGAGGGAGGGTGGAAGGACACCTTTCCTGGCTTGCAGATGCCACGATGGGATACAGCAAGGAGGCGGCCGTCTGCGTGCCAGGAGGAGAGCCCAGCCCTGCTCACACCCTGACCTCACACGTGCAGGCGTGAGAAACACAGGTTGGTTATTTAGGACCCCAGGCATAGGCATTTGGTTTAGGCGCCGAGGAGACAAATGGAAGCTGTCTACCTTTACCCCCTCTTCCCCCCCCCTTCCCCCACCCCCCCCCCT
>SJYT01007061.1:228333-259085 GCA_006410635.1 Cephalophus harveyi | reverse complement strand
GTCCGCCCACTGAGGCTGCCTGGGCTAAAAGCCAAAGCCAGGGCGTGCGTGGATGCCCCTGACTTTTGATTCCTCTGTGCCCATTGTGTGACTCTCAGAGTTCCCTCCAGCCCATCTGGAGGGATGGCCCCCCGTGATGGCTTCTCCAGCTAGAGACATTAGATGCTCAAAAACTTAGATGTCAACTTTCTGGTCAGGGTGACCCTAGGCAGGGAACACTGCAGAGCAACCCCCCACCCCGGCACAGGAACTCTCCACCCCAAGCAGGAAACAAGCAAGGTCTTTCTCCCCAGGGGGAAAAAAAAACCAAGTTACTCTCGTGCGCCATCTAGTGACATGGAGAGGGGTGAGCCAGAGCTTTGGGACACCGGGAAGGACGAAACTGACTCGCTTCAAGGCGACTGGAGGTTTAGACATAGAGAGAAGTGCTCGGACGAGGGGCCCCAAGGGTGGAGGTGGCCACAGAACTGTCGCCAAGGAAGTGAGAGGCGAAGAAAGATAGGAACTTACATTTAAACAAAGCATTTTGCTGAGAAGGGAGAGAGAAAGTTAGGTATAGCAGCTCTTTAAAGAACTAAACGGGTTTCCCTCGTAGCTCAGTTGGTAAAGAATCCACCTGCGATACAGGAGACCCAGACCCCAGTTTGATTTCTGGGTTGGGAAGGTCCCCTGGAGAAGGGATAGGCCACCCACTCCAGTGTCCTTGGGCTTCCCTAGTGGCTCAGCTGGTAAAGAATCCGCCTGCAATGCAGGAGACCTGGCTTCAGTCCCTGGGTTGGAAGATCCCCTGGAGAAGGGAAAGGCTCCCCACTCCAGTATTCCGGCCTGAAAAATTCCATGGACTGTCTAGTCCATGGGGTTGCAAAGAGTCAGACACAACTGAGTGACTTTCAGTCACTCACTCAAAGAATTAAACATGGACAGCTAGCTGATGACCTACGTGGGGAAAGAATCTTTTAAAATTTATTTTCTAATAGGGGTATAATGGCTTTATATTTCCATGCCACCCCTCTAGGTCTCACAGAGAACCCGGCTGAGCCCCCCGTGCTATGCAGCAGCTTCCTGCCAGCTGTCTATTTCACACACCACGGTGTATATATGTCAATCCTTCTCTCAAAAAAAATAAAAGTGGCTATGTGCATACATATAACTGATTCACTTCACTGCTAAGTCACTTCAGTCGTGTCCGACTCCGTGCAACCGCATGGACGGCAGCCCACCAGGCTCTCCTGTCCCTGGGATTCTCCAGGCAAGAGATTCACTTCACTATACACCTGAAACCACTACAACATTGTAAATCAACTACTCCAATCAGATACTCCAATAAAAAATTTTTTTAAAGACACGCTGGTATAAATATGGCCTCATAATAAATTGTTTTCAGAGCTCGTTGACTTGAATTGCCCTGCTGATGCTGTTAAAATGTGTTCGTTGATATAGCTAATGTGTCAGTATGCATTGCCCATAGTATCTTGAGATCTGATGTATAGCATGGTGACTATAGTTAACAACTCTGAATTATATTTATTGCTGGTATAAATATGGCCTCATAATAAATTGTTTTCAGAGCTCGTTGACTTGAATTGCCCTGCTGATGCTGTTAAAATGTGTTCGTTGATATAGCTAATGTGTCAGTATGCATTGCCCATAGTATCTTGAGATCTGATGTATAGCATGGTGACTATAGTTAACAACTCTGAATTATATTTATGTACTGGAAATCTGCTAAGACAGTAGGCTTCAGGTGCCTTTGCTACAAAAAGTGCTAAATGTGTTAGGAGATGGATAGATATATTAATTAGCTTGACTGTAATAATTTCACTGCTCATACACATATTAAGACATGCAGCTATATTTCTGTAATATATACAATTGTTCACTTAAAAAAAAAACAACAAAGTTTGGGACTTCCCTGGTGGTCCAGTGGTTAAGAACCTGCCTTCCAATGAAGGGGCCATGGGTTCTGATCAGGGACCTAAGATCCCACATCCCATGGAGCAACTAAGACCTCGCACCCCAACTACTGAGCCCTTGAGCCCCAAGTAGAGAGTCCATGTGCCACAACCACAGGCCCCAGGGGCTGTACCTGAGAGCCAGGGCAGACAAAATAAGCAAATATTTTTCTAAAAAGAGAGGGTCTTGTTATTCAGTTATCCTGAGCCATCTTAGACCGAAGCTGTCGTTTTGCTCTGAGTTCACAGGAACACTTTATTCTCTGTTTTGTTTTTTCTCTTAATCGTCAGACTTTGTCTTCCATATAAGAATCACCTACAGAGTTTGCCAGAGCAGATTCCTGGACCCCTCCCAACATTCCAGGGCGGTCTGCCCATAGGTCACCCTTTGAGAAAGACCCCTGTGGACCCCCTGGTCCGCTGCAGGCCACCGGCTGAGTCATGTGGACAGAGTCCTTCCTTTCCCGCCCCCACCTTCAGGATGACAGCGCGGACCTGCACCGTGCAGAAGGGCGTGGCTCTGGTCCATTCATTCCTGCACTCATTCAACAAGCCTCAAGCACCTACTTCATTGTGCCAGGCACTGGGGCTGACCTGCCTGCCACAGCCAACCAGAGGGCAGGGGCCAGGGCCCCTCCCCGCCTCCCGAAGTCCACGTGGGGTCAGAGCAGCGGCCTGGGCTCTGCCGGAGGGCAGGAGCTCCGAAGCACCCCTGTGTCCTGCCAGGTGGGGCCTGCGCCTTTCAACAGCCGGGTGGGGGCCTGGCCACCTCCTCGAGCCATCTTACCTGGCCTCCTGCTCCCGGGGCTCCTCCTGGCCTCCAGGCCGCTGATGCCTGAGGACAAGTCAGGCTAACAGCCCGGCCAGCTGATCCAGATCCGACTGGACTCTCAGGGGTCCCGCCAGCCCTGCGGCTCCTCACCGGGCCTTGGAGACCGGGTCTCGCCTCTTCCCCACCCCCGGAGTGCTCCTCCCAGGACCAACCCCTCCTGCCCATCCTTCCCTGGGAGCGTCCCTCCTCTCTGTCTCCCCTCAACCAAGCATCTCTGGATTTCTGACACCCCCCGGGGCCTGGGTCAGGGCCACGGTATTCCCCTTACGATGAAAGAGCCAGCCAAGGGCCTGCCTCCGTGAGATGAAATCCTTTCACCATCTGCCCATCAAGGTCTTGGCCAGCTGACTGATGATAACTGAGCACTTACTGCGTACACTTCAGGACGACAAAGACGAAGACGACGGGGCTTTGAGAAGCGAAGCAGGCACGGCAGTGGAGCCGGTTAGCTGATAATCCCAGCAGGGGAGCAAGGGCAAGACCAGGACCCATGACCTCAGCGAGGCAGCCTGCGGGAGGGTAGGGGCCTAAGGCCTGTGGCCCGGATTCCAGATCCTCACTCTGCGTCTGAGTAGCCGTGTGGCCAGGGGGGTCACTTAGCCTGTCCTGCCTCCGTTTCCTGGTCTAACTAATGGGAACAACATCAAGTGGCTGGGCGCGCTGTCGTATTAAGATTACATTGACCAGCACAGATAGAGGATTAGGGCTCAGCGGCTCTAGGCTCTCACGGAGGGCCCAGTGGCTGCGGGCTCTCGTCATCCTCCACGTAACCATCACCACCGTCACCACTGTTGGCCCCGGCACCATCCTCAGGGTTCAGAGGAAAGCGTAGCCTTGGGCTGAGGGTCGGTCGTGAGTTGGACCTCAAAGCAGAGGGACTTGGCTGCAGGCCCAACCTATGTATGGCCCTTCCTGCTCTTGACACACACTACAAAGGGTTTACTATGAAAGAGCGGGAATCAGGTGCCAGCCAAACAGAGGCTTGTGCATGGACATGCAGAAAAGAATCCAGTGATATTTACGAGCCCATGAAGTACAGACGGGGTTAAGTGCCGGTAAAAGTGCCCTCCACCAAAGTAACAAAAAAAAAAAAAAAAAAAAGGACTTTCCTGGTGGTCCAGTGGTTAAGATTCCAGGCTTTCAACAGGGAGTGCAGGTTCAATCCCTGGTTGGAGAATTAAGATCCCACTGGTCATGCAGCACAGCCAAAATTAAAAAAAAAAAAAGCCTGCCAGTTTGTCTCGTGCCGGCTTTCTGGAAGGAGTGAAAAGATGAGACTCTCTTTGTCACTCCCCGACTCCCCCCTGCCACCCCGCCCCCAGCTCCACAAGCTCTCAATGGACTGTTTAGGCCTTAACAACTCTGGAGAGCTATTATGATCTATCGGGTGAAAAAAAATCGCTTACTTTACAAAGCGGTGTGTGTGATTTTCACCATTGACTGTAACAGCAACAGAGAAGCATTTCAGCCAGCTGAGTGCATAATGGGCGTGTGCCCACCGTCTCTAAGTGTGGATTTACACAATGAAGGCAATTAGCCCCCCGGGACCCACTTGGCTCCGTGGAGTAAACAGCGCGCACCTCGTCCATGGGCTGAGTATGTCAGAACCAACGCTCAGGAACCACCGTGGTCAGCCTGGAAGGCCATCGAACACTCAGAGACTGTCTTCACAAAGCCTTCCGTGGCGAGGCAGGGGCCCCAGGGAGCACCCACCCAATCAGAAGAGAGGCTTGAAGTTCTGCTCGTCTGCCACCAGCCAGTGAGGGTTAAAAGCAGAGGAGCCGGGCCGTCCCTGGTGGTCCAGTGGTTAGGACCCCCGGATGTGGGTTGGATCCCTGGTCCGGGAACTAAGATAGCACACGCCACCCTTGCTCTGAGAAGCATCTAAGTTGTCTGCCCCTCCCATCCACCCTCCCAAGCCCCTCCCATTGCTCCAAGGTAATCACCCCGCTTCCTTCCCTCGTAGCAGCTGGCCATCTGCAATTGTTATACCTACTCGTGGATCTGCCGCATCCCCATGAGTTCAGGGAGCTGTTCTGTCCTGTCTCCACCAGGTCACCAAGGCCCAGGGCAGTACCTGGCATACAGTCAGAGCTCAATAAACATTTGTCCAGTGAATGAAGCAGCCAAGAGCCAACCATGTCTTATAACCGTCACAGCACTTATCACTACAGCCTGTCCGTTCTTTATTTGTTGGCTGTCTCTCTGCTCTGCCTGGAACACAAGCTTCATGAAGAGAGGCGCCCTCTCTGTCTCCACCGCACCCGCAGCGCCCAGAGCAGTGTGGGCAGAGAGCAAAGCGTGAGTGAATGGCTGCTGAACGTCCGATGGTTGTTGATGAAATCTTATCATTTTATCAAACTCCTGATTATATGTGTGCGTGTGTGTGTGTGTGTGTGTGTGTGTATCTTTTAAAATAGGCTACTGTTCAAAAATCGTCTCAACGTGGGAATTCTCTGGTGGCCCAGTGGTTAGGACTCGGGCTTCCATCGTCGTGGGCCCAGGTTCAGTCCCCAGTCAAAGAAGTAATATCCTGCAAGCCGGGTGGTATGACCAAAAATGAAAAAATTTCCTCAACATATTTTATGGTGTAGCTTAACATCACACACACACACATACACACATACCTCTCATTAACCTATTCTATGCATTTTGACAAATTATTGAGTACTTCTGGACCAAAGACATAATCTTTGGCAATTACACTTCTAAAATGCATCACTTTCTAAAACTTCTATCAACTCTAATCTCCTAATATTCCATATATTCTGCATATTGATACACAGAGTTTAAACCATGCCTCGTCCCCAGTATACTGACTTCAGTCCCTGGGCCTTCCCTACCCATAGGTGAGTATGGACTTTTCCGGGGGTACTTGGTGGTGCCTTCTCGATGCCAGGCCCCACAGAGGTGCTGGGGAAAGCTCACTGAGCCGGGAAGAAACGCTGTCTTCCCACGGCCTCCTCTCTCTGTGCCCCTTTGCATCTCCTGTTCTTGTAAGGACCCCAGTCTTGCTGGATCAGGGCCCGCCAATTCAGTGTGCAGTGATGGGTTTTCTCTTCTGGGGCTCCAAAATCACTCAGCATGGTGACTGAAGCCATAAAACTAGAAGATTTGTGTGTGTGTGTGTGTGTGTGTGTGTGTGTGTGTGTATCTTTTAAAATAGGCTACTGTTCAAAAATCGTCTCAACGTGGGAATTCTCTGGTGGCCCAGTGGTTAGGACTCGGGCTTCCATCGCCGTGGGCCCAGGTTCAGTCCCCAGTCAAAGAAGCAGTATCCTGCAAGCCGGGTGGTATGACCAAAAATGAAAAAATTTCCTCAACATATTTTATGGTGTAGCTTAACATCACACACACACACACATACACACATTCCTCTCATTAACCTATTCTATGCATTTTGACAAATTATTGAGTACTTCTGGACCAAAGACATAATCTTTGGCAATTACACTTCTAAAATGCATCACTTTCTAAAACTTCTATCAACTCTAATCTCCTAATATTCCATATATTCTGCATATTGATACACAGAGTTTAAACCATGCCTCGTCCCCAGTACACTGACTTCAGTCCCTGGGCCTTCCCTACCCACAGGTGAGTATGGACTTTTCCTAGGGTACTTGTTGGTGCCTTCTCGATGCCAGGCCCCACAGAGGTGCTGGGGAAAGCTCACTGAGCCGGGAAGAGACGCTGCCTTCCCACGGCCTCCTCTCTGTGCGCCTCTTTGCGTCTCCTGTTCTTGTAAGGACCCCAGTCTTGCTGGATCAGGGCCCGCCGATTCAGTGTGCAGTGATGGGTTTTCTCTTCTGGGGCTCCAAAATCACTCAGCATGGTGACTGAAGCCATAAAACTAGAAGATGCTTGCTTCTTGGAAGGAAGGCCATGACACGCCTAGACAGCGCATATAAAACCTAGACATCACTTTGCCGACAAAGACCATAGTCAAAGCTACGGTCCTTCCAGCAGCCACGTGAGAGATGGTGTGAGAGTTGGACCATAAAGAAGGCTGATCACCAAAGAACTGATGCTTTCGAATTGTGGTGCTGGAGAAGACTCTTGAGAGTCCCTTGCACAGCAAGGTGATCAACTCAGTCCATCCTAAAGGAAATCAACCCTGTGTACTCACTGGAAGGACTGACGCTGAAGCCAAAGCTCCAAAACTTTGGCCATCTGATATGAAGAGCTGACTCATTGGAAAAGACCCTGATTCTGGGAAAGACTGAGGGCAGGAGGAGAAGGGGGTGACAGAGGATGAGATGGTTAGATAGCACCACCAACTCAATGGATATGAGTTTGAGCTAGTTCCAGGAGATAGTGAAAGACAGGGAAGCCTGGCATGCTACAGTCCATGGGGTCTCAGAGCCTCAGACAGGACTTAGCGACTGAACAACAACCCCTGAAGGCTCTTTGTTCTTATTCATGCCTTTGACAGGAAGCTCCTGGAGGGCAGGAATAAGCCTTTGCTGTATTAACTTCTCCACAGCAAAGTGTCAGTTACTTATCAGTTACTTAAGTATCAGTTCAGTTCAGTCTCTCAGTCCTGTCCCAATCTTTGCGACCCCATGAGTATCAGTTCAGTTCAGTTCAGATGGGTATAGTGGTGTTCAAATAGGGTTTGTGGAGCAATTAATCATACACTAGACTTCAGTGTTCAGTTTCTCACTGGGCCTCATGTGTAATAATAGTTTAAGTGGCAAACCCCTCGGATCCTAGAAGGTCACACCATGTAGTTCAAGTCCTGCCCTTCAGTATTTGTCAGATGGGCCAGCTGGTGAGGATGGACAGTCCCTCTGGGTATTTGGAGATCCAGGGGCAGTCCCTGAATTTTTGCTTTATTTGGAAGGAACCACATAGTACAGGCTTCCCTGGAGAAGGAAATGGCAACCCATTCCAATATTCTTACCTGAAAAATCCTGTAGACAGAGGAGCCTGGCGGGCTACAGTCTATGGGGTCACAGAGCCGGACATGACTGAGCGGCTGGGCACACATTTCCCTCGACATGATGAGTCATGCGCTACGGCAGCTGCTGACCTTCAATACCCTCTGAAAGGAGTTTAGGGTGAATAGCAGAAATGAGGTACTCAAGCTCAGGGAAAAACTGGCAGGACAGGTCTTCAGATAGTTAGACATTCTCAGGGACTGAGTTTCTGAGCCCGGTTCTCATATCCCTTCATATCTAGAAAAGCACTAACATCCTTCATGCTGATGACTGTTTCTAGGGCCTCGCAGAAGTTTCATGACACTAGCAGAAACTTTCTGCAAAAAATGCGTGCTCGACTGCATGTACCCCCCTTCACCAAAATCACATGTATACTGGCTTTCCTCCTGCCTCTTTGGAGCAGTCTCCTAGAGCTGTCTGAGGTGCGGCCACCTGGTCTGCAAGCCTCATTTTTCCCCAGATAAAACTTAACTCTCATGTAGTGCATTATTTTGAAGGCGACACATCCAAGGTCTTTAACCCTTAACTATCAACTTGAATGTTAACTGTGGCCACATGTACGGTGGGAAGTTCACAGACGCTGGCACAGTGAGGTCCTGGTACAGAAGCTGGCTCACCGCGTGCCAAGGGCAGCGCCCTGCGGGGCTTTGCTGGCACGTGGACTGTTTCTGCCACCATGGTGGTAGTTGAGGTGCTCAGGCATGTCTGGTTTTTGTGGCCTCGTGTCCTGTCGCCTGCCTTAATCCCTTCATTTCAGATTAAAAGAGCCCATGCCCTGGATCAGGAGCTGCAAGGTGAAGACTCAGCCTGTTGTCATTCAGTGACTCAGTCATGCCTGACCCTGTCACCCCGTGGACTGCAGCACACCAGGCCTCCCTGTCCTTCACTGTCTCCTGGAGTTTGCTCAAATTCATGTTCATCAAGTTAGTGATGCCATCGAACTATCCACTCATCCTCTGTCATCCCCTTCTCCTCCTGCCTTCAGTCTTTCCCAGCATCAGGGTTTTTTCCAGTGAGTCAGCTCTTCACATCAGGTGGCCAAAGTATTGGAGCTTCAGCTTCAGCATTAGTCCTTCCAATGAACACTCAGGACTGATCTCCTTTAGGACCTACAGGTTTGATCTCCTTGCAGTCCAAAGGACTCTCAACAGTCTTCTCCAACACCACGGTTTGAAAGCATCAATTCTTTGGTGCCCAGCCTTCTTTCTGGTCCAGCTCTCACATCTATACGTAAGTACTGGAAAAACTATTGCTTTGACTAGACAGAACGTTGTTGGCAAAGTGATGTCTCATCCCACCATCTCCCCTACTTTATCCTTTGGGCAAATGTGCAGTCAGTAAATGGCCTGGACACACCTCGTTTCAAAGACTGCCAACCACTCTGCTAAAGAATCAAATCCTCCTCTTAGGCCTTACACGTATAAACCCCAAGGTGCTGGAGTTGTGATGTAACTTGTTCCCTTCCGAAGTGATTAGAGCAAACTTACTCACCAGGGGAAGGCAATAAAGGAGGAGAAAAGATCATCTAAATATCTTGGGCCTGTCCCTTGAGATGTAATTAGTGTCTCTTGGCAATCTTTCATTTTTAGCTCCGTCAGAATTTCTGGCAGCAGGTTAAGCTGCTGAGAATGAAGTAACAGCTACTAATTAGCACACAGATTCATCAGGTGATGCTAAGAAATAGAAAGCAATTGGTCTGGGAAATCAAAAGTATAAATCACTCTGGACATTGATTCCCACCATAACCATATCAGTCCAGCTGTCAAGCTTAAGGGACCTCAGCCTGCTGACCAGTGGCCTGATTGCGGTACTGAGAGTCTGGCATGCTGCTACCACCGGCGACAGGGCGGCACAAGGTCACATCCTCTTGGAACTTCCCTGGTGGTCCATTAGCTAAGATTCCACACCCGTGCCAGGGGCACAGGTTCGAACCATGGTCAGGAAACACAGATCCAGCATGCTGAATGGTGTGACCACAAGTTTTTTAAAAATTGTCCTCTTCTCGGTGAAACTTCCCCAGACAAGCTCAGCCCAAAGCCCCTTCCTTGTTCTCTGAACTGTGACCTGCCATTGACGAGTTCTTCACGTCCTGTCCTGGGGCCCAGCTGGTGTTGTTACCTTCCATCGTTGTTCAGCTGAGACTGTTGTTTAACTTCCGCCGTCACTTTTACATATTCCTAGTGTTCTTGCCTGGAGAGTCCCAGGGACGGGGGAGCCTGGTGGGCTGCCGTCTATGGGGTTGCACAGAGTTGGACACGACTGAGGCGACTTAGCAGCAGCAGCAGCAGTGAGAATATAAACTCGAGGAGAGAAGCCACAGTCACTCCCTGCAGGTCCACAACTGAGCCTTGATTGCCAGCAGAGCCACCTGAGAAATCGTGACGGGCCTCCCTGGTGGCTCGGCGGTAAAGAAGCCACCTGCCAAGGTGGGAGACTCGGGTTCGATCCCTGGTCCAGGAAGAGCCCACATGCCGCGGGGCAACTAGGCGCGTGTATCACAACTCCTGAGCCTGGGTTCTAGATCCCGGAAGCTGCAGCTTCTGAAGCCGCATGCACCCTAGAATCTGGGCTCCGCAGCAAGAGAAGCCACCACCACGACAAGCCTGCGCACCGCAACCAGAGAAATATTCTCGCAGCAACCAAGGCCCAGCACAGCCAAACATAAATAAAACTCATCATTTAATAGTGGCTGGACCACTTTATCAAAACAGAAATCATGACAACTCGGCGGAAGGTACTACCTTTCTGCAGAAAAGACACTCGTCGAGTGGGAATTTGTGTATTCTGAGCTTCAGGGCATTCAAAACTGAGGCTCTGGGTCAGCAACCCCTGTCCCAAGGCTGGGACAACTGGAATGATGAAGAGGGCTCCGCGGGGCTCCCCGCCTCTCTTCTCTCTCTGTCCGTCTGTCTGTCTCTCCTTCTCCCCCTGTGTAGACTCGGGGTTTCTCCTTCTCAATGTGACCTCTTCATGGCTTCTCTCCAGATAGCTGGACTTTTAACATGGCAGTTCAGGGTTCCCCAAAGTGCAAAAACACCCTTAAGGAAGGCTTAGCCCCAGAATTGGTGCACCCTCCCTTGTGCGCCGCTGTATTGGCTGAAGTGAGTCACGTGGCCAGAGTGGGAGGGGCCCAGACAGAGGATGAATTCCAGGTGCGGGTCCATCAGAGCCACTGTGATCAGCCCCAACACTAGCCTCAATGTCAGGACCCCAATTCCAATCACACCTCTTTTTGCTACTTCTGAAAGTGAAACTGTTAGTCACTGTCATTTCCGACTCTTTGTGATCCCATGGACTATATAGTCCGCCAGGCTCCTCTGTCCCTGGGATTCTCCAGGCAAGAATACTGGAGTGGGTTGCCACTTCCTCCTCCAGGGGATCTTTCCGGCCCAGGGATTGAACCCAAGTATTCTGCATTGCATGTGAATTCTTTACCATCTGAGCCACCAGAGAAGCCCACTTAACCATCTTAATCAGAAGTGAACATCCCCCTATCATGAAGTACGTTTCACCTTCAAAACAAATGGCCATGAGCCTCGTGGTCAGCACAGTAGTTGCCAAGCCAAGAATCCTGAACCTGAACTACTGTGGTTCTACTCCTGGGTCACTCTGGCCAGCGTCACCATTCTTGGAACTTCGGTGTCCCCTTCTCCAGCTGTGAGAAGAGAGAGAGATGACATAGTTGGCACATTGCATCCCCTCACAGTGTTATAAGAATTTCAATAAAATAACACAGATGAAGAATCTTTGGAAAAGCTTAAAGGACTGCACAGGTAGATATTATTTTAAAAGAAAGTATATGAATATTTACTGCGAAGAGCAGACTCATTAGAAAAGACCCTGATGCTGGGAAAGACTGAAGGAAGGAGGAGAAGGGGACGACAGAGGATGAGCTGGTTGGATGGCGTCACTAACTCGATGGACAGGAGTTTGAGCAAGCTCTGGGGGATAGTGAAGGACAGGGAACCCTGGTGTGCTGCAGTCCATGGGGTCACAAAGAGTCGGACAGGACTGAGCGACTGAGCAACAACAACAAATATGAATATTTAAGTTCTGCATCTTCATTTATTTAGTCTGTTTTTTGGAGGCCTTCTAGGAGGGATCCTAAGTTATACACCATCATGTTATAGTAAATATGAAAAGCTACCAGCTCCCATCAGCTGATTTAATGCGGTTCTTCTGTGCTGATGTCTATTTATTTTTCTCAGCTCTCTTTGCTGCTGTGAACTCACCCTGAGTAAATATTGAATAAGTATTCAACCTCACTCTTAGGTTTGGTCTCCATGACTTAATGGGAAGCATGGACAGACTCTCTCTCACAAGGGAAATTTTTTGGATCAACCACAACCACCTGCGGTTACTGAGATAATTACTCCAGGAAGATGCTATTTACCAGGCAATCAGAACTGTACTTTAGGCTACACTCTGAGGCAAAACAAAGCAGAACAAAAACTTACTTGCTCAGGGTACAGTCATTATAGGGCTTAACAGGGGAAAATCTCAGGTCAAAGAAATAGACTTTGGATGTATATTAATAACAGCAATCACCTGAGATGCTTGTGTATAAATAAATACAGTAAAACCATGAATTTTTCTCATCAACCGTTGAGCTGTCATTCCATGACCACGGACTTTCTGTCCTCTGGATGGTTGATGTGACTTAGTTTTGGCATAACAGACCTGAGGATCCGTTTCTAAGACTATCTATCTCCTGGGATTCAAGGCCCCCCGCCAAACATTGACTAATTGGAAGACAGGTGTGCAAAGAGAAGTATGCAGTGGACTGAAGTGTAGTGGCATCCTGAGAGTCCTCGAGACTCATCAGTAATTCTGGGAGAACGTTTCCCCGAGTGGTGGAATGAGGTCGCTCTCAAATGAAATGACCGTCTGGGTGGTGGACGAATGTGCGCCCATGCAGACCTCCATCACCGGTCAGTGGACAGTCCAGCGGCGTCCAAGCTCATTTTTCCTTGTCACTCGTCTTGGGCTGCTCTTCAAGGCTCTTCACAGTCTGGCCTTCTGCTGGTTCTTGTTGTTGCTTAGTCGATAAGTCGTGTCTAACTCTTTGCAACCCTATGGACTGTAGCCCACCAGGCTCCTCCGCCCGTGGAATTTCCCAGGCAAGAATACTGCGGGGGGGTTGCCATTTCCTTCTCCAGTATTTGGGGCAAAAGTAAAATGTTCCCCTCTGGAATCTAGAGATAAGAGGAATGAGGCTGCTTTCAGAGACTGGAGAAGGAAATGGCAACCCACTCCAGTGCTCTTGCCTGGAAAATTCCATGGATGGAGGAGCCTGATAGGCTATAGTCCATGGGATCGCAAACAGTCAGACACGACTGAGCAACTTCACTGGTTCACCGGTTCAGAGATGTACTTGAACTCTTGGATGATGACAGTGTGAGTGATTTGCAGGAGTAATCAAAGAATTTCTAGAAATGTGAGACCCAAGACTTTGGAATACCCCCCAAACTCGGATGAAGAGGTCTGGGCAGTGGGGTGCTGGTCAGTGTTTAACAATGGGCTCTCTCAAGAAGTCCTGATGCGTAGGATTTACAGCTTTCGTGGTGGAACTACTCCACCACAGCCAGTTCGAGGTAGTGACTCAACATAACTGGCTACAGAGTTGGGAAGAGACAAGCATAGTCAGTCCTTCAAAGCCAGTGGGAGCTGGCTCCAGCACACCCCGGGACTGGAATGTGAGTGTAAGCCAGTGAGCACAAACCAAATTAATCATATTCCACCCTGACTGAAGGAATTCTGTGCAAACTAAAAGAACGGTGATCATAGGAAAGAAAGAAAAGTGAAGACCAAAGAGTTAGATCAACGGGGGCCTGCACGGGGGCTTCCCCAGCGGCCCAGTGGCTGGGACTCAGAGCGCGCAGAGCAGGGGCCTGGCTTCAGTCTCTGCTCAGGAAACACACTGCAGTGAAGATCGAAGATCCCACGTGCCACAACTAAGACCGGTGCAGCCAAATACCGAAATAGAAATAAATATTAAAAATAAACTGTTTCTCCCTCTTGTTGCATGTTATGTCTATAATAATAGACTTTGTAACTGCTCTTATGGTTAAAAAAAAAAAAACAGTGCCTGTCTGGCACTGTCCAGGGACAGGATGCCTGATCCAGGGTTTAAGCTGCTCATCACAAGTCGCCCAGCCCTCATGTTAGGCTGACTGCCTCCGACCAGAAACATGCAACGCCATCCGCCTGAGAATGATTTCACGCTCACCAAGAACTTTCTGATGAAGAGCAGGTTTGTCTGTTGAAGGAGGGGAAGGCAGGATCTGCTGAGCTTCATAAAACAGCTTTATTTCTCATTTATTGTGAATTAAGTGATAAACTGGGGCTTCCCTCGTAGCTCAGTCGGTAAAGAATCTGCCTACAATGCAGGAGACCTGGGTTCGATTCCTGAGTCGGGAAGATCCCCTGGAGAAGGAAATGGCAACCCACTCCAGTATACTTGCTGGAGAACCCCATGGACAGTCCAAGGACTCACAAGAGTCAGACACGACTTACCGACCCAACCACCAGCAAGTGATAAACTTGGATTGTAAAGCGTGCCTCCACGCACAGTGTTTCATCAGTGTGCTCACTGCTTTGTGGCGGTGGACTTCAGTGTTCCCCCAACACCTCAAGACCGCCAGGAACCCTGGGCAGCTCTTCTGCTCTGCTGCTGGGCTCCACGCCCTGGAGCATCAGTGCCCCAAAAGCAGAAGTGGCCACATCCTGGTTGCCTTGGTTACTCACCAATGCCTTCAAACAGGTGTCTTTGGTAATTTATCTGGCTCTTAAATGATTGCTCATGATAGGAAAGTTGGTCTGTTTCAACGACTCTTCGTAACCAGGAGTGGAACCCCCTGAAAATACCCCTTTCCGTATTTGATGATATTTACTCATATTTCAGGATCCTGTTCAAATGATTCATCCTCTTATTTCTGCCCAGGAGGAACGGCTGCCTTGGGAGCTGCCGACAATAGCTGCTTTCACCCATTGTCCAGGGAAGTGAAAGGAAGCTGCCCTGGTGTGGGAAGACTTCTTCCAGCTGCGGGCTGTTTCCCTTCGACTCTGTGGGAGCCAGTGAAGGGGATGAGGAGCCTAGCAACGAGACCTGCCTTCAAAGTCCAGGTCCAAAAACGGGGTGGCCTCTGCTCTCCTGACATTTAGCGGCTCGAAATTAGACTGCGATCCATATCAATGTTACCAAATGCCACGGGACACTGTGCTTCCTGACAGACATGGGCGCGTTAATTAAGACCGCAAGCACTGCGCTAAAAACGGGGTGGCCTCTGCTCTCCTGACATTTAGCGGCTCGAAATTAGACTGCGATCCATATCAATGTTACCAAATGCCACGGGACACTGTGCTTCCTGACAGACATGGGCGCGTTAATTAAGACCGCAAGCACTGCGCAGTGAAAAGGCAGCTCCAGGGTGCTTTCATCATGCAGACACACGGGGGTGGGGAGGGAGGAAGAAATGACAACTCGGGACCAGAGGCGCACAAAGGAGCTGCTTGATGAAAGCCCCTCGCTTGGACTAGTGGAAGGTAACAAACAGCCTAGGCACGGTCTGACTACCGGCTCCACTGATGAACTTGTTTTTGTAAAGACAGCTATGCTTGCAAGGAGGGCTAAGAGGTCTCGGATTTTATGAAATAACACAAAGATCATAATTCTGTTTTTCCTTCTCCAGTATTTGGGGCAAAAGTAAAATGTTCCCCTCTGGAATCTAGAGATAAGAGGAATGAGGCTGCTTTCAGGGACTGGAGAAGGAAATGGCAACCTACTCCAGTGCTCTTGCCTGGAAAATTCCATGGATGGAGGAGCCTGATAGGCTATAGTTCATGGGATCGCAAACAGTCAGACACGACTGAGCAACTTCCCTGGTTCACTGGTTCAGAGATGTACTTGAACTCTTGGATGATGACAATGTGAACGACTTGCAGGAGTAATCAAAGAATTTCTAGAAATGTGAGATCCAAGGCTTTGGAATACCCGCCAGACTCGGATGAAGAGGTCTGGGCAGTGGGGTGCTGGTCAGTGTTTAACAATGGGCTCTCTCAAGAAGTCCTGATGTGTAGGATTTACAGCTTCCATGGTGGAACTACTCCACCACAGCCAGTTCGAGGTAGTGACTCAAGATAATTGGCTACAGAGTTGGGAAGAGACAAGCATAGTCAGTCCTTCCAAGCCAGTGGGAGCTGGCGCCAGCACACCCCGGGACTGGAATGTGAGTGTAAGCCAGTGAGCAGAAACCAAAGTAATCATATTCCACCCTGATTGAAGGAATTCTATGCAAACTAAAAGAACAGTGATCATAGGAAAGAAAGAAAAGCGAAGACCAAAGAGTCAGATCAACAGGGCCTGCATGGGGCTTCCCCAGCGGCCCAGTGACTGGGACTCAGAGCGCGCAGAGCAGGGGCCTGGCTTCAGTCTCTGCTCAGGAAACACGCTGCAGTGAAGATCGAAGATCCCATGTGCCACAACTAAGACCGGTGCAGCCAAATACCGAAATAGAAATAAATATTAAAAATAAACTGTTTCTTCCTCTTGTTGCATGTTATGTCTATAATAATAGACTTTGTACCTGCTCTTATGGTTAAAAAAAAAAAAAAACACTGCCTGTCTGGCACTGTCCAGGGACAGGATGCCTGATCCAGGGTTTAAGCTGCTCATCACAAGTCAACCAGCCCTCATGTTAGGTTGACTGCCTCCGACCAGAAACATGCAACGCCATTCCCCTGAGAATGATTTCACGCTCACCAAGAACTTTCTGATGAAGAGCAGCTTTGTCTGTTGAAGGAGGGGAAGGCAGGATCTGCTGAGCAAGCACTTCATAAAACAGCTTTATTTCTCATTTATCGTGAATTAAGTGATAAACTGGGGCTTCCCGCGTAGCTCAGTCGGTAAAGAATCTGCCTACAATGCAGGAGACCTGGGTTCGATTCCTGAGTTGGGAAGATCCCCTGGAGAAGGAAATGGCAACCCACTCCAGGATACTTGCTGGAGAACCCCATGGACAGTCCAAGGACTCACAAGAGTCAGACACGACTTACCGACCCAACCACCAGCAAGTGATAAACTGGGATTATAAAGCGTGTCTCCACACACAGTGTTTCATCAGTGTGCTCACTGCTTTGTGGCAGTGGACTTCAGTGTGCCCCCAACACCTCAAGACCACCAGGAACCCTGGGCAGCTCTTCTGCTCTGCTGCTGGGCTCCACGCCCTGGAGCATCAGTGCCCCAAAAGCAGAAGTGGCCACATCCTGGTTGCCTTGATTACTCACCAATGCCTTCAAACAGGTATCTTTGGTAATTTATCTGGCTCTTAAATGATTGCTCATGATAGGAAAGTTGGTTTGTTTCAACGACTCTTCATAGCCAGGAGTGGAACCCCCTGAAAATACCCCTTTCCGTATTTGATGATATTTACTGATATTTCAGGATCCTGTTCAAATGATTCATCCTCTTATTTCTGCCCAGGAGGAACGGCTGCCTTGGGAGCTGCCAACAATAGCTGCTTTCACCCATTGTCCAGGGAAGTGAAAGGAAGCTGCCCTGGTGTGGGAAGACTTCTTCCAGCTGCGGGCTGTTTCCCTTCGACTCCGTGGGAGCCAGTGAAGGGGATGAGGAGCCTAGCAACGAGACCTGCCTTCAAAGTCCAGGTCCAAAAACGGGGTGGCCTCTGCTCTCCTGACATTTAGAGGCTCGAAATTAGACTGCGATCCATATCAATGTTACCACATGCCACGGGACACTGTGCTTCCTGACAGACGTGGGCGCGTTAATTAAGACCGCAAGCACTGCGCAGTGAAAAGGTAGCTCCAGGGTGCTTTCACCATGCAGACACACGGGGTGGGGAGGGAGGAAGAAATGACAACTCGGGACCAGAGGCACACAAAGGAGCTGCTTGATGAAAGCCCCTCGCTTGGACTAGTGGAAGGTAACAAACAGCCTAGGCATGGTCTGACTACCGGCTCCACTGATGAACTTGTTATTGTAAAGACAGCTATGCTTGCAAGGAGGGCTAAGAGGTCTCGGATTTTATGAAATAACACAAAGATCATAATTCTGTTCAACATTTTTTTTTAACTCAAAGCATAGCCTCCATTTTTAGAAATTCTTAACACAGCTGACAACTGGGCATCTTTTCCTTGGAACCTTTGGTGCTGACCAGGGCAATATACACCTTTAAAGGATTCCAAAGATGAAAAATGATCGTTCACTCTGTGGTTACTCCCACTCAGTCTGATCTCAGTCTTTAGTATCTTATACTTTCTCATTTTGAACCTCTCTAATGGTCCTTTGTAGGTTTGTGAGAGAGATTTGCAAAGCTTTGGAAAACATTTACTTCATCACCAGTCCTTATTTCCTAAATAATTCTGGTTCTGTTGTCCATGGGACACCTTGGGTTCCCCCATCTCTCCACAGCACAGTGAAGGCAGGCATGGGGGGGAAACACGCCCTTGCTCACTTTAGATGAGTATCCCTGCTCTGGGTGATAGGAGCAGACTAAATACTGGTAGTGCTTTCCAGAAAGATGATGCAGAGAAGTGTCCAAAGCTGCTGGGTCACCTTCTGCTCTGGGAGCATTCCCTTACTGCTGAAAGGGACCAGGGGAGGTACCTATTCCCAGAAATAACAGGAGTGACGAGTAGCTGTTCTCCTAGGTATTGAAGCACGTCAACCACTCTGTCATCCTTCTGCTAGACCAGACTTTAGCAAAACGAGCTTCCTGCCTGGCCAGTGAGCCTGACGTGCTTATCAGCCCATCTGGGCTGAAAGGCAGCAGGCAGAGGCAGCTTCTCAGAGGCCAGGAAATACGGCTTCACCTGTCGCTCTGTTTGGGTGAAGGACGTTTGCTGACTGTTGAATATATAAATTGGGGCTTCTCTGGTGGCTCAGACAGTAAAAAATCTGCCTGCAATGTGGGAGACCTGGGTTGGGAAGATCTCCTGGAGAGGGGAACACCTACCCACTCCAGTATTCTGGCCTGGAGAATTCCACAGACTATGTAGTCCATGGGGTCACAAAGACTTAGACACGACTGAGCGACTTTCACACACTCAAATATATAATTGTGAAAGAGTCATTGCTTTGCCCACTAAGATAATACCAGAGGCTTCCCCTAGTTAGCTTGTGCTGGTTAAATCTACATATCACTGCACAATGTCAAAAGTACCCCACTTTAAGCAAAATTTCTTACACCATTCAACCAAAGCGTGTCTTTAATATACAAGGTCAGCCAGGGATGACTTTAA
This sequence comes from Cephalophus harveyi, assembly GCA_006410635.1. Taxonomy (NCBI): domain Eukaryota; kingdom Metazoa; phylum Chordata; class Mammalia; order Artiodactyla; family Bovidae; genus Cephalophus; species Cephalophus harveyi. The sequence continues at coordinate 240,099 of SJYT01007061.1, read as the reverse complement.
ATAGCCAGCTCAGCTCCAAACCCACCTTGTTGTTGCTCAGTTGCTAAGTTGTGTCCAACTCTTTGCGTCACCATGGACCGCAGCATAACAGGCTTCCCTGTCCTTCATTGTCTCCCAGAGTGTGCTGAAACTTTTGTCCATTGAATTAATGATGCCATCCAACCATCTCATCCTCTGTCGTCCCCTTCTCCTCCTGCCTTCAATCTTTCCCAGCATCAGGGTCTTTTTCAAATGACTCAGTTCTTCACATCAGGTGGCCAAAGTATTGGAGCTTCAGCTTCAGCATCAGTCCTTCCTATGAATATTCAGGACTGATTTCCTTTAGGAAATGGTTTGGTTTCCTTCAGACTGGTTTGATCTTCTTGTAGTCCAAGGGACTCTCAAGAGTCTTCTCCAACACCACAGTTTGAAAGCATCAGTTCTTCAGCACTCAGCCATCTAAAGCTGATCTAAAGGTAGTAACTAACCAGTTCATCATACAAATCTGTGGAAACACATGAGAGTTCATGATTAAGAGTAATTACTCAGGGACTTCCCTGGTGGCCCGTGGCTAAACTCCGTGCTCCCAATGCAGGAGGCCCAGGTTTGATTCCTGATCAGAGAACTAGATTCTGCATGCTTCGAATTCCCAGCACAGCTAAGTAAATAAGGAAAAAATATATATATATATGTTTTAAAAAAGCAGCTACTTACTATACAAAGCATTCCTAAGGAAGTGCCCACTCTCAGCGTGTTTATATTCTAAGTTGGCCAAGGAGGAGAAGACAGAACCTTATTCCTTTTTTTCCCCACTCTGCTTCCTCAATGTGAAATCGTAGGAAAGCGAACAGCTGTTTGTTGGAGTGAGAGGTATGGTCGTAATGTGTCTGCTCAGTCACTAAATCATGTCTGACTCTTTGTGACCTCAGGGACTGTAGCCCGCCAGGCTCCTCTGTCCATAGAATTTTCCAGACAATAATACTGGAGTGGGTTGCCATGCCCTCCTCCAGAGGAGCTTCCTGACCCAGGGATCAAACCTGTGTCCACTGCGTCTCCTGTGCTGGCAGGCAGATTCTTTACCACTTGGGCCACCGTGGTCATAACAGAAGGCTCAAGTATGAGGAGAGAGAAGCGTGTGCCCTGTTGCAGCCAAGAGGATGGAGGAGCTCTGCAAGAAGCTTCTAGTTCAGCAAAAAGTCATCCTGATGCTCCCCCATGAAAAAGCCTAACGTTCTAGATTAAATGTAAACATGTCCTCTTAAATGCATGGCCGGGCTTGTGAAAAGGAAAAGGAAATTCTCAATGCCAAAAGCAGAGCGGGTGCAGGGATGCTGGAAGGAGAACCAGCCTTGAGGCATCTCATCCTCTGTCAACCATGCGGAACAAGAGCTTCAGTTGTAGAAGATGAGTCTCAGGGGCACGCAGGTGGGTGTTTGCATCGGAAACCACTGCAAGGGTGAGCTAGGACGAGCCTGCCCTGAAAGGGGGTCAGTGGGGAAATGAGTCTGTCTCCATTTCAACTCTGGGTGCAGGCAGAAACGGGTGCCCTGGAAACTCATAGCTGCAAACTAGTCTTCATGCACGTACATGGCTTCAGTTAATACCACCTTTCCAGGCGGTACTAGGGGTAAAGAACCCGCCTGTCAATGCAAGAGATATGGGTACGATCCCTGGGTTGGGAAGATCCCCTGGAGGAGGAAATAGCAACCCACTCCAGTATTCTTGCCTGGAGAATCCCACGGACAGAGGAGCCTAGCGGGCTATGACTAAAGCGACCTGGCACGCACTCGGGTCCAGAAAAACCTGAAACTGAGAATTTGATCCAAAGTGGTCCCAGGAGCCTGACAGAATCAAACTAAAATCTTCACCCCCAAGCATGTCCTCAAATAATTCCCCGTGACAATGTTTCAGGGATCTTAACTTTTGGTCAGTGTGCGCGCGCGCACACACACACACACACACACACACACACACACACACAGACGTAAGTCTCCACGGGTGAGTGATCAGATACAATATAAAGCAGACTAGCAAAGGCTCCAGACTTTGAAAATCATCAGATACACAACAGAAGGTAAATCTATCCAACATATTTAAAGAGAAAATGGAACATCGGAATACAAAATGAGAAACTCTACAGAAAAAGACCAGGCAGATTTGAAAAAGAAACAATGAAAACTTATAGAAATAAAAAGCATAAAACTTGAAATTAAAAACATCAGCATGCTAAACAGCTGGTTAGACATAGGCAGAGAAATATTTAATGAACTGGATGCTAGACTTAAAGAAATTACACGGGATACAATATACACAGAAATAAAGATGGAAAATAGAGGAAGCTGAGAAGCAAGGAAGAGGTTCCAGAGATGATACAATAGGGAAGAGGTGGCAGCTAAATTCCCCAATTTAAAAGTGAAGAGGAGCTAAAAGGCCTCTTGATGAAAGTGAAAGAGGAGAGTGAAAAAGTTGGCTTAAAGCTCAACATTCAGAAAACGAAGATCATGGCATCTGGTCCCATCACTTCATGGGAAATAGATGGGGAAACAGTGGAAACAGTTTTGGCCACCTCATGCGAAGAGTTGACTCATTGGAAAAGACTCTGATGCTGGGAGGGATTGGGGGCAGGAGGAGAAGGGGACGACCGAGGATGAGATGGCTGGATGGCATCACTGACTCGATGGACATGATCCTGAGTGAACTCCGAGAGATGGTGATGAACAGGGAGGCCTGGCGTGCTGCGATTCATGGGGTCGCAAAGAGTCGGACACGACTGAGCGACTGAACTGAACTGAACTGAACTGATTTTCACACTCAGGATTCTCAGTGAATTCTAATCTGGATTTTGTTTAGAAGTCCATACTTTGGAATATCAGTGTCGAACTGTGGAATACAAAAGACCAAAAGGCCTTAAAAGCACCAAGTGCTTTTGAAAATCGAAGTTAACAAACCTGAGCTAAAGGACATATATAGAACAGTATACTTCAGAATATACTTGCAGATACCCAAGCAGGAAACAGCTTCTGCTATTTAAATATTATATTTCAGATAAGGTAATAACAACACATATTAATATAAACAGATAATTCTCTTTTTTCGTAAGGTTAAAAGCCCATCAACACAATCTATGTGTTACTCTCCACTTTTTCATACTTAAACATTCAATACAATTCAGGTTGATGTACCATTTGTTCAAAAATATTAAGAAATTATTTTAAAGAACTATGCTGTTTGTAAAATGTTACAATATGGAAATACGTTTGACTCTAGGGCTTGGGCAGAGAAAATACAAGATAAGCTTGGAACATCTTGTAGTGTGAGAAAGAAAGGAAGTGCTAGGGAAAAAATGGGGCAAGTAGAACAAAAGAAAGGTGTGGTGTTGGATTATTATTCATCGGAAGGACTGATGCTGAAGCTGAAGCTCCAATACTCTGGCCACCTGATTTGAAGAACCAACTCATTAGAAAAACCCTGATGCTGGGAAAGATTGAAGGCAGGAGAAGGGGATGACAGAGGCTGAAATGGCTGGAGGGCATTGCCGACTCCATGGAGATGAGCAGACTCTGGGAGTTGGTGAAGGACAGGGAGGCCTGGTGTGCTGCAGTCCATGGGGTTGCAAAGAGTTGGACACAACTGAGTGACTGAACTGGATTATAACAAAAGAATAAAATCCACGTAAGTGCACACTGATGTGAATAAATGATTGAACCCGTAAAGGGAGAAGAGACAAATTTTCCTTTCAGAAGAATTCCAAACAACATCTTAGATACTCTCCCCACAAAGAAGTGGCGCTTCATTGCCTTCCCTGCCCCCCGAGGATGAACTTGACTCTGTCCCAAAGAAGAACGTTGGAAGAGGAAAACAGTAAATTCAGTGGAAATGTGAAGCTACCACCTTATCCAAGTGATCAAAGTTAACATCCCAGGATTAAGTCATGTTGAAATCAGGTACTGGGAATTCCCTGGTGGTCCAGTGGTTAAGACTCCATGCTCCCAATGTAGTGGGCACAGGTTCAATCCCTGGTCTGGGAACTAGGCTTGAAAGGTGACATCCAGAGATGCTGGGCAAGCAACTGGGTACATGGAGCCGGAGTTCAGGGCAGAGGTTTGGGCTGCAGATTAGAGTCTCATATCGTCTCTGTGAGCCTTTTTTTTTTTTTTAAATAACTTTTTATTTAGTAATTTGAGCTGTGCTGGGTCTTTGTTGCTTTGTGCGTGCTTCTCACTGAGGTGGCTTCTCCTGTTGCAGAGCACAGGCTCTCGGGCACATGGGCTTCAGTCGTTACAGCGCGTGGGCTCCGTGTTCGTGTCCAGAGCCCGGGCTCAGGAGTTGTGGCTCACGGGCTTAGTTGCTCTGTGGCATGTGGGATCTTCCTGGACCAGGGATCGAACCTGTGTCTCCAGCATTGGCAGGTGGATTCTGTACCACTGAGCCACCAGAGAAGCCCTGGCAGCCCCCACCCACGTGAGCCTTTTGTAAGATTCCCACACAGATTCCTAAATTAAAATAAGTCCTGTGTGCCCCAGTTTGGGATGTAGAAAAGAGCTATAACTTTTTAAAAACCAAGAAGGATTAATACTTAGACCAGCTTTGCAGAAGCAGCAGCGGGTTAACAGGCTGGCTTATGATCGCTGAGTACGAACGTGCCGTCTGAAGAGATGCCAGAAGGAAAGTTAACGAACTGCCTTTGTGGAAAAGATGAGGATGACATTAAACCAGGATTGCCCTGGAAAACCAGAGATAGCTGGGCGCCCAGCGTCTTGGCCAGTTGCTCTCCTGCGACGTGGTTTAGGGACAAGAGTGAGCATGTGATGTTGTCACGAGGAGGGTTTTCATTTCAGTCCCACCGTTTCTTTTAACTGAGGATGAGTCATTTAATTTCTCTGGGCTTCCGAGCCTCCATCTGTTAGGACAGAGTCACACCGCTGTTCACTCCCTGAGCCGTTGTGAGCTCTCAGTGCTGCGATCTCAGTTAACAAACCTGGTCCCTGGTCCCTGACGCCACTTCTGGTCGTGGTCACCTGTCTCCCCCTCTTTTCGCTGACTCCGTGAGAGCCTTAGATTCACTCTCATATCACTGGCCAAATCAGCCATCAGTGAGTATTTGTGGACTGGAACTGAACAGAAAAGAGGCACCTCCCGTGGCCTTAGGGAGGGGACTGTGACCACTCGGACCCTCCCATGCCTGCAACCATCCTCCGCTCCCTCCCTCCTGCTCTCCTTTTGCCCTGGGTTCGGCCCCTCCCTCCTTCTCAAGAACCGCATTCTAACATTATCACTCTCTCCTCTTTTTCAGGCTCTTCTTAGATCCTTCCACTTTGTACTTTAATGTGCTGGGAGCCCCTCTACTTTTATAGATAACATTTTCAAAACCACCCCTCCGCCCTGTTACCCGGTTCAGCTCATTCCTGATCTCTGACTTTCTGTTCTCAGCCCAGCCTCCGTCAAGTGGTCCGCAGTGTCTGCTCCTCATTTCTCAGACCATCCAAAGGGCTTCTACTCAACCTTCCCCTCTCCAAAACGGCTGACTGCAGAGTCACCAATGACCAGTGATTTTGCTAGATCCAATGGACATTGTATTAATACCGTCTTCCTCTTACTCAACCTTTCAGCACAGTCAGCACCCCTAACCTTCCCCTCCCTCTTGAAACTCTGACATCTTCCCCTAGTTTTCTTCCTGTATTTCTGGCTGAGTGTCCTCAGTCTCCAGTCTCTAGTAGAGACTCCATACGATGGAACTCCTTAAGAACGTGCCTTCCCACTCTAAATTCCACTGCCAGGCAATTTCACCCACTCACAAGGCTTTGATAATTCTTTGAACACCTGTGATTCCTAGTTCCAACCTCTTCTGTGAACTTCAGACCCACATGGGCTTATCATAGTCACCTCATACCAGTATGTTCAAAACCGAACTCACTGTCTCCATCCTTCCCTGTCCTTCCCCAGACTCAGACCCACTCCAACATGCTCTCTCTTAAGCAGGAAACTGGGGGTCATCCTTGACTTTCCTATCATGTGACCCCTAAAATTTGATCAATGCTCACATTTCGCCAGTTCTTATAGGGCTGCCCAGGTGGCGCTAGTGGTAAAGAATCCACCTGCCAATGAGCTGCAGGAGAAGCGGGTTAAGTCCCTGGGCGGGAGGATCCCCTGGAGGAGGGCATGGCAACCCACTCCAGTATTCTCGCCTGGAGAATCCCCATGCACAGAGGAGCCTGGCGGGCTGTGGTCCATAGGGTCACAAAGAGTCAGACACAACTAAAGCAACTTAACATGCACACATCCTCAAATCAGATTAAATATACATCAAGTCCACCCTCTTCTCTCCATCTTCACTCCTGGGAGAATGGAGCTCTGTCCACACGACTCCACGGGAGAGGGCAGCTGGGAGTCCCACACCGGGGCTAGCCTGGACTCTGCCCTCTGGGCCTCTTAACGTCTGCTGATTCTGATCTGTGTCTTTTCATGGTAATTAATGTGACCATGAGTATAAAAGCTTTCTGAATTTGCAAATCCTTCTTGAGAATTTTGGGGGGCTTCCCTGGTGGCTCAGAGGTTAAAGCGTCTGCCTCTGATGCGAGAGACCTGGGTTCGATCCCTGGGTCGGGAAGATCCCCTGGAGAAGGAAATGGCAATCCACTCCAGTATTCTTGCCTGGAGAATCCCATGGGCGGAGAAGCCTAGGAGGTTACAGTCCATGGGGTCGCAAAGAGTCGGACACGACTGAGCGACTTCACCTCACCTTGAGAATTTTGAACCTGAAAGTAGTCTTGGGTACCTCCTACAGGTCAACAAATCGTTAAATGCTAATAATCATTATCGCCTTAGATGTGAAAGAAATGAAGATGGGAGAAATGATTTGTGCCTTGTAAGACTAGATTCATCTCCCCATACCCTGGGCTGTGCTGACAGCTGTCTTTGGGGTGGGGGGATGGAAAGAGTTGTTGATGAAGCTATTAGGATGTGAATGTCACACATGTTGAAGATGAGAACTTTGGAGTTAAAGTCACCTTGAGGAGAGCATCCAGTTCAAGGTCCCTATTTGGCAGAAAAGATGATGGGAGGAAGCCCAGGGATATAAAATAATGAGTTGACCCAGGTCATAGAGCTGGTTCAAATACATCCAATGCTCAGCGAACATCAGGTTCCAGGCGCTCAGGCAGTTGCTGAGGAAACGAACACCACTGGTTCGAGTTATACATGCAAGAGGCCTGGGTAGGGACAAGGAGAAGCGTGCATGCTCAGTCGCTCAGTTGTGCCTGACCCTTTGCGACTCAGTGGATTGTAGCTCGCCAGGCTTCTTGGTCCACGAGATTTCCCAGGCGAGAATACTGGAGTGGGTTGGTATTTCCTCCTCCAAGGGATCTTCTCAACCCAGGGATCAAACTCACATCTTCATGCTCAGTCGCTCAGTTGTGCCTGACCCTTTGCGACTCAGTGGATTGTAGCTCGCCAGGCTTCTTGGTCCACGAGATTTCCCAGGCGAGAATACTGGAGTGGGTTGGTATTTCCTCCTCCAAGGGATCTTCTCAACCCAGGGATCAAACTCACATCTTCTGCATGTCCTGCATTGGCAGACGGATTCTTTACCACTAAGCCACCTGGGAAGCCCTCAGGGCAGGGAGTGGGAGACGCCTAAGTCAGTTCCAGAAGGAGCTGAACGAGCAAAAGCTGTCCCACACCGAGCTCTTCAGGCCTTTGCTGCTGTCAGTCTTCCGCATCCAGGTAGCAGCCACATTCAGGCCACTTGCAAAGCCGAAGAGGAGGGAGCCCCACCCCGCAGCGGGCGAGGGGCTGCAAGAAGGAGGCTTCAGGTGAGACGCTCACGGCGGCTGGAAGCTGCCCCTGGGCCCCGCCTCCCCCAGCCAGTGCTAACCGTGCCCGTGTTGGAGAAGCTCAGTGGACATTCCTGTAGCAGAGAGAACAATACAAGGTTAGCATGTGCAACGACCTCATCACCCAAATGAATGGAACAGAGACTTCTAAAGAGAGAACCACTGAGCCTGCAAACCAGACAAAAACCAACTTCATTTAAAACCCAAGGGTGAGACTTCCCTGGTGGTCCAGTGTCTAGGATCCATGCTCCCAATTCAAGGGGCACAGGTTCGATCCCTGGCCAGGGAACTAGATCCCACATGTTGCAATTAAGAGTTCCCTAGCCCCAAAGAAGACAGATCTTGTGGGCCGCAACTAAGACCAAAAAAAAAAAAAATTAGAGTGTTTTAACTTCAGGAACTTTAAATGTGATTTTCATAAGATCTTTTAAGATCTTTCTTCTTTGTAAAGGAGATTTCTTTTCTAAGATTGCATTTGCTGTTTTTCTTAAGTTCTAGTATATTGTGGCTTCATTTTCATTCAGCTCATAACTATTTTCTAATTTCTTGTGCAATTATCTTTGTCTATTCATTATGAGTGTGATGTTTAAATTTCATATTTTTTTAATTCCCCAAATTTCCATCTGTTATTGATTTCTTATTTCATTCCACTGTGGTTGGAGAACATGCTCCATGTGATTTCAGTCCTTTCAACTTTGTGTGGCTTATTTTGTGGCCTAGCATATGTGCTGGGAATGTTCCACGTGCGATTGAACAGAATGAGCCCTCTGTTTTGGTTGAGTGGCGTGTTCTACAGATGTCTGCTAGTTTCAGTTGGTGTAAAGTGTTGTTTACATCATCTATTTTCTTGGTGATCATCTGCCTACTTATCCACTATTGAAAGTGGGATAGCTAAGTCTTCAAGCTTTATTGTTGAATTGTCTTTTTCTGCCTTCAATCCTGTTGCTTTTTGCTTCATGTACTTTGGTCTAGCTGCTTTTATAAAAGAGTTGATTTCTGAGGATTTCCCTAGTGGTCCAGTGGTTAAGAGTCCACCTTGTAATACGGGAGACATGGGTTCAATCCCTGGTCGATGAACTAAGTTGCTCCCATGCCACGGAGCAACTAAGCTCATGTACCTCAGCTAGAGAGCCCGTGTGCCACAGCTAAGATGTGATGCAGCCAAATAAATATTTCTTTAAAATTTAGAAAGAAGTTGATTTTTGGAGGCCCTTAGTCCACCATTCTAGAAGTGCTTCCACCTATGATATCTTATTTGGAGCTTGGAGAATAGGTGAGATTTTCCCCTGGGTATCAACATTGTTCTATAAGTGGCCTCTAGGGTGCAGTATAAGGGTTCATATTTTTAATGTACAGTAAGTATACTCATTTTTTCCAGCCAGAATGATCCTTGAACAGACTTCATCACCTGGTACTGTATGGGAGGGCTAAGACAAAGTTGTAGATAAAAACTATCACATCGACCTCTGACGGCCTCTTCAGTTTTCTCTTGTGAAAATCGTATACACCGTGTCTCCAGTACACTTGCATTGTATTTCACCCAGATACTTGTGTGTGTGTGTGCTCAGTCACACAGCCGTGTCCAGCTGTTTGTGACATCATGGACTACAACCCACCAGGCTCCCCTGCCCACGGGATTCTCCAGGCAAGAACACTGGAGTGGGGTGCCATGTCCCCCTCCAGGGCATCTTCCCGACCCAGGGATGGAGCTACCTGGGAAGCCGTACCCAGATATATATTTCATCCGAAAATCATAGTCATCAAACTATACAGCTGTCAGGATTTTATCTCCACGCAGAATTTGTGCAAAATCTGTGTAGACTACAACCTAGTTTGTCTCACTATTAAGTTCTCGCAATTCTCAGTACGAGGCTTTATGTGTCGTATTTAGTTTCTTTAACTGCTTATCTCTCCATGATCCCTCTCTCACAGTGTTGCTTTTTTATTGTAAAAGAACTCAAAAGTGGGACTTCCCTGGTGGTCCAGTGGTTAAGATTCTGCCTTACAATGCAGGGGGTGCCAGTTTGATCCCTAGTTAGGGAGCTAAGATGCCACACGCCCACCACACAAAGTGATAAAAAAATAAAGTATTCTGATTACTCTTCATTTAAAAAAAAAAACTCAAAAGTGACATGATAATCAGAATATCATCATTCTCTATAATGTGGGACTTCACCTAGCAGTTTATCCACTTTTGTGCCAAATTGCTTCAGTCATGTCCAACTCTTTGTGACCCCATGGACTGTAGCCCGCCAGGTTCCTCTGTCCATGGGATTCTCCAGGCAAGAATACTGGAATGGGGTGCCATTTCCTCCTCCAGGGGATCTTCCCGACCCACGGATTGAACCCGTATCTCTTACATCCCCTGCATTGGCAGGTGGGTTCTTTACCACTAGCGTCACCTGGGAAGCCCTATCCACCTTTAGGTTCTGTATTAAGAACTTGCTGTGAGATGCTCTTTTCCTATGAAGTTTTTCCAATCATAAATATTAAAAATTTATTTTTCATTTGGAAGTCTATGCCAAATGTAAGTTTTGATGGCAAGAAAAGAACCTAAAGTACAAAGCAATGATAGAAATAATTAAGTGAAATCATAGATTGGGTGGCTTATTGCTATTACAGATATTTGAAACGCAACATGTTCTTCTGGGAAAGGTTCCAAGGATTGTGGTATCTTTGCCTAATAGAGCACAGTGGAAGTATTCTGCACATCATAATGTAGACACACAACCTCAGATTATCTCATTCCACTTATATTTGCTGTTCAGTAGCCTCTATCCACTTTTTATTCAAAATATATTCTTTTTATTAAAATAGAACTGTCTATAGTTCATATCTAGAGAGAGACTTGTGTTCACGAACTATCTTTCGAGCCTTTTGTTCTCAAATTACTTTAAGCCTGGATGGGCCACATATTGTGGACTGAATTGTGCCCCGAAATCCCAAATTCACATGTCCCGCTGAAGCCCTAAATCCTAATGTGACTATACTTGGAGATAGGGCTTATACAGAAGTGAAAGTGAAGTTGCTCAGTCGTGTCCGACTCTTTGCGACCCCATGGACTGTAGCCTACCAGGCTCCTTCACCCATGGAATTTTCCAGGCAAGAGTATCATTTGGAAGTCTATGCCAAATGTAAGTTTTGATGGCAAGAAAAGAACCTAAAGTACAAAGCAATGATAGAAATAATTAAGTGAAATCATAGATTGGGTGGCTTATTGCTATTACAGATATTTGAAACGCAACATGTTCTTCTGGGAAAGGTTCCAAGGATTGTGGTATCTTTGCCTAATAGAGCACAGTGGAAGTATTCTGCACATCATAATGTAGACACACAACCTCAGATTATCTCATTCCACTTATATTTGCTGTTCAGTAGCCTCTATCCACTTTTTATTCAAAATATATTCTTTTTATTAAAATAGAACTGTCTATAGTTCATATCTAGAGAGAGACTTGTGTTCACGAACTATCTTTCGAGCCTTTTGTTCTCAAATTACTTTAAGCCTGGATGGGCCACATATTGTGGACTGAATTGTGCCCCGAAATCCCAAATTCACATGTCCCGCTGAAGCCCTAAATCCTAATGTGACTATACTTGGAGATAGGGCTTATACAGAAGTGAAAGTGAAGTTGCTCAGTCGTGTCCGACTCTTTGCGACCCCATGGACTGTAGCCTACCAGGCTCCTTCACCCATGGAATTTTCCAGGCAAGAGTATTGGAGTGGGTTGCCATTTCATTCTCCAGGGGATGTTTCTGACCCAGGGACTGAACCTGGGTCTCCCGTATTGCAGAGAACCAGAAATCAAATTGCCAACATCTGCTGGATCATGGAAAAAGCAAGAGAGTTCCAGAAAAACATCTATTTCTGCTTTATTGACTATGCCAAAGCCTTTGACTGTGTGGATCACAATAAACTGTGGAAAATTCTGAAAGAGATGGGAATACCAGACCA
>SJYT01007061.1:175864-212712 GCA_006410635.1 Cephalophus harveyi | reverse complement strand
TCCATAAAAACATCTATTTCTGCTTTACTGACTATGCTAAAGCCTTTGACTGTGTGGATCACAATAAACTGTGGAAAATTCTGAAAGAGATGGGAATATCAGACCACCTGATCTGCCTCTTGAGAAATCTATATGCAGGTCAGGAAGCAACAGTTAGAACTGGACATGGAATAGCAGACTGGTTCCAAATAGGGAATGGAGTACATCAAGGCTGTATATTGTCACCCTGCTTATTTAACTTATACGCAGAGTACATATGAGAAATGCTGGACTGGATGAAGCACAAGCTGGAAACAAGATTGCCAGGAGAAGTATCAATAACCTCAGATATGCAGATGACACCACCTTTATGGCAGAAAGTGAAGAACCAAAGAGCTTCTTGGTGAAAGAGGAGAGTGAAAAAGTTGGCTTAAAACTCAACATTCAGGAAACTAAGATCATGACATGTGGTCATCACTTCATGGCAAATAGATGGGGAAACAATGGAAACAGTGACAGACTTTGTTGTTTTGGGCTCCAAAATCACTGCAGGTGGTAACTGCAGCCATGAAATTAAAAGACGCTTACTCCTTGGAAGGAACGTTATGGTCAACCTAGACAGCATATTAAAAAGCAGAGACATTTCTTTGCCAACAAAGGTCTGTCTGGTCAAAGCTATGGTTTTTCCAGTAGTCATGTATGGATGTGAGACTTGGACTATAAAGAAAGCTGAACGCCAAGGAAATGATGCTTTTGAACTGTGGTGTTGAAGACTCTTGAGAGTCCCTTGGACAGCAAGGAGATTCAACCAGTCCATCATTGGAAGGACTGATGCTGAAGCTGAAACTCCATATTTTGGCCACCTGATGTGAAGAACTGACTCATTGGAAAAGACCCTGATGCTGGGAAAGATTGAAGGCAGGAGAAGTGGATGACAGAGGATAAGATGGTTGGATGGCATCATCAACTCAATGGACATGAGTTTGAGTAAACTGGTAGCTGGTGATGGACAGGGAAGCCTGGTGTGCTGCAATCCATGGGGTCACAGAGTCAGACACAACTGAGCAACTGAACTGAACGTGTAATCCTTGTAGCTAGATAAGCAGTCTTTACACACCAGTCCATGAATAGGCTTTTAGGGATGGTTCATAAACATCCTGAAATTATATGCAAATTGGTTCCCTACATGATGATGTTCTTGCGTGCTCAATGTGCAACTCTTTGCAACCTTATGGACTGTAGCCTGCCAGGCTCCTCTGTTCATCGTAGTTTTCCAGACAAGTATACTGGAGTGGGTTGCCATTTCCTTCTCCAAGGGATCTTTCCAACCCAGGGAGAGAGTCCACATCTCCAGCACTGCAGGTAAATTCTTTACTGCAGAGCCACTAGGGACGACATGGATAAAGATGTGGTGTACACACACATACACACACACACCATGGAATATTACTCAGCCATAAAAAGGAATGAACTGATGCCATGTGCAGCAACATGGATGGACCTAGAAATTATCGTACTGAGGTAAGCCAGCTAAAGACAAATATGATATTGCTTATATATGGAATCTAAAAAATGATACAAATGAACTTCTTACAAAACAGAAATAGACTCACAGACATAGGAAAGGAGGTTTAGGAAGGGGAAATGTGGGGTGGGGCGTAAATTAAGAGTTTGTGATTAACATATACACAGCACTACTATATACAAAATAACCAACTAAGGAGCTAGTGTATAGCACAGGAACTATACATACATTTAAAAAGCATCCTTGACAGATTACATAAAAGGACAATGTTTTTTAAAAGCGTTTATTGATATGATTGCTCCCAGAGGTGGAAATACTCTACAACTCAGAAATCATATTAGTGTTTAGTACCAGAAACTGTAAGAAAACTCTTCAATTCAAACCCAGCATTTCTACAGCTTTGCTTTCTTCATGGCTCTATTCTTCAAGACTTCCTCACTGGCCACCAAAAATGTTCCCACCTCTTGATTCTGCATGAATGTATGCAAACTTTCTTTGTACTTTCAAGTGTGGACTAAAATATATAGCCACACCCTGAAAGCAGACAGTTATTTTATTTGGTGGGAATGTTTCGGATTCCCAGCCCAGGAGACAGCATCTCAATAGCTGAGACAACTGCTCCCAAGAGGCAGGAGGGAAAGTCAGGCTATTCACAAGTTTGCAACAAAAGGAGCAGGCAAGTCTGAATATCAACAGGTATCACTGAATTCACTCCTTTCATAAGCACCTCAGCTATCTGGAACCAATCCTGTTTCCTCATTCACTTTGTTTCTTACACTTCTTGTTTATTAATAACGCAGGAGATAGTTTCATTTCACACATTTCGTGTCCAACACTCTGGGATTCCCCTGGAATTCTCCAGGCCAGAATACTGGAGTGGGTAGCCTTTCCCTTCTCCAGGAGATCTACCCAAGCCAGGGATCGAACCCAGGTCTCCTGCATTGCAGGCGGATTCTTTACCAGGTGAGCCACAAGGGAAGCCCAAGAATAGTGGAGTGGGTAGCCTATCCCTTCTCTAGGGGATCTTCCAGACCCGCGAATCCAACTGGGGTCTCCCTCATTGCAGGCAGATTCTTTACCAGCTGAGCTACCAAGGAAGCCGGTATTTCACACAAGTAAATCATAAACCCTGCCTAGAGAAAAAAAGGTTAAGAACCATTGTTCTAAGAACGTTCCTTTTCTGAAGCAATTTTTGCTAATTAGTAACGGATCTAATTCTCATAGCGACCTATTAACTGTAAAGCAAGGAGCGTTTAAATTGCTTTGTACAGCTTTACTCATTCTCTCACAGCTCTGTTTGGAGAAGGTAATGGCAACCCACTCCACTATTCTTGCCTGGAGAATCCCAGGGACGGAGGAGCTTGGTGCGCTGTCGTCTATGGGGTCTGTTGGTAAAGTATCCGCCTGCAATGCAGGAGACCCATTTCGATTCCTGGGTTGGGAAGATCCGCTGGATCTTGGGCTTCCCTTATGGCTCAGCTGGTAAAGAATCCGCCTGCAATGCAGGAGACCTGGGTTCGATCCCTGGCTTGGGAAGATCTCCTGGAGAAGGGAAAGGCTACCCCTTCCAGTATTCTGGCCTGGAGAATTCCATGGACTCTATCGTCCATGGGGTCGCAAAGAGTGGGACAAGACTGAGCGACTTTCACTTCATTACTGTACATGGTTGTCTTGAGATACTATGCTGCAGTACTCAGGCAAAAGCACACGAATACACATCCTGACCCTGGACAATCGTATCTGTCCCACAGTTTAAAAAAACGCGTGTGCAGGCTTCATCTTCGTTGATACCCACTAGTGGTGCAAAATGGCAAGTGACTTCGCCTCTATGGCACCCACCGCGGAAAGGAAATACAAGCTGGCCGCGGAACAGAGCACGGTCCGCTTCTCTCGTCCACGCCCGCGACCTTCCCTCCCGGGCTCCGCGAGTCCCAGACCTTCCGAGCATCCGCGGCCGGCGCGTCGCAGGCACGTGGGGCAGCTCTCGTCCACGGCTGAGGCACCGAGCTCCTGAAGAGACGCTACGCGAGTTCACTCAAGCCTCCGGGGGACACGACCGCTCCCTTCTCCGAGCTCCAGCATCCCACCCGGACACCACGGGCGCCCGCCACGCTCCCCTACAGACTCCGCTCTCCCACGCGCCTCCGGAACCCCGGCCGCGCCCACAACCAGCAGCCAACCACGCGCGACCGCCTCCAACGCGGACGGCGCCCACACGCGGCCGCCGCGCACAAGCCCCGCCCCCCGGCGCCGACTTCCTGCCGGAGCCAGAGCGTGGGTTGTGCGCTTGCGCGCGCATGCGACAGACGGGGAACGCGCCTTCGGCGACGGCTTTTTCCAAAGCAGTTGGGCGCATGCGCTGCGAGAGGCCCGGCCGCGGCCGTGGGTGGTGCTGCCAACCGAGGCTCCGGCGCGCTTGCGCAGTACCTGGACGCGGGCGTTTCTTTCCTCCCTTTTTTTTTCGAATTGGTCGTGAGGGCTCGATTCGAGTTACAAAATGGCGGCCTGAGGTGTGTGCGGCCCTGTTCTCTCAGCCGTCTCCTGCTGACCGGACGGCTTACCTCCCCTCACTGCTCAGCGCAGAGAAGCGAGACCCCCCACCCCCGAAGGACATGCTGTTTGAGACTCAGGGGTTGCCGATCACCGAATCACTCGAGGCTCTCAGCCCACCAGAAACGACCGCGCGCCGCTTCAGACCCGAGTGCCGCGGCCGCGCCCTCGCACCTGCCCTCCGCTGCGCACCCCGGCTTCGCTGCGCCCGCAACCCAGCGAGGGCCGCCGCCGCCGCCGGAGAGGTGAGGGGCGGGCGCCGGGTGCCGGACCCGGCCCGAAACGGGGGGCCCGGGGAGGGTGGGGCGCGGCGCTGGGGGAGCGGAGGAGGGTGGGGCGCGCTGTCGGCCGCGACGCAGCCCCGCGGCGTGTTTGTGAGGCCGGGCTCGGGGCCGGCCTGCCGCGGCTGCGGTGTCCGGCTTGGGGACGGCCGGGCCCGGGCGCGGGGCCCCTGCGGCCCCGGCGGAGGCGGGAGCCGGAGAGGGAAGGGGCCGTCCCGGCTCGGTGTTTGCTCGCGCCTTTTCCCGGTGCCCGTCTCTCTCCGCTCCTTCCACCACCCTCCTCCTGTACCGCAGCCACAGGCCACTGATCACTCGACTCCGTTCGATTAGGAAGCAGTGTTCGAGGATTCCGTTTTCCTCGAGCGTTTCAGTCTCCGGGGGCCGGCCCCAAGTTCCATTTTTCCTCCGGGGATCACGCTGTCAAGTAGGTTCCAATCTGTTCCCGTCTTAGAGTAGACCGACGTGGACCGAAGTCACCCCAAGGTAGGGGCAGCCCGCGGTGGCAGAGACCACAGAATTCCCTGTATCGGGCACAAATAAAGTTTCCCCAGTTACCGAAAGTTTTCAGTTTTCCTGTTCCAAGGTATGCCTCATACCCAGTAATCATTTCATGCTTTGGTGCTTCCTAAACCACAAGCCCACATTTTTTTTTTACGTTCTTACATCTTAACACTTAAAGACTCGAGGTGCCAGGCTTTGTTCTAAATACGTTACCAGCACTTTTTCCCTTTTTCAAAGAAATGTTATTGTCTGAAGTACCATGCTTTGAAATAAAATATGGATTTGGTAGTCTTGTTTAGAGCCCGATTCATAATTCAAGTTAATTTTGTTTTTCCACACTACAACTTTTAAGTTAGGCAGGGAAAGTATTTTAGAGCCTTTGTTTCTGACAGAGCTTTTCTGTTTGATAAGATATATTGAGTCCTTCCTCTGTTCCAGCCACTCTTCTAAGCTAAGCTTTTTGTTTGTAAATTTCACAGCACCTCCCTGTTGTGAAGTAAAGAAATGGAGGCACAAAAATGAAATAATTTGCCCAAGGTCTTCAACAACAACATGGCAAAACTGGATGCTAACATTTTGTAGTATTTTTCTCAATTTTGCAGTGTCCCATATCTCTGATTCTAGACCGTCTATCGTGGAGGGGGGCGGGTTTTGAGGTACCTGAGTGAGTGAACCAAAGATACCTGCCCTCTGGTTATTCTTTGATTTGATAAAAATGGAGATTGGATAAATATGGAATAGGAAATGAATTGGCTGTATTAATTTAGGTTGTTTGACTATGCCAGTTGTCTTCAGTTGGGGCTATGGGTTAGGTGTTAAAATTTTAACACTTAATAAAGTTTTTGCACTTTCAGCTCCACTCCTTTTTGCCTGTTAATAACTAGTTAGGTTATCAAGTTAATAGCAAAAAACGACTGTTTAAGTTTCTCCCCTCTTCTGCCCTCTGGTGGAGGTGTTAGTTACCGAATGGGAAAATGGCCCCAAAGAAGCCGCACAGAGACCTGGCCTCTGAACAGTTAAAGTTTACTAAGAATTTACGCGGAAGGGTACCTTGTTTGTTTTCTGGATGACAAGATTAATAGTAAAACTTGACCGAGTGTTTGGGATGGAGGCATTAAAAAAGATTTGCAAGTAATGACAAAATTATGTTAATTCTCACCTGTGTTTTAGAATCTGGGACTTTAAAGCCATTTATTCTGTAATCAGAAAAAAGCACTTGGTAAATGAAAAATTCAGAGATTATTAGGAGATTATTAAAAGCTGAAAATTGCTATGTGATTACCCTACCAGGGGATAGGATTTTGGAGGACTTTGGAATGCTGGCATTTGAATTTTATTTTACAGATCTTACTGTGCCCGATGAGTGATGTGTCAGTTTGTATCTTAATGACCATGAGCTTCTAGAGACTTCTCTGGTGGGTTGTGGTCTTGAGGACAAATAAGAGTGGGAAAGGACTAGGAAGGAAGCTAGGCTGGTTTTCAAGAACCCTGGCTAGTGTTCTAGGCTAATCAGTAAATGTCTAGGCAAGGTAAGGAGTTTTTTGGCTCATTTAATTGATGTTAGGGAAGAGCCAAGCACAACACTCACAGTGGAGCTCTTCATTGATTGTTTCAGATTTTAATAGCAACAGATATACATCTTAGGATCAGAAAATAAATTGGAAATTTTAAGGTGTAAATACATGGAGTCGGACACAACTTAGCTACTAAACAACAACAAGCCTTGAATAGAAGTTGAGCTGATGGCTTCTTTTTCTTTTGGGGGGATTGATTTTGTTTGTTTTAAATTTATTTTTTAATTGGATGCCAATTGCTTTACAATGTTATGTTGGTTTCTGCTGCTGGTGGCTTGTTATTGAAGAATTAAGAATTCTAAGAATGTTAACACAGTCATGTTAATCATGTTTTGAGCTATCTTCTTCAACATATGTTGGGATTATGTCACAATAAACCCATGGTAAGTTGAAAGTACTGTAAGTCAAAAATGCATTTAGTACATCAAACCTACTGAAGATCATAGCCCAGCCTACTTTTAAAAGTGCTCAGACATTAGCCTACTGTTGGGCAGCATCAACTGACACAAAGACTGTTTTATAGTAATGTCGAGTATCTCCATAATTTTTTGAATACTATACTGAAAATGAAAATCAGGATAGTTATGTGGGTACAGAATGGTTGTAAGTGTATCCATGGTGTGGTGGTTTGGCTAGCTGGCTGGGAGCTGTGCTTGTTGCCATTGCCCAGGATCACAGGAAAATATCATACTTCATATTGCTGGCCTGAGAAAAAGTCAAAATCTAAAGGAAGGTTTCTACTTAACAAGTGTTGCTTTCCCACCGTCATAAACTTTAAAAACCCTTGAAGTCAGGGACCATCTGTACTCTTGTAGTGAAAATAATAGTTCATTCACATTCTTAACTAAGGTCAAACTTTACTGAATATCCTTAAGAGAATTTTAAATATTAAAAATGTCTTGCCTATAGCCAGGCTATGTATAAATGTAATTTGCATGAAGTTAAGTTAATTGAGGACAGGAGACAAAGAGAAAAAGAAAAACATGTTTCTCCAGTCTATCCCTGGAATCATATGCGCAGAGCAGCCAGAGAGACTGAGGAACAGCCACACAAGCTGTTGCCTCTTCATGAAACACCCATCGGGAGAAATAATCAGTCTATGAGAGTTAATAAGCCTGTTTCTTATCAAGAAATACGAAGAATCAAGGAGGATCTGGGAGACTATTTAGAGGACCCAGAAAAATATATGAGAGCTTTTAAAGGTGTTACTCTGCTTTATGACCTTACTTGGAAGGATGTGATGTATATCTTGGGACAAACGCTGACTCCTGACTCAAAGACTCAAGTTTTGGGAAAAGCAGTTGCTTATGGAGATGAATCGGAGAAGGCAACGGCATCCCACTCCAGTACTCTTGCCTGGAAACTCCCATAGACGGGGGAGCCTGGTAGGCTGCAGTCCATGGGGTCGCTGAGTCAGACACGACTGAGCGACTTCACTTTCACTTTTCACTTTTCTGCACTGGAGAAGGAAATGGCAACCCACTCCAGTGTTCTTGCCTGGAGAATCCCAGGGATGGCGGAGCCCAATGGGCTGCCGTCTGTGGGGTTGCACAGAGTCGGACATGACTGAGGCGACTTAGCAGCAGCAAGTTAGTTGAGCATTTGTTCTTTATTATGCAGTTCTGTAGATTTCTAATTTTTAAAAAATCAGTGTTTCATTAGCATTTTTTTTTCAAATGGAGTTGTCTTATTGTTTTTCACTGTGCCTTAGAAGACCTCGCTGCCTTCTGTAATTTTTGTTGGATTTGTGACACTGGGAGCCTAACAATGTTATACCGTTCTCATTAAAGAAGTGCCCGCTGGTATCAGGAATATTTCATTTCATGCTAAAGTAAATTTTAAAAATTTCTTGTAAGAGTTAAATCATGTTTTAGAAAAGCAAACTTATTACTGGCTGCCTTGGTGGCTTTTTGGTAAAGAACCCGGTTGACAGTGGAGGAGACGTGGGTTTAATCCCTAGACTGGGGAGATCCCCTAGAGAAGGAAATGGCAACTCTCTCCTGTATCCTTGTCTGGGAAATCCCATGGACAAAGGAGCCTGGTGGGCTATTGTCCAAGAGGTTGCAAAGAGTTGGACACGACTGAGCAACTTAACAACAAAAGCTTACTACTTCTAATTTTTTTACTTTTAGGTTCAAAAAAATGGCCAAAAGAATCGCCGAGAAGGAATTGACAGATAGGAATTGGGATCAAGAAGATGAAGCGGAAGAGGTAAAAAGTGCTTTCCCTAAGAATGATTTCCTGCTACTTCCAAATTTAAATCTGTTTTGTGATTCCTCATGAAGATTCTGTGGTAAAAATAAAAGGCCTTTTTAAGAGCATCCTGATGTTGAAGCTGAAACTCCAATACTTTGGCCACCTGATGCGAAGAGCTGACTTATTGGAAAAGACCCTGATGCTGGGAAAGATTGGGGGCAGGAGGAGAAGGGGATGACAGAGGATGAGATGGTTGGACGGCATCACCGACTCAGTGGACATGGGTTTGGGTAGACTCCGGGAGTTGGTGATGGACAGGGAGGCCTGGTGTGCTGCAATTCATGGGGTCGCAAAGAGTAAGACATCCCTGAGCGACTGAACGGAACTGAACTGGAAATAATATGGTTTCTTAGGACCTGTGCTTAGTATAGCAATTGATGGGTGTGTTTTTCGATTAGCAAGTATTCCTTCAATACTCTGCTCCTTTGTAGAATCACCTTCCTCCTGAATTTCAGCCCATGGTTTTAGTCCAGACTGAAGGCTGAGTAGATGATCTAGTTATAAAGTAAATTTGAGAAGTGTTTTCCCACCAGTGTCTTAGTTTGCCATACTCACAGTTTTAGATTTTAGAAGATTGAGGTTGCCTCCCTTACTGTACTGCTTCTAGCTGCTGCTGCTAAGTCGCTTTAGTCGTGTCCGACTCTGTGCGACCCCATAGACGGCAGCCCACCAGGCTCTGCCGTCCGTGGGATTCTCCAGGCAAGAACACTGGAGTGGGTTGCCATTTCCTTCTCCAATGCATGAAAGTGAAAAGTGAAAGGGAAGTCACTGAGTCATGTCCAACTCTCAGCGACCCCATGGACTGCAGCCCACCAGCCTCCTCCGTCCATGGGATTTTCCAGGCAAGAGTACTGGAGTGGGGTGCCATTGCCTTCTCCAGTACTGCTTCTAGGAGTCCTGTTTATTTCATATTGAAGATCTGAGACACTCTCCACCCCCAGCTGGGTTAACAGGAATAGAATTTAGATGGCCTAGTTTCTTTCCTAACAAAAATGGTCTTCCCTGAGGAAACCTTTTAATTTTTCTCTTAAAAAGAATAGAACACAGCTGCATTTCTGAAATGCCTCATCAGCAGTTTGATACTCCCAGGCCAGTTCACTGAGCAAGCCTAAACCAAGTTAGCCTTTCAAGTTAAAAGAAGTGTGCTAAGTTAAAAAAATATACATATGTATTTTAGTTTGTAAAAGCGTTTCCAAGATAATTTTTAGACTGCTGTTTTCTTTCTTTCTTAACCTGATTTCTAGTCCTAATATTTTTCCTTTACAAATATGTGTCCTAATATTTTTAGGGAAACCAAAATCACAAGTATGGGCTTATAAAGAAGTGTTTTTAACAATTCTGACTGACTTGGTACTTTTTAAGCACGTCTTTGGTAACTAAGTTTTTTCTATGTTTTAGGCTACAGTCACGTTCCAGGCCTACCACATAATGATTTGTTTTGACATTAAAATATTTCAGAAATGAAAGAACTTCCCTTTGGATAGATTCTAATGAAATATGTGTGGAAGGATATTACATTTGAGTCAGGTGTAGTCAGATGATCCCTTCTGTGGGTTCAGAGATTCCAAAGTTTATCTGAAATAAGCATGGAAGAGAACTTTTTACAGCAAGTATTTTATGCCATTCCTCTAAGGTAAAAGAAGGGGTGAAGTAAAGCCAAAGATTTTCAGCAAATTTCCAACAGGTCACTTAGAGTCCCAGGTCCCTCAGAGGTTTTGTGAATCATGGGCAAATGGGCAGAGCTGTTCTTTAAAATAATGTGTATTATGAACTTAATTTTTGAAAACTATAGTAGTAAGATGCTAGCTCTGACATCTCGGTAATGTCTTGTGAATATATTTGAATTGATTATGAACAGTTTTGTGCCAAGGTTTTGATGGTCTTAGTCTTCTTAGAAAGTTGGTGTATGCACTCTTCTCTCTGAATTGTGATTCAAAGTCTAGATTTGTAGTTTCTGAAACATTTCTGATTCACCTGACTAGCAATGAAATTCGTAAGACATTCATAAGAGACATAAACTTTAGTTTAATATATGCTCTCCATAATTTGTGTTACCAGTATTAACAGTACTTAAAACCCAGATGATATATCAGTTTGTCTTGGTCTAGCTTTTTAAATGTTCAGCATTTTACCTTCTTTTTGCCCTTGTCTTATTGTTGTTTAATTTGTACACTCCTGCAGGTGGGAACATTTTCGGTGGCCAGTGAGGAAGTCTTGAAGAATAGAGCCATAAAGAAAGCAAAGCGTAGAAATGTGGGATTCGAAGTGAGTGTTTCCTTCTGGTTCTAAACACTAATTTTATTTCTGAATTGTAGAGTATTTCCACCTCTGGGAGCAATCAGATCAATAAATGCTTTTTTAAAAAAAAAATTATTTTTTATGTAATCATCAAGAATGCCGTTTAAAAATATATAATGGTTTATCATTAGAGAAGGAAATGGCAACCCGCTCCAGTATTATTGCCTGAAGAGTCCCATGGACAGGGGAGCCCAGTGGGTGACAGTCCATG
The DNA here is from genome assembly GCA_006410635.1 of Cephalophus harveyi. NCBI lineage: Eukaryota > Metazoa > Chordata > Mammalia > Artiodactyla > Bovidae > Cephalophus > Cephalophus harveyi. The sequence continues at coordinate 201,537 of SJYT01007061.1, read as the reverse complement.
GGTCACGGAGAGTCAGTGAGACAGAGCACACAGCAGGGAGAAGACAGGAAAATGTAAGATATTCTCAGAGTCTTACCTGCTTCCGGGGATTGAGCTGTGGGTGGGGTAATACCTTTGAGAGCAGTAGAAGCGCTTCCCAGTTTGGTGTTCCTTCTAGTGTTTGTTGTTGTTCAGTTGCTCGGTTGTGTCTGACTCTGCGACCCCATGGACTGCAGCACACCAGGCTTCCCTCTCCTTCCCCGTCCTCCAGAGCTTGCTCAAACCCGTGTCCATTGGGTCGGTGATGCCATCCAGTCATCTCGGGTCATCCCCTTCTCCTGCCTTCAATCTTGCCCAGCATCAGGGTCTTCGCATCAGGTGGACAGAGTATTGGAGCTTCAACGTCAGCATCAGTCCTTCTAATGAATATTCAGGATGGATTTCCTTTACGGTTGACTGGTTTGATCTCCTTGCAGTTCAAGGGACTGTCGAGTCTTCTCTAACACCACAGTTCAGAAGCATCAATTCTTTGGCTTTCAGCCTTCTTTATGGTCCAACTCTCACATCCTTACATGATTACTGGAAAAACCATACCTTTGACTGGATGGACCTTTGTTGGCAAAGTAATGTCTCTGCTTTTTAATATGCTGTCTAGGTTTGCCATAGCTGTTGCCTGGCAAAATGTTTCATTCTTGTGTTCAAAAAGATAAAATATGAGTTATAATTCATGAACTGAAATCATGTCTCCATATTCAGCGATCACTCCATGTTTAACAGCAGCTCTTTATCTCAGATACATCCCAGACCCGTGAGTGCTGTCTTGGTGACCTGGGCGTCTCTTGTCAGTCAGGAGAGGCTTGTTTGAACAGCCTGGGTGGCATCCTTGGAATAAACCTGCTCAGCTGCATTTCTGTGGTGGCTTTGTTCAATTTTTCTTTATTCTGAGTTATTTTCTGGCCTAATGTCATTCTTAAGACTGGTGACTGGTTGGATGTAGGTCTTGAGCCAAGTAATATTTGATAGCTTCATGGAGAAGATAGAGAGGGGAAGGGACTTCATGAGGAAGTTATTGATTTTTGTTTTAGAAAAGTATTTCAGGGCCTGTGGTACATCCACATGGAGTTCTCTAGGAGACCATTAGGTATACTGGTTGGGCATTCAACAGGAGTTGGGAGATGGCTGCAGCTCTGGTAAGTTTCCTGTCCAGGAGGTCAAAGCCATGGGGGCTGCTGGGAAGAGGCCTGAGAGCAGGAACTGGTGGCAAGGACCTGGTGCCTGGGAAGATAGGCTCGAGCAGGGCCAGGGCAGCCGTTGTGTGTGAGTGGCAGTGATGAGGTAGAGACAGTGCAGAGCGCGCTGCCGAGAGCAGCTTCCGACTGTCACGAAGCGTGCCGGACACCCCCAGAGCACCAAAGTTCCGTACATTGAACACAGGCTGAAGCTCCAGAAGTTCGTAGGAAATTGTGAGTAGTGGGTAAAATGCTTTTAGTGAACCTAACTTGATGTTTTTATAACTTCCTTAGGCACTTGGTCTTTGAATAGTATATGGAAAGTCTTTCATTTGGGGTTTAGTTGTGTTGAGAATGTGTTTTATTTATAGTTCTATAGTTGGTGGTGGTGAGTCCATAAAATTATTTGAATTAGTCTTTTTAACCTTTTATATCATTAATACACACTGGTCATAGCAAACACCCTCTTCCAACAACACAAGAGAAGACTCTACACATGGACATCACCAGATGGTCAACACCGAAATCAAATTGATTATATTCTATTCAGCCAAAGATGGAGAAGCTCTATACAGTCAACAAAAACAAGACCAGGAGCTGACTGTGGCTCAGATCATGAACTCCTTATTACCAAATTCAGACTCAAATTGAAGAAAGTAGGGAAAACCGCTAGACCATTCAGGTATGACCTAAATCAAATCCCTTATGATTATACAGTGGAAGTGAGAAATAGATTTAAGGGNGGTTTTTCCTGTGGTCATGTATGGATGTGAGGGTTGGACTGTGAAGAAGGCTGAGCGCCGAAGAATTGATGCTTTTGAACTGTGGTGTTGGAGAAGACTCTTGAGAGTCCCTTGGACTGCAAGGAGATCCAACCAGTCCATTCTGAAGAAAATCAACCCTGGGATTTCTTTGGAAGGAATGATGCTAAAGCTGAAACTCCAGTACTTTGGCCACCTCCTGCGAAGAGTTGACTCATTGGCAAAGACTGTGATGCTGGGAGGGATTGGGGGCAGGAGGAGAAGGGGACAACCGAGGATGAGATGGCTGGATGGCATCACGGACTCTATGGACATGAGTCTGAGTGAACTCCGGGAGATGGTGATGAACAGGGAGGCCTGGCGTGCTGTGATTCATGGGGTCGCAAAGAGTCGGACACAACTGAGCGACTGAACTGAACTGATATAAATAGGTTTTTAAGCATTATTTCACTCTAGATTCCATCTATCCTTCCTGTTTTATGAAGGCAGTTTCAGCTGGCAAAGCTATCATTATGAGTAAAATCCATGTTCTGTCTCTGCTTACACTGGCAGTTTCCTTTAATGCTGGTTGCACAAGGATTGTGGGTACTATTTAGCCAAGAGAATACTGCCATTTGCTTGCTTATTTGGAAACAAAAAGAGTTACCTAACGTGTGTTCTTTCTTTACTTTTTAGTCTGATGGTGGAGGGGCCTTTAAAGGTTTTAAAGGTTTGGTTGCATCTTCTGGAGGAGGAGGGTTTTCTGGATTTGGTAATGGTGCTGGAGGGAAGCCTCTGGAAGGACTGTCAAACGGAAACAGCATAACTAGTGCCCCTCCCTTCTCCAGCATGAGGGCGGCAGCTGAGACCAAGGCCACCTTTGGTAAGTAGGCTCTTCTTCCCCTGTCTTAACCTGTGTAAGGATAATCTATAAAAACTAATTTTGAAAAGTTTTTTTTTTTTTTACTTTTCTCTGGGTTTTGCAGCTGTAGGAGCAAGAACACGGTAATGATGAAAGGGACAAAAATAAGGGAGCTTTTGGCTAATTACAGAGTGAGTAGAGTACAGGCCAAAATAGCCTGGATTCTGTTCTGTTCTGCCAGTTACCAGCTCTGTGTGACCTTGGTAAAGTTCCTTAACCTTTGAGCTTCCAAATCTTCCTTCAACTGTGAAATGAATATGACCTCAGAATTGGCCCCTAGGTGAAGGCTTCCCATCCTTCCACCTCATTCATTGTAATATACCAAGGATTTCCTCTGTGCCACACAGCTGCATTCCCAGGCTCAGTTTATTTTGCCCAGGACATGTTGATTGCCTCATCCTGTTTTGAGGACATTACTCAAGAATCTTGGAATTAGTGACAGAAAATGGGCTTGTGGGTTAAAATCTTTGATTCTTGGAAGTGATCCTGACTCATTGGATTATACTTAGCGAATTATTCTAAGAGTGTGTACTGTTTCATTTAAATTTGGCCGAGTGTTTAGTGTGATTTTAAAATAAGCACTTCTGTTAAGATTTTAACTGCATTAATATATGTTCCTACAACCTTGGGGTTAAGTTTTATACTAAGTATTTTGACAGTTTTAGGTGAAGTGGGCATCCTTTTGAAGGAAAAGATTATGTTAAAATGACAGGTTTAATGCAAGCATGTGAAAAAAATATATATATATATACACATTCATATATATATGTAAAATGTTTGATTTGATTTTTGTAATAACTAGTTTTTGAATACTATATATACGCATCTTGAACTGGAACAAAAATGGGATACGATAAAAGAAAATGTGAAGGCAGAGCGGTACGGAAATCTGAATGGCTTAATTAAATCAGCTTCTGGAAAAATTCTTAAACATGTAATTTCCTATAGGATCTACTACTATAAATGGCCCTACCTCCTTGGTCGATAAAAAGATTTCACCTCCTAAAACTAACGGCGACAGTCAGCAGCCTTCCTCCTCTGGTGCTGCTCGCCACGGGAGCGCCTATCACAAACAGCTGGCAGCTTTAAACTGCTCCGTTCGGGATTGGATCGTGAAGCACGTGAACACAAACCCGCTCTGCGACCTCACACCTATCTTTAAAGACTATGAGAAATACTTAGCAAGCATCGAACAGCAACACGGGAACAGTGGCAGCAGTAATTCTGAAAGTGAAGCCAAGAAAATATCAGTTGAAGCACAGCCTCCTTCTCTATTTGGTTCAACAAAATTACAACCAGAGTCACCATTTTTGTTTCATGTCAACAAAACGGAGGATTTGTCTGAAAAGAAGGTGGAAGCTGTGTCTGAGAAGAGCAAGGACCCATCACTAGGAGCCACAAGTGCCTCGTTTAATTTTGGCAAGAAAATTGAGAGTTCTGTTATGGGCTCTTTAAATTCGGGCCCCTTGACTGGATTTTCATTTTCTTCTGGAAACTCCAGTTTATTTGGCAAAGATACTACCCAGAGTAAACCAGTTTCTTCACCATTTTCCACTAAAACATTGGAGAGCCAAGCAGAAAGTGGCGGCAGCGAATGCAAAGGTAAACACAGTTCAGTGCCTGCGGCCTGTTTCAGGTTCATGTGAGCTCTGTGTTTAGTGGGAAAAGCATGGTCTTGTGAGTGAAATGGGTCTGGATTCACGTCCAGACTCCCTCAGTGCCTAGACATGTGTGTGATCCTGGGCAGAGCTGGCTAACTTCTCCGATTCCTTATTCATAAAATAGAGTAAAACCTATTTTATAGGATTATTTTAAGGATTACGAATATAAAAATAATATAAAAACATCTGCACGGGAACTTTGGAAACCCATCAAACACATGCCTTTCCATTAAGGAAAAAAAACATTTTTTGAAAATTTTTATTTTATTGAAAAAAACTCATCATAGATGTTCACTGAAATGTTTTAAGAGATTTGCTTATAAATTCACATAGCAAAACAGTACTATAAATAAAATAGGTAGACTTCATAGACATGAACCTAGACTAACTCCAGGAGAAGGGGAGGGACAGGAAGGCCTGGTGTGCTTCACTCTGTGAAGTGACGAAGAGCTGGATATGACTGGGGACTGAAGGGCAGCAGCAGCAACAGGCTTCATAAGCTTGGGGGACAGATGTCCGGGTTGTCGCCGCCTTTCTAGAAGTGTTCGTGGTGTGTCTTGTTAGTGCCCCAAACCAGGCCTTAATCCCAGCCCCTCCACTCTCTCCGTTGTTCTTGAGTCAGTGCAGTCGCGTCTGAGCCTTCTCCAACACCACAGTTCAGAAGCACCAATTCTTCAGCCCTCAGCTTTCTTCATAGTCCAACTCTCAGATCCGTCCATGACCACTGGAAAAACCATGGCTTTGACCAGACGGACCTTTGCTGGCAAAGTAATGTCTTCACTTTTTTAATATGCTAAGTTGATCATAACTTTTTTTTCAAGGAGCAGGCGTCTTTTAATTTTATGACTGCAGTCATCGTCTACAGTGATTTTGGAGCCCAAGAAAATAAAGTCTGTCACTATTTCCACTGTTTCCCCATCTGTTTGCCATGAAGTGATGGGATCAGATGCCATGATCTTAGTTTTCTGAATGTTGAGCTTTAAGCCAACTTTTTCACTCTCCTCTTTCACTTTCATCAAGAGGTTCTTTAGCTCCTCTTCACTTTCTTCCATAAGGGTGGTGTCATCTGCATATCTGAGATTATTGATATTTCTCCCGGCAATCCTGATTCCAGCTTGTGCATCATCCAGTCCAGCATTTCTCATGATGTACTCTGCATATACGTTAAATAAGCAGGGTGACAGTATACAGCCTTGACATACTCCTTGCCCAGTTTGGGACCAGTCTGTTGTTCCATGTCCAGTTCTAACTCTCGCTTCTTGACCTGCATGCAAATTTCTCAGGAGGTAAGGTCAGGTGGTCTGGTATTCCCATCTCTTTAAGAATTTTCCACAGTTTGTTGTGATCCACACAGCCAAAGGATTTGGGATAGTCAGTGGAGCAGAAGTAGATGTTTTTCTGGAACTCTTGTTTTTTCGATGATCCAGTTGATTTTGGCAGTTTGATCTCTGGTTCCTCTGCCTTTTCTAAATCCAGCTTGAACATCTCCAAATAGGGGTTGTGTCATTATCCCTCCACCCCATGGTGGTCATGAACTAGTAGTGTCTGTATGGAGACTTAAAACCAGTTAAAAGTGCATTCCCCAGGCATTAGCATATTGATCTTTGAGAAAGAAAACTGCACTTCCCAGTGGGCCATAAACACTATGTTTTTCTTCTTGGAGGGAAACTTCCTTCTGTTACTTTGCCCTACCTTCAGCTATCCTCAGGCAAGAGCCCTCCAGGGCAAAGCAGAAAATAAAGAGCTTCACAGACGGAGAGAGTGTCACAGTCACAGGGACTCTGCTGTTTGTAGAAAGGATACTGAATTGGAATAGTCTCCATCTCAGCAGGGCACCCCTCCATAAAGCATTTATTCCTCACCCTGTGGTTATCACATGTATGCATGGAAAGACTTGGAGAACTTGTTAACAAAATGCCCTAACTCAGGAGTACTTTCTTAAAATTTAAATCTTGTGACCTGAATTGTTTGAGCAGCAGAATTCTTTTTCTAGTTACTCATCACTGAGTTTTATGCAGTTGCTTTCTTTTTAAGGGGATCGTAATTTGTGTCCACCAGTGACTTACTCTCCCCTATGATTGGGGCACTGGGGTCAAGGATAGTGCTTTGGGCTCAGACCAGGAGGGCGCCCACCGTACCAGCATGTCCAGAGGCGTGGCAGTGCAGACACAGCTTCAGCTACTTACACTTGGCTTGGGACTCATTTCTCTGACAAGCATGCCCTGTAAAATGCTTGTTTTCTCCATCTTTGGCCATTGTGCTCCTTGGTTCTTTGGCATGATGCAGAAATGGTCACAGGAATATTTGGGGATGAAATATCATGTGCTAGAAGCCTGTCTGAGATTTTTCTTTTTGTGGGTAACCTGAGTATAAGTGAGTGTTGACTTTTTCTGTGTAACGTTGCCTGCACTCTGCATACAAGCACGGACACTTTTGTTCTAAGACTTTCTACAAAAATCCAGCAAGTACCTCCTCACCTTGACCCCCACACACACAGTTAGATTGTGCTTTCAGTTTCTGTATCCGCTTACATGTAATTTTTAGGTTCAGGTGAGGGGCGGCGTGGGGGGGTGGCAAACTTCTTTTATCACATTTTCAGGCTCTTGATCTGAATCTTATTGGTGGTGTTTTTACAAAAGGTGGAGATGAAGAAGAGAATGACGAGCCACCGAAAGTAGTAGTTACTGAAGTAAAAGAAGACGATGCTTTTTACTCCAAAAAGTAAGTAGTAGTCACGGCAGCCCACTTGATGAATTTATTTTCAGAGACGTGGAAATGGGCTTCTGGCTGGAGCGCATGGGCAACATCATCCCTGCAGAGTTCACCAGGCACCCCTCCTGGGGTCAGGCTGTGCCTGCTCCCAGAATTGGGACAAGGAAGAATTCTGGGCCTGTTTATTTAAAAATAATTGATCTTTAAATTTCCTGCTGGGTGAAGCCTGCTCTTTTATGTTAGTTTAGCTCTTTCTGCTTTTCAGGTGCTTTAGAAACTCTTTTCTTGTCCTCATCTCTTACCTCATCGTTCTCTCCCTTTTTCTCCTTCCTTTCTTCCTCTCCTTTCCCTGCAGAGATAGTCTTCTAAGTCGGTGATTCTAGATTTGGCTTTACTTTACTTTATCTTCCCCCAGCGATACAAGCTGGTTTGGCGTTTGGGGGGATTTTGTTTAATGAGAGTTGCTGCTTTCAGAAAAAGGCTGAAGGGAAATTTTTAGTTATCTCTCAGTGAAATGAAATTAGTGCTTTTTAACAAAGATTTTACTGAAAAACATTTGTGCCCTTAAAGCTTCCCTTGGATATGTTTTTCTAATACAAAAATTTCAGACTTAGTAAGTCAGCAGTTTTCATAGTATAAATCACCAAATCCCGTCAGATTTCAAATGTTTATTTTTGAGAACTTTTAAAGAGAGACCAATTCCTTTTGCCTGTTTTAAAATGTAATTACACAGATGGTGCAAGGGAATGACCCTGACTAAGGGCATTTTTTGCTTGTTTTGAATGAGGTTTTTTTGGTTTTTGTTTTGCCACTCCTCAAGGCTTCTGGGATCTTAATTTCCTGACCAGGGATTGAACTCTGGCCCCAGCAGTGGAAGTACCGAGTCCTAACCACTGGACCACAGAGACTCTAACCCAAGATTTTTTTCTAATCATAGTGAATCAAAGGAACAGGCAATGGTTTTGACTTGTTTAATAATGACCAACGGAGATGAAAGAGTCCTGAAGAAAATTCAAAAATAAGAAATAGGAAAAAGGTGAGGGTGAGGGTCAGAGTGTTTGTCCTGTATGTTCCTGTTCGTTCCTGTTCTTTAAGCACCAGGGGCAGCTCTTGAGCTCAGGACCAATACATCCGGGAGCTGTAAGGTGCTTGGGGGTGATTTTTGACTGACCTGAGAAAGGATAGTTTCAGAAACCATTGTGAAGAATTGTATCAGGCCTGCTGTGTAATAGAAAAAAGGAGAGACTGTAGACTGTCTCATCAGGTTTTCTTACCTGCCTTGTGTGCAGACCTGATTTGGGTCAACAGAAGACTCTTCCAAGCTCCCTCTGCTGTTATTTACTAACTAGCTTCCACATAAGCGTGAGCAGGGGCTGTTGGAGAATTGTGTGGCTTTCGTGACGTGTCATTGAGTGAGCATATCGATTATTTTTCTCCTTAGGTGTAAACTATTTTACAAGAAAGAAAATGAATTTAAAGAGAAGGGTGTGGGCACTCTGCATTTAAAACCTACAGCAAATCAGAAGACGCAGCTGTTAGTACGGGCAGACACCAATTTAGGTGAGTACCTTTTTCTTCAGGTGGCACAAAATAATCATAATTACAGGGTAATGAAAGCTCTCTACCTTACTGATTTTAGTCTTCAAGATTTTCAAGTATGTTGATGTGTTTTTTGGAATAAAATAGAGATTGTTCAGGAGAAATTCATCCTATACTGACTCATTACTTACAGATTTATTTGAATGCTGGGGTAATAGTGCAGAAGGAAAACTCGATGTATTAAAAAGCTACTGCCAGGAAGTAAGAAAATGTTTTCATTTTCCTTTGTGCCAGAAATGTGACTAAGAAACTGTAGGTAAATTGGACGACTTAGTTAACTCTCAAGGAGAATTAACCTTGTAAAGAAATCCTTTTTATGTAGCAAAGAATCATTAACTCGTTGTTGTCCACCCTCCAGCTTTACCATGAACAGTCCTCTGAAAGGAGGAGGTAGTGCCTGGGTGGGGGTCTGAGGGGAAGTGGTCGGGGGTGCCAGGCGACACCAGACTGTGTCCCTGAAACAGACTCCTGTGGGGCTCCTTTCTTTGATGTGGGCTCGACTGACCAGTGGTGCAGTCACAGCGCGCTCACTCTTGCCTGCGAGCGTGCTGGCCCCTGTGACAGAGCCGTTTCCCAGCTGACCACTCTTTGGGGAGAAGGCCGCCTCGATGGGGCTGAGTCCACATCCTGCCAGAGGCCCCGCGCTCCGCTCTTGGGGACCCCATACTGTCAGGGAGTGTCAGGGAACCAGGCCCTGTTTGTGACGTTCCAGTGGCTCTGTGTTAAGTGTGCGTTGCATAATTGTTTAATGTTTAGCCTATTAAAGGTGTAGTCTCATGGAAAGTAGTTTATTTTGATGCATTTTTTCCTTTGTTTCAATGCAGGCAACATACTGCTCAACATCCTGATTGCACCCAGCATGCCGTGCACCCGCACAGGGAAGAACAACGTGCTCGTCGTCTGCGTTCCAAACCCGCCTGTCGATGAGAAGAACGCCGCCACCCCCGTCCCCATGTTGATCCGGGTGAAGACAAGCGAGGACGCGGATGAGCTGCACAGAATCCTGCTGGAGAAGAAGGGTGCCTGAGCATGCCCGCCGAGGAGTGGCTGCCAAGCTGCTGCTTCCCCTAGCGCCCCTGAGCTTAGTCAGTTTTCTTCTCTTCTTACTTTGACATTCTAGGACTTAGAGATAACTTAAAACTTTTGTGGGGAAGATTAATATTAAAAGGCCAATAAAACCTTCAATGTTAAGTGTTAAGAAACTGCATTCTCCCTTCTTAAGAACTGTCTAATGTGTAAAATACATTTGAAAGAAAAATTTTGGAAGATTTTTAACATTCATTTATTAAACTAACCACAAGTGATTTCTTAATGGACTGAAATCAGGGTATTGATTAGATTTCCCAAAGGCTTTTCTGATCCAGGGCTTGGGGTCTGTGGCCAGCATCTGCGCAGCTTCTCGGCCGCGCATCCCCTGGTGGGCGCGGCTGGGTGGGGTGGGCCTGCGGCCGCACTGTAGCCAAGGTGCGCCCCTCTGCTTTGGCATGTCACTTTACAGCTGGAACGTTTGCCTTCAGCAGTGGCGTCCTCGGCCACTTCCGTGTGGACGCCGGCCTTTAACCCCACAGGCTGCTTTACTGGGACTCCAGAGCTGCTTTTTCGTTGTAAGAGGAAGTGAGTGGCTTGTTGTTTGGTTTTGTAGGTTCCTTTGTGAGGTGCTCTTCCTTCTGTATCCCCATAGAGACAAAAGGGACGGGGGGCTTGCCAGGAGAGAGGTTTAAAAGCACAAATTTGGTAGTTTGTAGACCACAGACAGTGGTCACAACCCTTATAGAAAAAAGGGTTAAACCGTATAACAAAAGGGAAAGAATATGCTCTTAGTTAATTGTACCGTGATGAACCCTATGGATCTAAACTCTAAACTTAAGTCATAGGAGCTTTATTACACATGAGCCATGTGAACTAAGCAGGAAACACGCAATAAGGTAATGGAAGAGGAAGTTGTGTGTGTAAACGTTGCCTTTAACTTTTAGACACCAGTGTATTCTACATTTGATACTGAAATTTCCATTTACTTGTTAACCATAAGACGTTCCGTACGTTCATGTGGAATGGAGCCATGGCTGTACCCAAGGTAGCCACGCTACTTCTCCATAGCTTCTGGCCAACTAGCACTAGCATTCTTTGAAGACTCTGGTCACGCCAACTAGGTGTCAGGTTTAGTGTTCTGAATGTCCACTTTCATTCCTCACGAGTCATTTGATGCTGGCACCAGATAGGCTCAGGGGCTGTGCCTGAGGGCTCACACTTGTATATTCTGCTCTTCAGAACATAATGTCTTCTGACTTTAAAAAAAGATAGTCAAAATTACTGTAGCTAGTACAGTTGCTTTTATTTTAAAAAAATACAATTTTTAGATGTAAAGGGAGCAGGGAAACCATTTTACGATACGTTACTGTTTAATCCTTGAGGTGAAGTAGTTGGGCCAACACTGATCATGAAATTCTTAGACTGCTGCATTCTCACCTCTGATTCCGTGGGACTCTTGGGCCCCATGTGTGACTTTGGGTAGATAACATGCACTGTTAGGGAATGTGATCGAATTTGGCTGTATCGTGAGGCCTGGGGAGGAAGTGGCAATTGTTGTTTCTTTTGCTTTTTAGAAATGAGAAGTTGATGCGTGTTGGTTGTAGCTGAGTCTTAGTTAACAAGTGGTGGATTACTCAACACCGGCCCTTCCCTCTTCACTAGGTTTATCCAGCTGTTACAGAGACTGGGAAATTAGGGAAACAAACCTCATCAGCACCTCCTAGCTTTCACATGCTCCTTGTCCCACCAGAAAGTCAGGCTCACTGGCTTCTTCATCTGTAGGAACTCTGGCGCATTATTCTGTTTGCCTTTGCATGTGATGTAGAATGTTCACCAAAAATGGCATGAAAGTCATGATTGGATTAACTCTTCCCCACCACCATCCTAAAAAGTGTGTCTTTTAATTACTGGGTGTGTGTGGCTTTCTTTTTTCTAACATTCCCAGCAAATTCTTGCTAAGACTGTACTGTTAAAGTGGAAATTACAGGGGGGACATGTGGTATGTATACCATAAGTCAAAATGTGGCATTGTCTTAAAATCACTTTTGTCCTTTAGTAACTTGCCGGTCTCCACTTTAATTATGTCTGTGTGTAAAAGAGCCTAATAAGTGTATGTGGATTTCTCTGTAAAATCTTAAGTCCATGTATGTTACTGGGGGAGGGGCACCTTGGCCCCTGGAGGGCTGGCCTTTCTGTCCCCACTGTTTAACAGCTCAATTCTACCCCTTGGGTTTAGTTAGATTTACTTTTTAACAAGTTATTAGAAATTAGGCTTTAAAATGTTGAGTGTGGATGGTTTTTATCTTTGGTTTGAGAATCTACAAAGAGAGTGTCGTAAATGTGGCCTAAAAGGTGTATATATCTTTAAATCAGATTGTGTTGTATCTTTACAAATACCGAATATCCCAGTGGCCTTTTTTTAACTGCTGTGTGTTCATCTCTTCCTTTTGAGCATTCCCATTAAGCAAAAAATAGAGTATTATACTGTTTTCATTATTAGAATTACAGGCTGAAAATGTGTGTCCAGTTTTTAAACTTTAGATTGTGTTTTTCATGAAAGAACAGGTCTGTTTATGGACTGGTTTTCTTTTAAAAGGATTATTTTACAGTTTGAATTCTAAATAATATTTTTGATATGCTGCATGCCAAAAAAATATCTACCTGTTCTGGGGTAGAGGGAAAAAAACTAATATTCTACCTTATTGTTAGAGTTTAGAGAAGGCTTTTTTGGTTTAGTTTTAAAGGTCAGCGAATTGCCTGTTTCTGAGCATTTGTCAGTTATTCTGTTTCAGAATAGTTCCGAACAATCCAAATGAAAGTGCAGTGCATTTGTACAAACTAAGCGACTCACTCCCAAACCCCTGGTAGTCATCCTCATTCTGGAAGTGAGGTCTCTGAGTACAAACCGCTTTGTCCTGTAGCACCAGTAGGCGACAGGGAGGGGCCTGTCGCAACTTCCTTCCCGTGTGGTGCTCTGAGCACAAGGCCTGTGTGTGTGTGTCACTGGTGTGACAGACACAGGTGTGTGTGTGTGTGTGCGCGCGCGTGTGTGCACACGGGAAACTTGGTCGCATATCAAATGGATCAATTGTTTGCTTTCTATTTTACATAGGAAACTTTTCTAAAGCTAAAATACTTGAATTGTCAGACAATGTAATCTTGGTGTGTATCTGTTTTTGAATGATCCCGTTGAGCAAGTGTATCAATCCATGAAATGTGAATAAATGGAAAGTAAACAGAATCAGCGTTTTGACACTTTATGTTCCTCTGCTGCACCTAGTGTTGGTGCAAGTCAAGCCCGCCGGAGGGGGAGGAGCCGTGTGGAAGTGTGCCCGGAAGCCCCCTAGCAGCAGGAGGGTCGGCTGGGAGGTGAGAGACCCAGACCCACCAGTAACTGGATCCCTAGGTGCTTTGGACCCCTTGTGCCAGATGAGACCCATTCCAGGCCATTCAAGACTTTCTGTTGGGTCCCTGTTTTTACAGGTTAGACTGGGAATAGCAGGCCCTTCATTGGCTGTCGTGAGAAGCATTATGCTAGGAGCTTTTAATGTATTCTTGCTTAGTGCTTGCAGCAAACCTTCCAGACGTGGGCTCCTGGGGGCACTTTCCAAAGAAACGAGTTTGGGCAGGCGAGGTTTCTTCCAGAAAGTAAGTGGAGTTGGGAATCTGTGTCCAGGAGGACATTGTGAAACAAGGATCAAAATGATTGAGGAAAAAAAAATGTATTTTGCATCTATGTAACCTTGTTTTTGGTGATTTAGGAAATCACTACCAAGGCATTAACACAGTAAACTAATTTAGAGTAAGATTCATATTTTTAAAACATTTCTGAATTATTCACTTAGCTTATTTATAAGAGGTGTCTCTGTTAAAGAAAACTATTACAAAGACTTAAGTTATCCATCAAAATGTTTTTCTTGAGCTGGCAACATCTCGTGGAAACTACTGAAGACGCTGAGCGTGCAGGTTCTGTCTTAGAAAGGAAGCCTGCGTTGCAGCCGCGCTGGCCCTGCCTCAGGCGCTCAGCTGAATGGCCGGGCTGGAGCAGTGGTTCTGCGGGTGGTCCTGAGGGCAGCGGCAGCGACACTCAGGGCCCTGACAGAATCACGCTTGGGGGCCCACCCTGCACCTGCCGAAGCAGAGGCAGATGGCGTTCGCATACTATAGAATTCTCCTTTTTAATGTGTACAGCCCAGCTGTTTCTAGTCTATGCACTGAGCTGCACACCCATCACCACTGTTAGCAATAATTCCAGAACATTTTATCACCAGCCGTCTGGATTTTAACAGCTGTTCCAGACTCACGTCAAATTTGAGGACCCTTGGGCTACACCTGTGTTCCTTTATGACTTGTTTCAGGGTAACATATAAAATGCCCTTTTGGTACAATGATCATCATAGTTTCCTGGAACTACACCAGCCTTTGTACATGTCTCAGTCCAGCTTCACTGCACCTGGGAAGGTAGGTGGCGGTTCTTCACGGTTCAGAAAACCCAAGGAGATGGAGCCTGGTGGCGGAACAGCCACAGGGGGCACCCTGCAGTGTGTCTTGAAGGTATGGGTGTGCCCATCAAAGGACCAAGCTTCACTGGTTTCTGAAACTGTCTAAAACCTCTTTAACAAAGTGGTTTATTGAAAATATAATCAATCAACGTATAAAATAGGTAACTAAGAGAACCTACTGTTTAGCACAGGAAACCCTCCAATGATGGGTGGTGACCTAAATGGGAAAGAAAATCTATAACGAGTGGAAATGTGTACATGTGTTAATTGATTCTCTTTACAGCAGAAATACAACATTGTAAAGCAAGTATACTCCAATAAAAGTTAATTTTAAAAATATATAATCACTAGTTTACTGAAAACCATGATGTTTCAAATGGAGCAGTCTCATTGTTTTATTAAAGTCAGGTTCCTTAACCCACAAACAGGAAAAAAGTGTCTTGTTAAGCCTTTTGGCTTATGTGGAGGCCAAGTCAGGAGAGAACTGAATAAAGCTGTAAGCAAAGCTTTGTCTGATCATCCCCAGAACAAATATTTTCCTTCCTCATAGAAGCTTTCCAACTGTCCTGTCATTTTAACAATCGAGCGCAGAGTACAGGGTGTTTACACATTCAACATGTATATATACACAATGAACCGTGGTACTGTATGGATGATTATACATTTATCCCTCCTTCCGGTAGAAAATTCCCCAAGGTTTTCCCTTCCAGTCAACTTTTTTTTTCCTAAGCTAGGGCACGACAGTGGTTGGTTCCTAAAGCGCATCTATGTCAGAGTGAGAGAATGGAGACAGAGGTAGCCTTCGAGAGCAGGCAGTTAGTAGGGGCACAGCTACCGCAGGCAGCTTCCAAGGTAGAGACTTTCTCAAGAAACTCAACAAGAAAGGGGGCTGACTGGATGAAGAGGAAGTCCTCTCTTACCTCCTAAACTGCCTCTTTAAGCACCATCTGCACATCTTCCTAGGTACAGGCTGCCCTTGGTGACGCCAGTTCTGAGGATCCTGGCTTGTGTTTCTAATGCAGTGACTTTCTAGGAGATGTCATTTGAGGTGATGACCCTATTTCCTGACCGTACATGTTCCTCCCAACTGCCCCCCCACCCCACCTTTTGTTGTAACTTTCTGTGGTGTCTTAGGCTTTTTGCCCATGACCTCATGACATCAGAGATCACCTAACCATGGAAACAAAGAGCCCGCTGCCTGAGCAGTTTCCTTCCACAGAACCTGCAGGTGGCGGCGCTGGTGGAGTTGGCCTGTGGGGGCTGTGAACATTCTCACCTAGGAGGCAACAGAGAGCCACAGTCCAAAAACCATCTTCCAGAAGACCAGTAGCTTGTTGGGAGCCTGCCAGCACTTGAACCTGGGACTCCTGACTTTTATTCTAGTCTTTTTCCCACATCTCTGAGGGCCTTTTAAGAGGTTCTTTAGCAAAAGCTTGGGAAATTTTATAGCTGCTTTATAGGGGCCGAAAGCTGAACCTAAAGCGTATCTGTGATTTCATTCTGCAAATACAGCATCCGAGCACATTCCAGCTGCCGGCCTCCAGACCTCCCTGCTGACTCCCAGGCCCGCCAAAGCTGGGGCGCACCTTCTTGTCATTCAGTAACCTGTATGAAAGCTCCAAAGGCTAAGACATCTCTGGGGGAAAAATTAAGATTCAATCAGCAAGTTAACACATTGAAGTAGTATTCATATTTAATCCGAAATACCCATTAGAGAAAAAAATAATGGTACAGATTCAATAGAGAAGAAATAAATAATACCCAACATGCAAATCAACTTTCAAAAGAAATGCAGTCATAAAGCACAGCTAACAGCCAACCACAATTACTGCTTAGAAATTATTCCTATTGTATGTGGAAGATGGTTAATCCCGAAGCCGTTGACAGTGCTTATGGAAATACCACCAACAGATCCTAATACAGTCAAAGTATGCCGTCGTGTTTCTGCTAAAATAGACTTTGTAGAAATAATTTTAATTGAGCCTCAAAGTCGTGAAAAACCTCCACAGGTTTTCTTTGCAGGTTTACATATCGTCACACATAGAATCCGTTTAGAGACCAAAAAAGATTACTATTTACACCTAAATTGCCCAACCTTCAGGAAGTGGGGAAACAAGAGACTGGATGCCCGCAGCGGAGCTGGAGCATCTCTGTGGGTTTTGACCTGCTGAGCTCAGGGCTGGAGCCGCAGCCGCAAAGATGCCCGCCTGCCTCGGGCAGGGTAGCAAACTGTAAACACAAAACGCCTGCACAAGGCCGGCCGCCTCCGCTCCCAAGGCTCTGCCGGCCATGGACTCTGAACCCAACCCCGGGCCACTCAGTGTTCAAGGGACCTGGCTTCCGTGTGGTGCCCCGGGGCTCAGACGAAAGAAGGGCTGCAGGGCTCCTTTCTATCCGTGGCCACATCAGCGCCCAGTCAGTCTGTGAGCAGGGACAAGGGAAAGAAGCCACGGTGCCCCCAGCACCCAGCTCCTGGGAGGATGGGGCGGAACTCTGGCTGGAGAGGAGCCCTGTCCAAAGGACGGCTGATGCCCCCAGACGCTGCTTCACCCGGCTCTGGGGCCCGACCTGGGCCAGCATCGCATCCCTGCTGGAGTCTGTCCCACTAGGGCGGATACCTTTCAAAGAGAAACAGCTCTGCTTTCTGATACTCAGGAGAGAAAAGGCCTGAACAGGAATAATCCATGAACTGTCAAAAGACACTTGACTTTTGAAACTAAATTCCAGCTACACTGGAAAACTGAACAGAATTATCAGAGTGGAATCTATTACCATGGTGTAAGTTGACAGTTTTATCTGTAAATCTTAAAAATTTGGCCAGCAATTTAAAATGCCTGTATTATGATAATGTCAAATACGTTTTTCAAATGTCAGTCATTAGACAATAGTAACTGCATAGGGACTTCCTCTGGAATGTCTTTTAACAGAAAAAAAATGATGTTTTCACATCATTCTTCAAAAATGTTTACTGCCTAGTCTATGTGATTAAAATAGCAAAAAGAGATCCTGGTTTTGATTCTAGCTAGATTCTTTTAAAAAAAAAAAAAAAAAATCACATCAGGAACATGCCTTTCTGTCATCTTTGGTAGAAACCTAGTTGATTTCTGATGCTTTGCTCACAGTCCTTGAAAAGCCCAGATGTGAGCAGGGCTCTGACTCACCAGAAAACCCACGCTATCTCCAAGTTGACTGGCTATAGAATACTTTGCTTGTCTTTGACAACTTCTCTGTTACCTAATGTTTTAAATGATACTTGTTTTAAATAATATTCTTTTGAAGTAACAAGGCTCAGCTGTTTTCACAGACAACTGAAAATTCCTTCTATCAGACATTGGAATGGAGACTAAACGCGGCCTGAACCACAGGGCCTGGCCGGACTGTAGGACCAAGACATTTCACTGGAAAGAAGGGAACTTCCTTACTAATGTCCTTAAAAAGCTTAAAGGCTATAGGTTTATTCAAAGGAACCCCGGACTTGAATTCCAGTTCCCATTTAAGAGATGTCCCCACGCTCTGGCCGCCTCCATGTTACATAAGTCAGGCATGTTCCTGGAAAATGAAAGGTGGCCTTACAGGAAGTGAAGTGTGGCCACGCCGAGACGCCCCAGGGCGGCGGAGGACCGGTTCCAGCTGTCACGTGCCTCTCTGTGACTCTGTTACTGAAGTCATTTGGGACTGAAAAAAGCAAAACTCAGAAGAACGGCTTACGGCCTAGTGACCAAATGCCTCTATGCTTGTTTAGATCAAGTGTCAGAAGTACCCCGGGGAGGGTTTAAGACAGAAAGCTCGGCTCCTGTGTCCATCCTGGGGCGGCAGGGGGCCGCAGCTCGGTGCCCACTGGGGCCGGACGCCTGGGCTGTGCTCCTGTCGTCCGGCTCGCTGTCCCGTCTCGGGCAGCTCACCTGACCTCCCTTGTGGCCGCCTCCTCATCTCCAAGACGGGGGTGATGATGGCACCTAAATGTCTAGCATAGTGCCTGCATGTGCCAGGGACTCCTCAACGTTGGGTATGAAACAGCCAAACCATGCTGTGCGTCTGTTCATGTGCTTTACGAGTGAGGTGTGATCGCTAACCCCTGGCCCTCATTTCTAAGATCTGCAAAGCACGCATTCGACCTTCCTGCAGTTGGCCCTCAGTTACCCTACGAGGCGTCTTAACAGGGGAGCCTATTCCTGGCCCCAGTGGGAGGCCCCTCCTCCGGCTCCTCACTGCTGACGACGAGGGCCCTGCACTTGCACGTGTGCTGAACAACCTCACCCCGGGAGATGAGTCAGGACTGCATTTCTCCCAAGGTCGGGGCCCAGAGCCTTCAGACCCCAGAAAACCAGGAAGGAAAGGAGCCCAGGGAACATTCAACCCCCATCTCAGGACCCTGGCCGGGCTCCCGGCTCCCTGAAGCTCTGCTCCAGTGCTCTGGCGCTGGAAGACGCAGCTTTGGGACGTCAGATGGTCAAACTGTGCGAGGAGCTGAGATGCAGCCGAACATGGGTGAGCCGGGCGCTGTCAGAGGAGGCGAGAATGTTCGCCCTGACCCCACTGCTCGCCTTCTTGGCCCGGGTGACAGGGCTGTGGTGGGTGGGGAGGGGAAGGAAAGCATTCCTATGCCCCAACACCTGAGCTGAGCTATGCGGAATAACTGGCCATCTCACCCTGACCTAGTCGTGCTCTGGAACCCTGGAGACTTCAGTGAGGTAGGTGGTATCAGCCCCATTCACAGGTGGGCAAACTGAGGCAGAATGAAATGCAGTAGCTCGCTTTTAATAACAGCATTCAAAATCTGGAGAAGCCCCAAAGGAGTCCCCCTGTTTCCCGGAGCTCTAAGCAAACCCTTGGAGCGCGAAGGACAGAAACGGACAGGAACATGAGCCCCTCCTCCTTCCCCCTCTCCTCCCCCAGGGAGGTTGCTACTCACACACCAGAGACCCTTCAGATACCCCTGAGGGCGCGCACAGAGCAGCAGAGACCCAGCTGACGGCTTATCCTATGGGAAATGGCAAGAGGGACGTTTGTGCTCCCAGGGAGGCTCCTGGTTCTGAGAGGAGCACGGTGTGCCCCACAGATGGAAACCTTCCATCCAAGCTGGAAGGAGGCCTGACCAGCCCCGGGCCATGGGGAAGCCAATGCCTCTTTGCCTCAGTGACTGGCCTGAGAGGTGGGACCTGCACACCCAGTCAAAGGAAATGAGCTCCAGGAAAGCAGGGAAGATGAGACGCTCCAGCCCCTGCCCTGGCCCCAGAGGACGGAGGCTCGGCCTGGAACCTTCCTGGGAGGACGCCGACCCCACAGCGCATCATCCACCCTTCCGGCGGGAGACCCCACCCTTCTCCTGTCTGGGTACGACCCCTCCCTCTTGCCCTCAGGACCCCAATCCTGCGGGTCAGGCCAGCCGAGGTGCAGACAGGTCGTCTCCGGGTTGGAGGCGTGTGTATGTGGGTGATGCTCTTTGGCTGGAAGCAAAGGCCATTCTGGCGGGACGAGGGCCGGTCTGGAGCCAGGCGCGGGTGAGGTATTCCCAGCCCAGGGCAGAGCCAGCAGACGGCCGTGCTCCCTGTGGAAACCCATCCAAAGACGACCGCGGGGAAGCCGGGAGGACAGACAATCGGGACTGACTCATCGGATCAGTGTCGCCACATCTTAAACCGGTTTTCCTTGAGCGCTGGACCCGTGGCGCGGCTCCAGCCAGGTGGTCTCCCTGCTGTCTGCTGGGAGGTGAGCATCGGGTCTGCGGGCTGGCCGCTGGCCGCTCCCTCACTCTCCTGCGGCCTACTGGCGGGTCTGCTCCTCGGGGTGCAGAGGATTCCCCCAGAGACAGGCTGAGGGGGGTGGGCGGGCAGGCGCGGGGGCCGGAGCAGGGAGGAGGAGGAGGCACTTCAGTTTGGGCTGGTGTTCGTGGAGTCGGCCCGGCCCCGGGAGGCGAGCGGCCCCGCCTGGCTCCGGCTCCGGCGCTGGGCGGTCCCAGAAGACCCCAGTGGCACTGGGCAGGTAGGCACTTGGCAGTACCCCAGGACTGGGCAGGGCTGGAGGCTCCGCGCGGGCTCCGCACACGGCTAGGTCATCAGGATGGGCTTCTGCCGAACTTCCAGGATGTCTAGGGTGGCAGGAGGGGGCGTGGAGGAGACGGGGAAGGGTGACCCTCCTATGCTCGCAGAGGAGCACGGGACCGTCCTGGTGCTCCATCTGTGAGGGAAGCCCCCAAGGCGTTCTTCCAGCCCTCAGGGACCCGCGGGGCTGGGCTCACCCTCCTTCCGGACAGGAACGGGCAGTGAGCGCGCCTGGGGCGGCTGCACCACGGGGCAAGGGCTCGGGGCTCACACAGGCAGCCCGACTTGGGAGCCACGGCCCCGAGGGCCCTCCAGCACGAGCTCCGCCTGCCCCTCGAGTAGCATGCGCACGCTGAGGGTCTGAAGCCCCTCCGGGGGCAGGCGTGGGCACCCGAGCACTGCCCACAGGAGTACCTTTTAGGGGCCCTGGCTCCCCCAGAGGCCCCACCCCAAAGTCAGAGTTACCTGTTAAAATCCGATGCAGCGGCAAAGTGACGTAGGTCAGGTGTGCATAGAGAAGGAAGTTCCCGTCTGCTCTGTTCAACTTCAGCCAGGACCCGACCAGGGAGCGCCCCGTGCCCGACAGAGAGCGAGACCGCAGGTTGGTGGCGTTGTGCAGGTCGGCTGCAGTGGAGATGGCGCATCAGGCCCGGCCGCGGGAGCAGAGCGTGACTCCCACCCAGGTGACCCCTCCTCAGCCCAGCTCGACCTCCGACCCAAGCGACCCTCCTCCTGACTGCCCTCCTGCGGCGCCCAGCCCCCTCTGCCTTCCAGCCTGGTCCCTCCCCGGGGCTCTCCCTGATGCCCCCGCTCCGGTCCTGGAGCACCTCCCCTTTGGCCTGGGCCTGTTACTGTGCCAGACCCTGTGGCTGCCCCGCTCCGGTCCTCTCCCCAGAGGGGCGCGGGGGTACAGCTGGGATGACCTGGCACCATCACTCGGCCGGTGGGCTGCCCGGGGAGGCAGGTGGGCGCTATGGACGCTTTCCCGCTGGTCTAGAAGGAGCCCAGGAGCGCGGCACTGCCCAAGCCCACTCGAGAGCTGCTCAAGGCCCGGGCTGGGGTCTGCAGCCCCGGCCAGGGTCTTGTCCAACAGGCCCTCTGCCTCGGTCCTGCCGATCAGGACCCTCTAAGCTCTTCCAACAGCCTCTTGCTGCCCCTCTGATAAACACGGCCCTGCCCTTACTGCTCCCACAGTGGGGCCCACACGGGGCAGAGAGGGCAGCAGGGAGGCCTGAGGACCCAGCGGGTGCGATCAAGGACCGCGGAGACGCCCAGGCGGAGATGCCTAGGAGGCCGCCGGACAGATGGGCCCGGGCTTGGGGAGGAGGGCAGGTGAGCGCCGAGGAACACCCTACTGGAGGCGGCAGGGCCGCAGGGCACCTCGCAGAGGGAGGGAACAGCACACACGCATGCCCAGAGCCCTCCCCTCGCAGCCCGAAATCAGGTGCCAACTGCCGGCCACGCTGAGCCGGGGCTGGGGGCTCCCTTCAGTGGCCGTCTGCTGTCTGTCCACAGCTCCACCCCCGCACAGGACGGGCTGGCACACAGCCCCCTGGTTCTCTGAATGTGCAGAAGGGAGTGAGGAAGCCCTGCGGGCCGGGGGGCAGGGAGGAGCAGCAGGGTCACCTCCCCCGTCGTCCTCCCGGAAGAACTCCTCGCTGTCGTTGGCCGAGTGAGACTTCTTCATCTCCGCAATCCGGTTCCGGGGCCCCTTCCTCTTGAGGGATGGAGAGAAGAAGGCGGGCCGGTTGTTCCGCTCAGGGGTGGGGGGTGTGCTGAAGGAGGTCACCTGGGAACAAGGAGCATGTCACCAGGGCGGCCCGCCGACCTGGGGGGGCCCGGCGCCCACCCGTCTCCCGCCTGCAGAACGCAGCCAGCCTGGGGCTCGGCGGGCGCTGGCCACCAGCTCCACCCCGGGAAGAACCCGGCTGCCTTCCTGGGGCCTCAACCACTGGCCAGGGGTCATCCAAGCACAGAGCAAGCCTGGCTGCTGACGCGGGTTGAGCACCCCTGGGCACCGAATCCACCGAACCTTCCCGACCACCCTCGACGTGAGAACCGGCTGAGGCAGGACAGCCACCCTGGCGGGGCCAAGGTCACCCAGCAGACGGTGGCCACGCTGGGGCTGCACCCCAGGGCTTCTGCCCCTAAGGCCATGCTCTTTCCTCTAATTTCTTCTCTTGGCTTTTATCCCCTGTCCCCTCTCCCCTCCAGCGTCCTTCCACAGAAGTGCAGTGGTCAAACAGTCCACCCCTCCATCTCCCGCTCTCCTCTCTTCTAACCACACTGCCCATCACCAACCATTCTCCACACCCACTCAGGGGAGCACATGACTGGGGTCCCTGCCCTCAAGGAGCTCACAGTCTTCCGGCGGGGTGAGAGACCCAAAAGTTGACAACCACAGGCTGAATGCTGGTTGTTAAAGACAGAAAAAAAAAAAAAGGAAGCACAAGATACAGGTGAGCACAGAGGCAAAAGGAATCAACAGCCTGGGAAATCACGAAAGGCTTCCCGGAGGAGACGCCGCTTGAGCTGGGTCTTGAAGGACGAGTAGGAGTTCGCTAGGTGAAGAAGGGGGGGAAGGGCGTTCCAGGCAGAGGGAACGTGGCCCATCTCCTCCCTCCTCCCCATGCAAACAAGAATCTGAGGAACAAGGTGAGCTGGGACGGAAACTTCGGGAGCCCCGTCAGCCTCCTCGTCATGGTTCCGACGTCCACCAGAGTCCCGGCGGCCGCTGGGCTCCAGACGGTCCTCCCACAAGCCGGGGAAGGTTTTTAGAAGATAGAAAAACAAACACCAAAAACCACAACACACAGCGTCTGCTTTTGTCATGCGCTGGTTACAAACGACTCCTCTGGGAAAGGGGGGCGCAAGCGGCAGCGAGCACAGAGGCGGGGGCGCCCGAGCAGCACTGGGAGGACCCTGGCAGGCCCCTCCCCTTGACCCTAGGCTCCCCCTGCTGCTGCGGGCCAGGGGCTTTCCCAGGCACCGTCTCCTCCACCCGCCACGGCCACCCTGGGAGAGAAAGAGCAGCACCCCCATTTAACAGATGGGAAGATGAAGGCCCAGACGGGTCCAGTAGCCTCTCTGTCGGCAAGCATGCGGCCAGAACTGGCACCCAGGTTTGTCCTCCCGAGCCCAGCCCACTTCTTCACGAGGGCTGTTACACACACATTTTTTAGCCTCAGTGGGCACCTGAGGACCAAGGGGGATTAGGCTCCTTATCGCAGAGACAAACCGTCTCTGTTCCCAAGACAACACAGGCCTCTGCCCAGAATTCTCACCCATCATCACAGAAAGAGAGCGTTTGTCGTTTCTGCTCTGCTTACAAAACACATTCACTGCAGGAACTGTCTCTTATACACATCTCGCCGGGACTCTAAGAGATAACAAGAGAAAGAAAAGTGCCACCCGACTGCCTGGAGGGCGTGTGACGGGGAGCTTACAGAGTGAAAGGCAGAGTGCGCGCGCCTCCCTTACCGCGGGCGCCCCAGCGGGGACGCAGGACCCACACGCTCAGGGCCATTTCTCCACGCAGATGCCCCGGCCGGCCCCACCCCCGGCAGGGCCCCTGATGCCATGGCTCCTGAGTCCCCAACACCTCAGGAGGCGGGTGTGTGTTCACCCCATTTCTGGGTGAGCAAACTGAGGCTCAGAGAGGAGAGACCTGTCCCAGCTCACACGAGCACCAGCGCCCGGACTGCGGCCCACCCCGCGGCCCCTCCTGGAGACGCCTGGGGGGTGCGCTCTTCCTTCAAGACCCCCGGTCTTCTCTGGAGCCCCCAACGCGGGCAATGTGGCCAACGGGCTGGGTGTTTTCTTCTGCCTGAGCCCTGCCCCCGCCTACCACCCCAGAGGCTCTGGGAATGAGGCTGCCACTGAGCTCAGCTTCCCGGCCCCGGGGAAGGACAGCGGCCTAGAAAGGGCTCAGAGGCTCAGCGCTGTCACGTGAGCCACGTGGCAGGGGGCAGCACAAGGAACCCCGGCAGGCCTGGGGCTGCCCAGCTCTGCAGACAGGAAGGCTCGGACCCGCCCACGGCTGCGGCGGCCACCAGCAGTTCCAGTGCCCAGCATCTGGTTGGCAAGCAGCCCCGGCAGAGACCAGCCAGGGGGCCCCAGGGTCTTGAGGCTCCAGCCGACCCTCCTGGAGCTCATCCATCATCGTCCCCATCTCACCCCCTGGAAAGGCCGCTCGGGTGCCCACCCTCGCCCAGCAGGTCCACCAAGGCAGGTGCTGGGACCCCGCTGGCTGAGCCCCGCTGCTGTGGCAGCTCGGGGCCCAGGCACTAACCTGCTGGGTGACCCTGGGCCAGTCACCTGCCCTCTCTGAACCTCGGCCTCCTCCCCAGAAGGGTGGGGACCATGAGGGTGGGGGGCGGGCCTCAGGGAGGGGCAGAGGCCCTCCCCGAGCTGCGCAGCCTTACCCGCTCATGCATGGGCGAAGCCGGGCTAGAGTCCTCTTCGGTCCCACAGGGGGACGTGTCACCTGTGGACACACGGCTGACCGCCATCTCAGCATGGCCCTTGCCCTGGGGCCCCTTCATGCGCACAAACTCCATGTTGCTGTACTTATAGAAGCCAAATGACATCTTCTGGGCCATGCGGGCCGCCACACTCACCTGCGGGCGGGCGGGGGCGCAGAGTCAGGCAGGCGGGCATGCCCGCTCCCTGGGGTCTCCAGCAGCCGGGGGACCCTCCCTCAAGAAGCCCCGGTGGGCCGTCAGCCCCACTCTGGGGAGATCCAGCCCTGGCTGACCCGGGCTCGCCCACAAGGCGAGGGTGGTGCCGGGACCCTGGCATCCCTGTCTGACACCCCAGATGGTGGGACCAAGGCCGCCTCCCCATCTCTTGCCCCGGGGTCCAGAGAGGACACCCCAGGGCAGTGTTCAGCAGCAGGAGGGCGCTTGTCCGCCTGGACTCTTCTCTCGGTCCCATCTGTCCGGGACCAATAATCCCAGGAGGGTATTCCCGGGAAAGGCACCACGCAACCCGGGCCCCAGGGCACTGGGGGCCCTGCAGGGGCCCTGGAGCAGGGCAGGCACAGCAGAGCTGGGCGAGGGCAGGGGGGCTGTGGGGTGATCACCCCCTGGACCCGGCCCCCTCGCACTCACGCGGTTGTCATACACCTTCTTGAGCGCCTCGTAGCGGATGGAGCCCTGAAAGATGACCCCCTGGAACGTGTTGGTCTTGTCACTGGCCACCAGCTCCACGCAGACCATCTCCCCTTCCCCCACGGTCATGTCGCTAAACACCTGGGCA
>SJYT01007061.1:147148-174399 GCA_006410635.1 Cephalophus harveyi | reverse complement strand
TGTGCAGGCTGAGCTCTGAGGTCGTCCAGACTCCGGCTGCAATCTCAGCTCTGCTATGGACGAGCTGTGGGAGTCTGGAGGGGGCGCTCAGCCCCCAGACCTGAGATGCTCAAGACGCCAACCAAATCGAGAATCGACCTGCAGCCCACGCTCCACCCTTCATGAGTGCTCCTGGGCACCCCCACCCCCGGCCCTCACTGCGGGTGGTGGGGGGAAAAAGCTCCACTGCCCAGACCTCGACAGGAAGGTGGCTGGACAGGAGCCGGCAGGGTCACCAGGGGACGCAGTTGGCTTCCCAGCACCCTGCGTTTCCCAGCCTAGTGAGCTGCCCCGGGGCCCAGTTTTGTAACTTCCGGAGCCCCGCCCATCGCAGCATCCTAGGGTCCCAAGGTGTGGAGGCCTCATTTAGGGTTCAAGGGTGGTAATAACCATCCCTCCTGCCCAGGCAGCGATCTGCAGGACTTGATGACGCCTCCTCCCACGCATGAGCTCTCTGATCTTTCAACCCTGATGCCCATTTTACAGATGAGAGCACTGAGGCTGGGAACCCGGTGAACTCATTTGCCCTGAGTCGAGGAAGCAGCAGGGAGAGCAGGAGCCCAGCCCTGCCCCCACCTCCTTCCTGAAGGCGTGTGAGGCCTGGGGGGTGGCTGGGGGGGAGGGTCACATCCCCCGACACAAGGAGCCAGACCAAGACAGAGCCCCCACCTCCTCGAAGCTGTCGATCATGAAGAAGATGTTGGGGTAGCTGATCTTGGACTCCTCCCCTTTGCTGTCCATGGGGTGCTTACTGGGGGACGCAAACACTTGCTGGAAGAAAAAAAGATTGGAGGGGGCTGAGTGAAACCCCCACCGTGCCCTGTACCCGGGCCGGAGCCACGCGCTGGGGTGGGGTGTGCCGTAAGGCACAGATCGCTGGGGTCCCAGGGTCCCAGGGCCCCAGGAGCTGCTGGGGAAGGAGCCATTGGGAGGCTTCTGAGCTAGAACCAGGCCCACGGGGCTGCAGGGGAATTCTGGGATCAGCCTCCCCGCGGGGCAGGGCAGCGGGAGGGGGACCCCTGGGTGCCCGCGGGCTCACCTGGGACCTCTTCCTGTGGATGTGGATGTCCCCGCCATCAGCTCGCGTGCACACAGCACAGGTCACCATGTAGTCCAGCTGGAAGGGACGCGGGACAGGGGAGTGCAGGGGTCTGCCGTGCCCCGGAGCCTTCGAGCACCCCGCCCCCACCGCCAGGAGCCCTGCGCACAGTGCCCGGTACCTTCTGCAGGATGAGGTTCAGGCAGACGCTCTCCTCCCAGTCGATGTCCGGGTCTCCAAGGCCTGGCAGTTTCTTGGAGTCCCGCCGGTACACCTCCACCTCCACCTCGGGCTCCGCCTCCGCCAGCTGCAAGGCCCAGGGCAGAGGTGAGTCCCGGCCCCCCCTCCGCCCCCTGCCCCCGGGGCATCCTCTCCTCCCTGGCCCCTCCGACACGGGGCGTGGGCTCCAATCTCCCTCCTGGGTTCTCTGGCTTCATGATGCTGGGGGTTCATCAAGAAGCCAGCCTCCCATCGAGGTCGTCCCTAGGGCCTCCCAGCAGGGCGGGGGGATCCCAGCATCCTGGCCCAGCCCACAGGCGGCCCGTCCACCCAGCCACCCTCTGCACTAGCTGAGCGAGCGGGAGGCCCTCAGGTTGCTACGGCAACTGGGTACCGGCTTGGCGGCCGGATGAGGAGGGGGCGAGAGGCGGCCGGGCTTGCCGCAGAGAGCCCGCAGTGCGCAGGCCCTGCGGCAGCGCCCACAGCGCGCCGGCCAGGGGCTTTCCTTTCTGCTCTTTGCAGCAGAGGCGGGCTGGGAGGCTGCGTGGGTGCAGCTGTGTGATCTCCCTCCTCCCCAGCCCCGTCCACCTCGCACCTCCAGACCCGTGGGTTCTTCCCACCTGCGCGGCCCGCCTGCTGCCTTCCAGACACTGCAGACCCACCCCGACGGGGACTGTCATGCGTGTGATGGCTCACCCCTCCCTTCAAATGTCCTCTGTCCACCGTCATCCCCTCGCTCTGACCTACAACATTCCGGCCAGATGCCGCCTCCTCCTCTCTGTGGGTCCCCAGCCACCCCATTCTTCCCATCACAGCACCAACCGTTCCACGTGCCACTGACCACTGCGTGGGTCCCAGCAGACCAGGCCCAGGGCAGGGGGGCGGGGGAGTGCTCCCTGAGGCCCCGGCCAAGGCTGAGTCATCCTGTGCTCCCAGCGCTGGGAGAGAAGGGCCTGCAGAGGGCTCAGGGCAGAGGTGCGATGGAATGTTCCAGCACGCGCACAGCTAGACTGCCACACGCTCCCAAACTCGGGCTCCCCTCACTGACCTTGTCAACACTGCCCCACCCCAGCCTTCAGGGACCTCACACACAGCCTCAGGCCTCCGGCTCCGAAACGGCTCAGGCCTGAGTACAGGGTTCTCTCCCCGAGAGAAGTCAGCACTTGCCGCTTCCTTTCACCTCCCCGCCCAGCCGCTCTGGGAACCCACAGAGCTGACCCCTCCTGAGCCCCGCCTGCCCACTGGAGCAGTCAAGGCCAGACCGGCTAAGAAAACCCTCCCTGACCAGAGCCAGGGCCTCCCCAGGCACCAACGTTCAAGGCACGCCCACGTCCCAGGCGCACTCAGTCCTCACTGCTGCCTCTGGACTCAACACACTGCTTTTAATCAACCACCAAGATCTTGCAAAAAAAAAAAATCTGCAACTTAAACTTCAGCAGACAGGCAGGCCCACCGCTCGGCCACCTGCCCCTCCGCTGGGACCATCTCTTCCCTTCCTTCAAGACCCGCCTCACTCAGGTGGCCTCCGCTGACCACTCCCCTCCCTTCTGGTCACTAGAGTGACCCACACTGTGTTGGCTCCGGGTTCAGAATCCCAGTGTCCACTGGCCCCAGGGACAACCCGGTCACACGGGCAGCCACTGCAGACTCCAGACGGTCATCAGAGCACCCTGGCCCACCCGCAGGTCTTCCCGCCTGTCACGCACCCCGACCGGACCAGCCATTTGGTGGCAGGCGCGCAGGCCACCATGTCTCCTCTGCAGCAGGCACCAGGCCTGTCCGTTTGCAGAAAACCCATCCTGCACGACGAGGCTCAAAGAGCAGGTGCAGGGCAGGGAAGGCATGAGCCCCAGCCACCGAGCCCCGGCCCAGGTCACAGGAGCAGGGGCAGGCACACTGCAAAGACCTGTCTCCACTGCCCGAGGCGCTTTTGTGTTTAAATGAAAACATTCAAAGAGCAGGTGCAGGGCAGGGAAGGCATGAGCCCCAGCCACCGAGCCCCGGCCCAGGTCACAGGCGCAGGGGCAGGCACACTGCAAAGACCTGTCTCCACTGCCCGAGGCGCTTTTGTGTTTAAATGAAAACACTGTCTTCGTATGTCTGGCATACAGGTTGCTTCAACATTTTACAAAACACTTGTTGACACACTGAAACTTAGTGGATTAAACACTGGAGGTGATTCATGACACCTGCGAGCCTTCGGTCTCTTCTGTAAAAAGGGGATAACAGCCCTTGTCCTGTCCAGTTGTGGGAAGACATGGGAGATGGGAGAGGCAGAGAGCTGAGCCCCCTGTTAGCAGGGGCAGGCACACTGCAAAGACCTGTCTCCACTGCCCGAGGCGCTTTTGTGTTTAAATGAAAACATTGTCTTCGTATGTCTGGCACACAGGTTGCTTCAACATTTTACAAAACACTTGTTGACACACTGAAACTAAGTGGATTAAACACTGGAGGTGATTCATGACACCTGCAAGCCTTCGGTCTCTTCTGTTAAAAGGGGATAACAGCCCTTGTCCTGTCCAGTTGTGGGAAGACATGGGAGATGGGAGAGGCAGAGAGCTGAGCCCCCTGTCGGGGGTGAGGTGAGGGTTCGGGGGCTGGCAGGCATCACCACCATCACCACCATTTCCAAGCCAGGTCACCTGCCCACGGCCAGGCTGGACCCAGCCTCCGGGGTCAACGTCTTCGCTCTCCTGTTTACTTACTAAGGATGAGACCACCCAGCCTCTGGACATGTCTCCTCCAAGGCACTGTAGCGATACTCATCGCTACCTGCCGGGCTCGTGGGGAACCTCAGTAATAATACCCACATGAGGCCCGCGCATCCCACCACGGGACACCTGTGTGACCAGCCCCGCCCAGCTCCTGGCACCTGGCAGGCGTTGAATGAACACCGGGTTCCCCTCAGGCCCACAAGCCTGCGGACCCCGCTGGGGGGGGGCCCCCGGGGCGCTCACCTTCCGCCCGTCCAGGGCGCCCTCGCTGCCTGAGAATGCCAGCTTCCGGCGCACGTAAAAGAGCATGTCGTCCTGGCGCGGGGCCCACTTCTCCATGAAGTAGGTGGAGAACATCCATGTCCAGAAGACGATGCGGTCGTCCTTGAAGCACCCTGCACAAGGAGGCCAGAGGGGATTGGGGTGGGGGGGCACTTGTGAGAGACCTGGGCCGAGCCCTGGCCCCCCTCCCTGCCCCCTGCAGACCTCCGCGATGTGCAGAGCCCCCTTCCCCTCACGCCCCAGCCCGCACAGGGCGCCCGCAGGGGCCCAANGGGCGCTCACCTTCCGCCCGTCCAGGGCGCCCTCGCTGCCTGAGAATGCCAGCTTCCGGCGCACGTAAAAGAGCATGTCGTCCTGGCGCGGGGCCCACTTCTCCATGAAGTAGGTGGAGAACATCCATGTCCAGAAGACGATGCGGTCGTCCTTGAAGCACCCTGCACAAGGAGGCCAGAGGGGATTGGGGTGGGGGGGCACTTGTGAGAGACCTGGGCCGAGCCCTGGCCCCCCTCCCTGCCCCCTGCAGACCTCCGCGATGTGCAGAGCCCCCTTCCCCTCACGCCCCAGCTCGCACAGGGCGCCCGCAGGGGCCCAAGGGTACCTCCCCGGAAGGCCCCGAGCCCTCCACCCAGCAGCGTGGCCCCGAGCCCCGCAGCACCAGGACTCCAGCCCCAGGATGAGTCAGCAGCATCTCGCGGCGCGGAAGGGAAGCCTGGATCGGAGGGAAGGCACCGCAGGTTGCCTGGTGGGGAGCCCCGAGGGCTCAGGAGGGGAGATCCACCCGGCCGGCACCTCCCTCCCCACCCCCACCCCGGGAATCTGACTTAAAGGGACAGCTGCCCCTCTGCCTGCTGGGCTCAGCTGCAGGCAGGAGGCAGGCAGCCTTCCAGCACGCCGGGCTGACTCTGCTTTGTATTACCGACAGTATTTCTTCCTGATACCTACATCGTTATGGTCCTCTTTCCCACGCAAGGAGGGAAAAAGCCCACAGGCTCTGGTAGGAAGGCCGAGAGTTTCCGCTCCAGCTCTGCACTAGCTGTGTGACCACGGGCCAGCCCAGGGACCTCTCTGATCCACAGGAGAAGGCAGACACCACAGATGTGGCTGGCCCACGGGACCTAAAGAAGGTGGGCTCATGGACAGACCTGATGAAGCCGCAAGGCGTGCTGCAGAGCTACTGCTTGGAAACCCGAGAGACTGAATTGCTGCCGGCTTCTTCCCTCTGCTCCCAGAGCGACTTCATCACCCTAAGTCCTTGCATTGGTCTTCTGGAACCCCTGGAGGCAGGACCCTCGGGGCGGATATGGGGCTGCCCCCGTCCTCACAGGTGGTCAGAACAGGGGCCAGGGGTGGAGGGGCGGGGCGGGGGGCAGGCTCAGCCCTCAGACCCTGGAGTTCTAAACACCCTGGCCCTGTTTACATCAGCTCTCCCGACACAGGCTCCCGCCCTCTGCGTCCAGGGGGTCTGCAGCCCACCCACATGCACACCCTGGCTGGCTCCCACGTAAGGAAAACTGAAGGGAGCCCAGGCCAGCGAGCCTGATCAAGACAAAGGTCACCCATCAGCTTCAGGGGCAAAGGCCAGGAGAGACCCCCGGACTGACCACTGTGACAACAGGCAGCGCCCAACTCACACCCCTAAAGCCCCCTGCACAAAATCAAGCGGGGTGGGCCGCGTTCTTCCTAACAAAACAAGAACTCTCCCAGGACAGCTTACTCTCAGCTCCTTCTGAGCCCCCAGCCCAGCAGAAGGCCTTCTAGACCCAACGCTCCAAGACTGCCCACACCCACCGCTTCCTGGTCCCTACGGCAGCCGCTGTGTCGTAAGGAAAACTGAAGGGGGCCCAGGCCAGAGAGCCTGATCAAGACAAAGGTCACCCATCAGCTTCAGGGGCAAAGGCCAGGAGAGACCCCCGGACTGACCACTGTGACAACAGGCAGCGCCCAACTCACACCCCTAAAGCCCCCTGCACAAAATCAAGCGGGGTGGGCCGCGTTCTTCCTAACAAAACAAGAACTCTCCCAGGACAGCTTACTCTCAGCTCCTTCTGAGCCCCCAGCCCAGCAGAAGGCCTTCTAGACCCAACGCTCCAAGACTGCCCACACCCACCGCTTCCTGGTCCCTACGGCAGCCGCTGTGGTCTCCACAAGTGGTGGGTCAGGGCTCCGAACCCCACCACCTGCCACAGTGAGTCAAGTTCACTATCCGCTCATTCAGGCTCCAGCGCATACCCCCTCGGGCAATCTCTTTATTCTGCAAGCAGAAGGAGCCTGGTGGTACCCACAGCACCAGGTGGGCGGCCACGGTTCTTCCTGCAGTTGCCAGGCAGAGCCGTGCGGGCCGTCTCACTGAACTTTGCCCACAGTCTGTACTGCAGCTGCCTGGTTTCACAAGAGAAGGGACTGACTCTCAGGAGTCGGAAAAAGGGGCCCAAGATCCCAGAGCTAGAAACTGCTGAGTCCTCAGACCTGTCAGACCACACACACACACACACAGACTCAGGCTCTCGGAAAATGCGATGGACCCAGATAATGAATGCAAAGCGCTCGGCAGGCAGCTGGCAGCCCCAGGTTCTGACAAGGGAAGGTCCTCAGGTTTGGGGGTGGGGGTCCTGCGTGCAGCCCTGGAGTGCTGGAGATGGCACAAAATACATGCCAACGTGCTCTCCAGGGTTCCGCGTGCCGCCGGGCCTGGCCCAGCAGGTCCACACAAGGGGTCCCATTTCCCTGCTGTAAACGCTGAGCGATCACTTTCTTCACAGCCCATCTGGCCCAGTTAGCACGGGAGGCTGCGGCACACTGCCTGCCCGTGTACCTCCCGACACAGGGGCTCCTGGGGTCCAGCCCGAAGGTCATGCTGCGCCGGTGCCCCCATCCTCGACGGGCCGCTCCAGGACCACCGGCCCACCGCCTTGCCTCGATGCTTCTCCTGGAAACTGCCAGAGCCCCGCGGCCGTCAGAGAGCCTGGCGGGTGCCACACCCAGGCCCTTCCCCTCTCGGGGTAGCGGGGGCAGCTCCCCTGGACTGCATCCATGGCCCCTCCACTCCCCCCGCCTACTTCGCCCCCCACATCACAGCTACAGGGTCTGTATTTAAAGTCGGCTCCTGTCCCCCTTCAAACCTTCCCATGGAATTCAGAATGAAAGCCAAAGTTCTGAGAAAACTCCCGTGACAGCCCCTCCCCTGGCCACTCACCAGCCCTGCTGGCCTCCGGGGGATGCCCGCCCCTCTGCCCCGGGGCCTTTGCCTAGGCGGCTCCTTCCTGCCATTCCCGTTGCAGCTCAGATGGCTCTCCTGGCTTCAGGGGCCACTCAGGCCCCACATTAAACGCGCTGGGGGCGCTCCCCTCCCGCCTCCCCTTGCTTCACCGCCATCACTACGTCTGGAGTTTCCCGACGGGCCCCCGCTGCACAAATGCCTCCCAGGAGTAAGGACCTGCCTGGATGACCATATGGGTGTAGTGCACAGAACAGAGCCAGGCACACGGCAGGCACTCAATAAATGCTGCGTGAATAAACGGATTGGCCCAGCTTAACAGGAGACGAGCTCAGGGAGGCGGGTGCCTTGCCCAGGTACCCACAGCACGGATGTGGCCCAGCCACCGTCCACCCGAGGCCTGGGTGCCCCACATAGGACACAGTGCAAACATGCCCTTTTCTTTCAGTCACAAGGGCCCTGACCCAAGAAAAACCTTCAAAGAAGCACCAAGGCCACACACAACACAAGGCCCGAAGCGCTGACAGACAGGTGGGACAATCAGGCAGAGGCCAGACCAGGGACACTCAGGATAAAGCAAGAAGAGAGATCACAAAAGTCAAGACCCGCCTGCCACCCTGAACACTCAAAATTCCCCTTATGCCCAAGAGAGGCACGGCTGAAATCAAAGGGAACCTGAAAACCAGGGGGGAGCAAGTCACAATAAATAACTGTCTGTATATAAAGAATTCACAGCGTAGCAAGTTACAAAGGAAAATGCGCAAGAACACAATAGATAAATGAGCAAAATACCCAAACAGGTAACTACCGAAAAGGAAACAGAGCCACTTGGCAAAATGTGGGAAAATATTAATCTCACTAGCAATTAAAAAAAAATCACACTGAAAGAACAAGTTGTCATTTTTAAGAAGGCAAATTTGCCTTTTATAAAAATACCAGGGGACTTCCCTGGTGGTCCAGTGGTTAAAAATCCACCTGTGAATGCAGGGGACATGGGGTCAGTCCCCGGTCCGGAACTAAGACCCCCACCTGCTGCAAGGCAACCAAGCCCGCCTGCCACAACTGCTGCGGCTCGTGGGCCACAGCCCGTGCCCGCAACAGGAGGAACCTGTGCCCTGCAGCTGCGGAGTAAGCCCCGCCCGCCGCAACAGGAAGAGCTCGCGCACAGCAACGGAGACCCACGCGGCCAAAAAATAGAAAGGAAAAACAGTCACTTAGGAAAACTGGCAGATTTTATACAGCTAAACATGTACTTATCGGCGATTCAGCCGTTTCCAGGTACCTGCCCAAGAGACGCGAAGCACGTACCTGCACAGACACCGGTACACAAACGCTGACAGATGCCGTGTTCCTAAATAAACCCAGACTGGGAACCAGGAGGAGACACAAGCGGAACATGGCGTAGCCACTCGGCGGCCTGTTACTGGCGAGGAGAACAGACTACCAATCGACACAGCACCGAGGATAAGTCTCAGAAGCATCACGCCGAGTGAAGAAGTCAGACGTAGGAAAACAGCGGTCAGCTGAAAGGCCACAGTCAGGATGCTTCAGCAAAGGCGAAACTGGAGGCGCAGACAGCAGACTGGCCGCCCCGAACCTCGCTGTGCCATCAAAACTCGTCCACTTACTTACCTGACATGGACTTTATTTGACATAAACCGTACTCCGGTAAGGGCTTCCCTAGTAGCTCAGACAGTAAAGCGTCTGCCTACAACACGGGAGACCCGGGTTCGATCCCTGGGACGGGAAGATCCCCTGGAGAAGGAAATGGCACCCCACTCCAGCACTCTTGCCTGGAAAATCCCATGGACCGAGGACCCTGGTAGGCTACAGTCCATGGAGTTGCAAAGAGTCGGACACGACAGAGCAACCTCACTTTCACTTTCATACTCCAGTAAAGTTGAGAAAAAGCTATGATAACCAAAGCTGGCAAGAACACTTAGAACTGGGAGCTCTTGTGAGAGAACGAAAATTACTGTGTCCTTTGTGGAAGGCAAATGCCATCTTCCCGCTTATGTGACTCTATCTTATGGCAAAGAAAAAAATGGGAATAAAGAAGTGCCTTATGCACAAAGACATTCCATATGTATTAATGACAGCAAATAATATAGCAGTAGTCATAACAGTAAGGAGAAAAAGAAAATAATATTCAGTAATTACTCACGCTTAAATCTCGGTAGAGTGTGCTGTGTGTACTAAAGCGAATCACCATCATGCTTTTAGGGATGCTGTGAAGACACGCAGACAAGACATTCATGACACAAAAGGCATGTGACACAGCGCCTGGTCACAGAGCAGACGCTCACACCCTGACCACAGCTGCTACATCGCGCGGAGCCCCGGACACACACCCCTGACGGAGACAGGTACGCCTGATGGGAACAGGCACCCCTGACGGAGACACGCGCCCCTGACGGAGACACGTACCCCCGACGGAGACACGGACACGAAACACGTACACTCGATGGAAACATGTACCCCTGATGGAACACGTATCCCTGATGGAAACAGGTACGCATGACGGAGACACGCACCCCCGACGGAGACACGTACCCCCGACGGAGACACGCACCCCTGACGGAGACATGCACCCCTGACAGGCACAGCACCCCCGACGGAGACACGAACACAAAACACGTACACTCGATGGAAACACGTACACTCAGTGGAAACACGTACACTCGATGGAAACATGTACATTCGATGGAAACATGTACCCGATGGAACACGTACCCCTGACGGAAACAGGCACACATGATGGAGACACGCACCCCTGACAGGCACAACACCCCTGACGGAGACACGAACACGAAACACGTACACTTGATGGAAACACATACACTCCATGGAAACACGTACACTCGGTGCAACACGTACACCTGAATGGCAGGAGCTGCTGAAGCTCACAGGACATATGCTTGCTTTTTATTTTTTTTTCACTTTTAATACTTTTAATAGTAAGATCATACCACTTTTGCCCATAAATGTATGACTTCTGATGAGTGTCATAAAGCTCATTAAAAAGAGAGAGGGAGATGGGGGTGGAGAAGGGGCTCCCTATCTTCAGAGGGAGAAGAGGGAGGGATAGGAGACAGTCCAAGCCCGGAACTAGGAAGGGTCAAGGTCAGGGTGAGGGCTCAGACCGGCGGAGGCGCAGCGCAGTGTTAGGCTTTGCAGCCAGACGACCTGAGCTCAGGTCCTGGCTCTCTGCTCCTCCCCATCTGGGTGATCGGTTCACTGAACCCCTGGGGACCCCAGAGAGTCCCCCTGTCAGAGGGGTCTAACCTCTGCCACTCCCCCTGCCACTCTCCCGGAACCAGTAGAGGTCGGGGGTGGGGAGAGGGGCCATTATGGAAAGTCCTCTGCGCGCTGTAAAGCTCTGTCCACATGTGTATCTGGGGGGCCTCCGCACTGCTGCCCTGCACATCTGGCTTGCTCAGATGAGGTGATGACTCCCCAGCCGGCCAGTGTCCCTGAACCACGCGATGTGCTAATCGTATGAACAGACG
Organism: Cephalophus harveyi; assembly: GCA_006410635.1. Lineage (NCBI taxonomy): Eukaryota > Metazoa > Chordata > Mammalia > Artiodactyla > Bovidae > Cephalophus > Cephalophus harveyi. The sequence goes on along the minus strand of SJYT01007061.1, from coordinate 163,383 downwards.
GAGGGTGGCTGGCCCCCTGTGTGGCCAGTGCTGTGGAATCGGTGCCGGCTCTTTCTCTCACATGTGAGCCCCTTTCTCGCTGCATCCTGTGCCAAGGCCTGTCCACCAAGACGTATCTTGGGTCAGAACCCCCGGGAGCCGCCAGGCCAGCAGAGCTCCCTCAACGTCAAGGCTCTGTCCGGCCAAGGTCAGCAGGCTTCCGGCCCCAGAATCCGCTCAGCCCCAGATGCAGAGCAGCACCACGGACAGCTCCACGCCCACCACTGCCTTCCCTGTGGGGTCGGGGTCCTCCCGTCTGTTCTAATCCACGGTGACTGTGGTGGTAGCTCTGGTCTATCACGTGGCCACAGACGTTGTTGGCAAATACGGAGCCACTGCTGCTACAGAAATACAGGGTTGGGCTCCTGCAAGCCTCTGGCTGCGTTTTCATCGAATGACCTACACACTATCTTGCGTTATGTGTGTACACAGTTGGGCCATTAACACTGACCTCCAGGCCACCAGCACCTAACTCGAGCCTGGGTGAAGCTTATCTAACATGTACATTCTCCATAAGGCCCATCTCAGGCTTCTTTCGCTCAGGACTAGACACTTCAGCGTTACGCTCAGGGGCCACTTCAAATAGCAAAATCACCACCAAAAAGCACAACATGCAAATACGTGGCACAAATAGGCCCCGAGGATGAGACAACCGGATGGCATCACCAACCCAGTGGACATGAGTGTGAGCAAACTCCGGAAGACAGTGAAGGACAGGAAGGCCTGGTGTGCTGCAGTCCATGGGGTCGCAAAGAATCAGCCCTGACTGAGCGACTGAACAACCAAAAAGACCACAGAAAGGATGAGCTGAGACAAGGAGGCAGGCGTCACCTTGCTGAACCTCAGCTGTGACCAAAGTTTCCCACCACTTTGCACACATCTGCAATTAACCACAAAAGCACCCAAGGTACTGACTGTGTGGTGATGGATAAATTTCAGTGAGTAGCTAAATCCGTAAATACAGAATCCGTGAATAAGGAGCAAGGGCCGTATCACAAAGTCTGGGATCAGCCAGCTCCAAATGGGACTATGGGATCCAGCCTCCCTCGCTGCCTGCAGGGAGTGACCTGCTTTCATAGGTCACCATCTTTGAAGACGTCTCCATCTGGAGAGTCCTTTATAGACTAGTGGCTTTGGGGAAGCGTGGAAGAGGGCACGCCGCAGTGCAAGGACTGCACCTGAGCCACCCGTGCCCAGCTCCGTGCTCTCCTGCCACCTGGCCACAGACTGTCCACTTCATTCTGCAGGACACGGATGGGGTACGTAACCAGGCCAACAGCTCAACAGCACTGGCAGCGGCGACGGCTCGCGCTTGCCCTGCACTCCACAGCTTATGGGGCTCCCCAGCTGGCGCTAGGGGTAAAGAACCCGCCTGCCAATGCGGGAGACCTAACAGAGGCGGGTTCGATCCCTGGGTCAGGAAGATCCCCTGGAGGAGGGCATGGCCACCCACTCCAGTACTCTTGCCTGGAGAACCCCATGGACAGAGGAGCCTGGTGGGCTATAGCCCATGGGGTCACAAAGAGTTGGGCACGACTGAAGCGACTTAGCACGCACTACAGTTTAAAGTCCTTTCCCCTGTCACCTCTCCAGGGTCCAAGCCATGGCAACTTGAGAAGGTGGGATCAGTTCAGTTCAGTTGCTCAGTCGTGTCTGACTCTTTGTGACCCCACGGACCGCAGCATGCCAGGCCTCCCTGTCCATCACCAACTACTGGAGTTTACTCAAACTTGTGTCCATTGAGTCGGTGATGCTGTCCAACCATCTCATCCTCTGTCATCCCCTTCTCCCGCCTTCAATATTTCCCAGCATCAGGGTCTTTTCAAATGAGTCAGCTCTTCACATCAGGTGGCCAAAGTATTGGAGTTTCAGCTTCAGCATCAGTCCCTTCCAATGAACACCCAGGACTGATCTCCTTTAGGATGGACTGGTTGGACCTCCTCACAGTCCAAGGGACTCTCAAGAGTCTCCTCCAACACCACAGTTCAAAAGCATCAATTCTTCAGCACTCAGCTTTCTTTATAGTACAACTCTCACCTCCATACATGACCACTGGAAAAACCATAGCCTTGACTAGATGGACCTTTGTTGGCAAAGTAATGTCTCTGCTTTTTAATGTGCTGTCTAGATCAGTCATAACTTTCCTTCCAAGGAGTAAGCATCTTTTAATTTCATGGCTGCAGTCACCATCTGCAGTGATTTTGGAGCCCCCCAAAATAAAGTCTGTCACTGTTTCCACTGTTTCCCCATCTATTTCCCATGAAGTGATGGGGCCGGATGCCATGATCTTCATTTTCTGAATGTTGAGCTTTAAGCCAACTTTTTCGCTCTCCTCTTTCACTTTCATCAAGAGGCTCTTTAATCCTTCTTCACTTTCTGCCATCAGGGTGGTGTCATCTGCATATCTGAGGTTATTAATATTTCTCCCAGCAATCTTGATTCCAGCTTGTGCTTCATCCAGCCCAGCGTTTCTCATGATGTACTCTGAATAGAAGTTAAATAAGCAGGGTGACAATATACAGCCTTGATGTGCTCCTTTTTCTATATGGAACCATTCTGTTGTTCCATGTCCAGTTCTAACTGTTGTTTCTAACTGATAAGGTGGGATAACCTGAGCTTAAAAAACCATCAGACTTCAGTTTAAAGGCCACAGAAGCTTGGGAATCCAGTAGCTCAAGAGCTGCTGAGGCTCAAACCCAGCCCCTCCTACTCTTTCCAAGACCCTGGGCCTGGGGTCTTCCAGCCACTGTATAATGAGAACACTGAAGGATCGCTGGTGAGCAACCAAGAAATCAACTCAGGCTTCCAAACCTTCCAACTGCACATCTAAGCCCCCAGAAGCTCTGTCCTACAGCCTCCCTAGAGACTAGAGCTAGCCCCAGGTGCTCAGAATGGTAACAGGTGCCTCCTCAACACTCGACGGATGAACATGTTGTTGCTACTATTAATATCTTGGAATTATCTCTCACTAACCAGAGCTTTGGAATAGTCGTGAACTGGATTTCAGGAGGCATTCCTTGAAAACCACCCCAGTCCTTCTCCAAACCACTAAACCACATAGGTGAAACAAGCTATGGTAACTCAGTGCTTAAAACAGTTTACAGCTGTTAAAAATGATGGTCATGGCGGTCCGGTGGTTAGGACTCTTCGCTTCCACTGCAGGGAAGCACAGGTTCAATCCCTGGTCGGGGAGCTAAGATCCTGCATGCTGCACGGCAAGGCCAAAAAAGAAAGAAATCATGGGCATGCACTACAATAAAGAAAACTGCCCCAGAGCTACTCCCTAAACCCGCACGCTGGAGCCAAGAGGCGTTTCTGAGAGGACGTTACCAGGTCTTCTACTTCTGTCTTGCATTCCCTTTGGAAAAGGTGTATGGATCCATTAGATATTCTAATGTACTGTCTACAGATTACAAGATAAAGTTGAGCATGTATCTGCTGATACTTTTTAAGTTGACCTGTCTTTATACTTAGAAATGTCTCTTAATAGGAGGCTTCCCTGGTGGTTCAGGCGGTAAAGACTCTCCTGCAATGCAGGATCCCTGGGTCAGGAAGATCCCCTGGAGAAGGAAATGGCAACCCACTCAAGTCATCTTCCCAGGAGAATTCCATGGACGGAGGAACCTGGCAGGCTACAGTCCATGGGGTCGCAAAGAGTCAGGCATGACTGAGCAACTATCACTCACTCACTACCAGATCTTCAAGAAACAGAAAGCTCAAATGCTTCGCACAAGTTTTTAAGAGCCTGAGAAACTTGCAAATTCTTTTTAACAAGGAGGGACAGCCTTGACCCTGCAAAACAACACAGAGAGAAAATTATGGGCCAACTGCACTCATCATATAACATAAAAATCTTAAATAATATATTTAATAGAATCCTGCCATCTGTTAAAAGTATGCCAAGTAGAATTTAACTCAAAAATAGAAGAATGATCCAATATTAGGAAATCTAGGTATATATTCATGATAAAGTTATAGTTCAAATGAGAAATAACACATGATCGTATTCACAGAATACTGGGAGAACATTCAGTAAGACTAAATACTCATTCTTGATTTTTAAAAAATTCTCTATAAAATAGGAATAAACAAATACTTCCTTAAACACGATATGTATCTCAACTAGAAAAACTAGAAATGGGGACTTCGCTGGTGGTCCAGTGGCTAAGACTCCGAGCTCCCAATGCAGGAGGCCCAGGTTCAATCCTTAGTTGGGGAGTACTAATAGACCCCACGTGCTACAACTATAGATGCCGCAGGCCGAAGGGAAAAGCAAATATCCCACGTGCGGCAGCTAAGACCCTACACAGCCAAATGAATAAATATTAAAAAAAAAGAGACAAAGTAAGTATCATCACAACCCACCATTACAGGCGGACCTTGGAGATGTTGGGAGTTTGGTTCCAGACCAGGGCAATAAAAGCAAATATCACAATAAAGTGAATCACACATTCTGGTTTCCCAGTGAATTAAAAGTTCAGTTCAGTTCAGTTCAGTCACTCAGTCGTGTCCGACTCTTTGTGACCCCATGAACTGCAGCATGCCAGGCCTCCCTGTCCATCACTAACTCCTGGAGTTTACCCAAACTCTTGTCCATTAAGTTAGTGATGCCATTCAGCCATCTCATCCTCTTTCGTCCCCTTCTCCTCCTGCCCTCAATCCCTCCCAACATCAGGGTCTTTTCCAATGAGTCAACTCTTCGCATCAGATGGCCAAAGTATTGGAGTTTCAGCTTCAGCATCAGTCCTTCCAGTGAACACCCAGGACTGATCTCCTTTAGGATGGACTGGTTGGATCTCCTTGCAGTCCAAGGGACTCTCAGGAGTCTTCTCCAATGCCACAGTTCAAAAGCATCAGTTCTTCAGAGCTCAGCTTTCTTCACAGTCCAACTCTCACATCCATAAATGACCACTGGAAAAACCATAGCCTTGACTAGACCTGCATATAGCTTTCTCAAGAGGCAGGTCAGGTGGTCTGGTATTCTCATCTCTTTCAGAATTTTCCACAGTTTGTTGTGATCCACACAGTCAAAGGCTTTGGCATAGTCAATAGAGCAGAAATAGATGTTTCTCTGGAACTCTCTTGCTTTTTCAATGATCCAGTGGATGTTGGCAATTTGATCTCTGGTTCTTCTGCCTTTTCTAAAACCAGCTTGAACATCTGGAAGTTCACGGTTCACGTATTGCTGAAGCCTGGCTTGCTGAATTAAAAGTTATGCGTATACAATTCTGTAGTCTAGCAAGTGCACGACTGAGCGACTTCACTTTCACTTTTCACTTTCATGCATTGTAGAAGGAAATGGCAACCCACTCCAGTGTTCTTGCCTGGAGAACCAGGGACGGGGGAGCCTGGTGGGAGGCCATCTATGGGGTCACACAGAGTCGGACACGACTGAAGCGACTGAGCAGCAGCAGCAGCAGCAAGTGCACGATAGCATTATGTCTGAGAAAGCGAAAACATACCTCCATTTAAAAATCCTTTATTTCTGAAAGATTCTGTCATCTGAGTCTGCAGGAAGTCACAGTCTTTTTGCAGTGTTGACATTGAAGCTCACTGATCACAGACCACCACAACAAACATAATCATAATAGAATATTCAGATCACGGAGGCAGCAATTCTATCTAATTGCTAATTTGATCTATTAATTGCTAATTTGATCTATGAATTTAACATGACCCAAGAGAAAATGCCAAGAATGTTTCAAAATAAGAACAGCCAGGAAAATGCAGAAAGAGTGATGTGGGGCCATGAATCCTCTCAGATATGGAAACATACTCAGACACAGATAGAGAGAGAGGAGATCCACTCAAGTTCTTAGTGTTGGGCTTCCCCAGTCTTCCGGAGGCTTAGATTTCAATCTTCTAGATTGTTAGCCAATAAATTTCTCTTTTTACTTTTTTAAATTGAAGTATAGTGTTGTTGAGTTTTTTTTAATATTTATTTGGCTGCGTGCATGCATGCTAAGTCACTCGAGTCATGTCCAACTCTTTGCAACTCTCTGGACTGTAGCCTGCTTGGCTTCTCTGTCGGTGGGATTCTCTAGGCAACAGTACTGGAGTGGGCTGCCATGCCCTCCTCCAGGGGATCTTCCTGACCCAGGGATGCATCTCTATATCCCCCGCACTGGCAGGCAGGTTCTTTACCACCAGCGCCAGCCCTTATTTAGCTGCATGGCATCTTCGCTGCAGCATGTGGCCTTTTAGTTGTGACACCTGGGATTTAGTTCTCTGACCAGGGATGGAACCCAGGGCCCTCTGCATCAGAGGGGCAGAGTCTCAGTCACTGGACCACCAGGGAAGTCCCTACTGAAGACAGCTGACTTACAACACAGCGTTTCAGGTCCACAGCAAAGTGACTCAGTCACATAAATTCATGTAATTCAGACACCTACATATAATATATTCTTTTTCAGATTTATTTTCCCTTTCTAAGCTGCCATGGATAAGTTTCTTCACTTCTAACCAAAAGATTCCCCCCCCCCAAAAAAAAATACTCAAGAATTACCCAAGTTAAAGAAAAACCACAAACCCTCTCTTAACCCCACAAAACCTCTAGCTATTGTCTCACAGGACGCTGATTCCAACAGAAACTTTCCAGTCCTCTCTTATTTGGGCAGACATGTTAACTGACAATTTGTCAATTCTACCATTGTTTGGTGGGTTTGTCTTTTGTTTTCCTGCAGAACTCTCTGACTTCATCTCTGCATCATTTCATTGATTCTATCTTTAAATGTATCTGGAATCCAACTGCTTCCCACAAACCACTCTTCCAGCTGGGGCTAAGCACCACCATTTGCTGCCTGTGTGGACTGTCCCAGCTTCCTAAACGGTCCCCAGACTTGAAACAGTTTTTGTCACTTTTCTGCTCCAAATCCTCCACGAGGCTTCCTTCCTCGCCTCCCCGGTTCTTACTTGCAGCATGCAGGATTTTCGAGGCACGTCAGTTCAGTTCAGTTCAGTCGCTCAGTCGTGTCCGACTCTTTACGACCCCATGGACTGCAGCACGCCAGGCCTCCCCGTCCATCACCAACTCCCAGAGTTCACCCAAACTCATGCCCATTGAGTCAGTGATGCCATCCAGCCATCTCATCCTCTGCCGTCCCCTTCTCCTCCCGCCTTCAATCTTCCCCAGCATCAGGGTCTTTTCAAACAACCTTTTAATCACAGCAGGCAAACTCAGTTGTGGCACGTGGGATCCAGTTCCCTGACCAGGGAGGGCACTGGAAGCATGGACTCTTAGCCACTGGACCACCAGGGAAGTCGCTCCCTTAGCTCTTTACTCAAACGCCTACCTTCTCAGGGAGGCCTTCTCAAACCACTTGTACTACTACTACTGCCGTATAGCATCGTATCTATTTTATCTGTTTTCTTTGCTTTCAGTCTTTCCCAAGTACAGCAGCCAGAAACCTTTTTCTATTAAGGTCCAGACAGAAAATACTCTGCAGACCATATGGTCCTGTCTCAACTACAAGACCACCCACAGCACTACATAAAGAAATGGGCATGGCGATGTGCCAAGCAGTTCATTCACAGCAACGTGCAGCAGGCTGGAGCTGGCCTGGGGCCCTCGAGTGCCGGCACCTGCCTTACTAGAACCCATCTGTCCTAACGGAGCGCCTTCCCTCCTTGTGTTGTTCCCTGCTGTGCACTTAGCTCCTAGAACAGTATCTGACTTGTAGGAAACAAGGAAGATTGGCTAATAAGTGAGGGAGATGAACTGAGTGATCAAGGAAAGCGAGGTGGTGCTGGTACACAGTTACACTGGTCAATAGAACAGAAGAGCAAGCACAAAACCAGAATGAACACACAGCAATTTAGTTCACATAAAGATTCGTCCTTCTAGTCAGTAGGATAAAGCCGGTTCTTCAGCAGATGGTCTTGGAAAGACTGGCCAGCAGAGGAAAGAGAATGAGGCTGGGCCCCTGCTCAGACCAAAACCAGTTTTGCAAAGAGAAAAACTTCTGATGCTAAAAGTAAAATTATAAGAAAATGAAATAAACCATGCATGAGTTTTTTTTATTCTCTCGGAAAGAGGAGGCTGTCAAAGAAAAGAATGATAGTTAAAAAAAAAAAAAGAATGATCGATAAATCAAACTACATAAAAAATTAATATAGAAAACAAAAAGCCCTACACACCATAAATAAAGGCAAGAACAAATATCACACTGGAAAAATTACCGGAGCTCTTAAATAAGGGTTAATTTTCTTAACAAGTAAGTTTCATGCGAGAGCAGAATAAACTGAAACAGAATGGATAGGCAAAGGGAGATATAAATGGCTTTTTAAAAATATATTTATTTATGTGGCTGTGCCGGGTCTCAGCTGCAGCGCGCGGAATCTTCAGTTCTTGTAGGGCGTGGGATCTGCGGTCCTCGCTGTGGCACGTGGGATCTTTAGTTGCGGCCCAGGGGATCCAGTTTCCTGACCAGGGATCGACAGGGCACTGATGAGTGAGGGGGCCCCTGGGTCATTGACAGTTTCACAGTCAGAAGACTGACGGGGCCCAAAGCCAGAAGTGGCTCCGCCTAGAGGTGGCGTCTGTGTAACTGAGGCTGAGCCTCGGTAGGCCCTGAAATGGGGGCCACTTGACGGAATTTCTCATATACACTGGCGCAGCCTCCTTGGTTTCAACCCAGATGACTGAGAACCTTGACAACTGCAGGAATGTGTAACGTGAGTGGCAGGAAAGAGATGGGCACACTCTCCTGGGACCCCGTTTCTGTGACATCGACACCCGTTGCTTCTACACTGCTTTCTGTTTGCGCCTGACTGTCCTACTTCTTTAACAAAGGGAACTTACTCGTTAACTGAATTAGGGGCCACCCTCTCTCTCAAGGGACAAGAAGGCTACCCTCATCACCAAATGTTATTAACAGAAAAAAAAAAGGTACAGATTAAACCTCTAACTGAAACAAAAGACTCACAGACCCTGAAACGGAGAACACTGAGACTCTGGGCCTAACTAAAACAAACGGAAGCCCTCCGTGGCCCCTTGCCGGATTTGGAAATTATCGGGGTTAAAAAATGGTTCGGATCTTCAAAATCATGATTATAATCTCTTTGAATGACTTTTCTGATGTTTACTGCTGTATTTCTTTCCAATACATCTTCTTGTAGACTCATTCTCCGACGCTTAACTTCTCAGAGAGCGAGAGGGTGATGTTACCCAGAATGACACTGACGGGCAGTTCTCCCAGCAGAGACGCGCGATACGCCAGCTGTTTGCTCCTCCCCCAGGCAGGCCCCTGCCCATCTCAGCTGGAAGGAGCTGATGACGGAAGGGCCATCACCCTCACCCCCTTTTAAGCACAAAAGGATAAAACACCTGGAGGGGGGAATCATAGGGACAGAATGAAGGGACAAAACAGGTGATTAAACAGTCAGTCCCACCACGGGACTGTGAGAAGAAAAAATATGGGAGGCCTCTGGAAGGTAATCATTGCTCGAGAAAGCACGCTCGCTCAACCACACAACCAAGCAGGCTTGCCTAGCAACCAAACCACAGGACAGAAGCACGAGGCGTGACCCAGAGCAATAAAGCAGAGGCGGCCTGAGGCCTACAGCCCGTCCAGCGAGCTCGGCGAGCTGACGATCCCAAGGAGATGCTCTCTGCACACGTGAAAAACAACCACTTGTGGACCTGGCTTGACCATGTAGGGACAAGGAAGCTCCCCTGCCCAGCCTGGAGGAGGAGCTGGTAACGGAAGCATGACGTCTCCGCAAGAAAGACAAAGAAGGTCTTCTCCCCCTTCCCACTCTTCCTTTGATCATAAAACTGTGGGGCTTTCCCAGTGGTTCAGACGGTAAAGAATCCACCTGGATTGCGGGAGACCTGGGTTCCATCCCTGGGTTGGGAAGATCCCCTGGAGAAGGGAATTTCAACCCACTCCAGTATTCCTGCCTGGAGGATTCCATGGACGGAGGAGCCTGGCGGGCTACAGTCCACGGGGTCGCAGAGAGTCACACAAACGGAGAGACTAACACTTTCACAGGAAACTGCAGCCCACTGAGTTCTCAGGGTGTGGCTTCCTCACCCGCCCGCTCGCAGGCCTCACAAGTGTCCTAGCCAAGTGAACCAGTTCTTATCAGCCACTCCGCTCTCGCTGAACTCTCCTCTCCACTGAGACACAGAGGACCACAGTCCTGAGTTCTTCGGAGCTCACATGAAGGGAGCTGTTGGTCTCAGGACAGCGGCGTCGGGAGGGTGGGGAGGGCAGGCGGAGCCCCCGAGCCTGCACCACAGAGCTGCAGCGGCCAGGCGTCAGGGAGCGCGCCCCGAAGAGGGGAGGTTCAGGGGCTGGGGACCAGCACGCAAGGCCCTCCTGGAGAGCGGGCGGGACAGGGGAAGGGGCCACGGCGGGAGGCCGGGACGCACGTGGCCTCTGGCAGGGTGGGGCTTTGTGCAGACCTTCAGAGGACTGGGGCCCTGAAGGGGCTGAGATGGAGCCTCTCTGTCATGGAGACGAGGAACGGGCGGAGGCGTGGCCCGCGCCTGTGGATGCCGGGTGTCCAGCCTGCCCAAGGGCCCCGCGGGAGGCCTCCTGAGAGCTGCCTGGCTCGGGGGCGCCCAGCTCAGCCCGGCCCCTCCCCAAGGCTGGGGGGTCAGCTGGCCTCTCTGGGGAGAGTCCAGGGCAGCCCTCAGCCACTTCCACCCCTGAGCAGCCCGGGCAGCATGAATAGGCTTCTGTGACCCATCAATAGGCCTTTCATCAACTCGAGGCTCTCGCGCTCCCTCCCCCAGGGCACAGAGACAAAGAAGCTGCCCGGGGAGGCACAGGGCTGCCCCAGGGAAGCACTCGGATGGAGAGCTGGCCAGACGGCCCACGCGAGCCACCCCGCGGGCCAGGCCGGGCCTCTGCTGCAGCCCCAGGGAAGCTCGGGACTTCAGTGATGCTCAGGGGCCAGACCAGGAGAGCCATCACCTGCCTGGCTCCTTTCCTCTTCAGGGAAAGTCCAGCCTTCCTCCCCAGAGGAGCCAGGCCCTCCAGAGAACCCGTTCCAGAGGGCAGTGTGGTCTCCCACGCTCCAGCGGCGCTCCCCACCTTCTTCCCTGACTGAACACCCTACACATCCCCAGCCACTCCTCCCCTCACCATGGAGTCTCTTCCAGGGCCCAGCCCAACCTGGCTTATGCAGGTCAGCTCGCCATCACCTCCGGAGGGCCCGTCCCTACCATGAGCATCCCCCACCACGCACCTCCCCTGACCCAACTGAGCCACTTGACCGCACGTGATCTTCAAAAGGTCAAAAAATGTTTTCACTGTTACAAGTATTTATTAAAAAGTGCAGTTCAAGGGTTAGCTGGGTAAGCACATCGTTGCAAATCACATACAAAAGAAAGGGATAACAAATGACCCCGCACCAACGAAAAAAACAAAATGCCAACAAAACAAGGCAGAAAACTTAGAGTGCTGAGGAATGGACCCCAGAAGACGGGGAGTGGAAGTCGCCAGATTTCTACCCACATGTCGTGCAAAAGGAGACGGTGAGGAGAGACGGGCAGCCGCCACCACCAAGTGCTGGCTCTGGGTTCAGCTGCGGCTTCAGTATTAGGCTTTCACCAGGGAGGTGACGGGAGCATCCTATATACGCGTTTACACTGGAGGCGTAAAGTCATCAGAAGCTTGCAGCGTATGCATCTTGGTGGGTTCAGCTGCTAACACTCAGTTAAAGCACCTGTTAGTGCCTTCCCTCCGCTGAGGAGGAGGTGGAGGCTGCAGGTGTGACTCACCTGTCTGAGGTCACCCTGCTGGCAGGGGGCAGGGCCAGCCACAGCCCAGCGCTCAGCCGCGCTCTCTGCCCTGGGTAGGGCCTCGTCACACTAACCACCCGTGTGTGTCCCCCCCACCGTGAGCCTGCAGCTCGCTGGCACAGTGGCCGAGCACCCAGCACAGGGCAGGGCCCAAACAGGGAGTCAGCCACGCTGAACCAACGACCACGTGACTGTGACACGCTCCGGCTTCCGGTTCACTCGGAGAACACAGTGTCGGCTTTGAAACCCAGCCCAAAGCCACCGTCCCTCCTCACGGTATGTGCAGTGTTGCGAAATCCTTCAAAGGCTTCTACACCCTTGGGATCCCCCGCAGAGAGGCCTCGATCCCCACTGGCCAGCTCCAGGTCAGGCTCAGCCCCCACCCTGACCTGCCCCCTGCTGGGCATCACCTGAGGCCCCGGTGCAGTGAGGAAGAAACCCAAACCTGACCTCAAGGTCACTTTCATGGGTGGGACTCGAGTTCCCACAGCCCCCACAGTTCCCAAAAGCGATCCTCTGGATTCTCCGAAGCAGCAGTGCATGCAAACCCCACAGTCCTGCAGCCACTGTCACGGGACTGCGGCCAGCCCACGCCCTACTAACCGCTCCCAGATGGCTTCGAGCCTGCCTGCACACTCATCCCGCCAAAACAGTAGCTCGCCGTCCAAACCCCACGTCGCCAGCACCCACGTGGCCTTAAGCCAACCCCCGACTCACTGCTTTGTCCAGCACATCAACCAGCCTCCAGGACGAGGAGGGGCCGTTCTCCTAAGTGACCTTCCGTGGACACCCACGCAAGGTGCCCAGCCCAGACAGGGGCCGTGGCCCGGCCGCCCCAGCTCCCACCCGCCTGCCCTGGCTGGAGGTCACCTGGTCCTGCCCTGGTCACTATCCCGCCTCCTCCCGCCACGTCACACAGCACGAGGCACGTGGTGGGAGCCCAGAAGCCCAGGCCAGCCCCGCAAGAGGCTCACAGCTGTGCCCGAGCAGCGGCGCCACCCAGCAACCCCAGGCCGTGTGGCTGCCCAGCCCCACCCACAAACCAGGCTCAGGGCTGGGGACCCGGCTCAGCTGGACCAGCGCACCCCGGAAGCCCAGGCTGAAGGACTGCCCTGCTCACGGCCGCGCCCCTGCAGCCTCTCCTGCGGGCTTCAGGGTGCAGGCTGAGGTTGCCTCCCTGGGGGCTCAGACGGTAAAGCGTCTACCTGCAATGCAGGAGACCCGGGTTCGATTCCTGGGTCAGGAAGATCCCCTGGAGAAGGAAAAGGCAATCCACTCCAGCACTCTTGCCTGGAAAATCCCATGGACGGAGGAGCCTGATAGGCTACAGTCCATGGGGTCGCAGAGTCAGACATGACTGAGTGACTTCACTCACTTCACTCCAACGTGTGACCCGCTGTGGGAAGCTAGGACTCGAGGCCTGCCCGCCTCCCCCGACCAGGCCGGGGGCAGAGCCAACAGACAGGGCGCTTCAGGTGCTCCACCTCCAGTGTCGCCCACAGAGCCCCCCAAACACACCTCCCCCTCCCCCAAGGACGGCTCCTCTCATTCCTCCTCCTTCCCAGGGTCTGAGGCCGGCGGTGGGGGGCGGCCTTGTGCAATTCCAGCCCTCAGCCCCACGGCTTCCTCCCCAAGAATGCCCCCTCCCAGGCGGTCGGTCCTTCTCTCATTTCCCTCCTTCACTCTCTCTTCTTCTAAGAGGTCCTTCGCTGTGAAAAGCAGCGGCCCGGGTTCTTCTTAATACACTAGTCCCCACAGTCCTGCAGCCACTGTCACGGGACTGCGGCCAGCCCACGCCCTACTAACCGCTCCCAGATGGCTTCGAGCCTGCCTGCACACTCATCCCGCCAAAACAGTAGCTCGCCGTCCAAACCCCACGTCGCCAGCACCCACGTGGCCTTAAGCCAACCCCCGACTCACTGCTTTGTCCAGCACATCAACCAGCCTCCAGGACGAGGAGGGGCCGTTCTCCTAAGTGACCTTCCGTGGACACCCACGCAAGGTGCCCAGCCCAGACAGGGGCCGTGGCCCGGCCGCCCCAGCTCCCACCCGCCTGCCCTGGCTGGAGGTCACCTGGTCCTGCCCTGGTCACTATCCCGCCTCCTCCCGCCACGTCACACAGCACGAGGCACGTGGTGGGAGCCCAGAAGCCCAGGCCAGCCCCGCAAGAGGCTCACAGCTGTGCCCGAGCAGCGGCGCCACCCAGCAACCCCAGGCCGTGTGGCTGCCCAGCCCCACCCACAAACCAGGCTCAGGGCTGGGGACCCGGCTCAGCTGGGCCAGCGCACCCCGGAAGCCCAGGCTGAAGGACTGCCCTGCTCACGGCCGCGCCCCTGCAGCCTCTCCTGCGGGCTTCAGGGTGCAGGCTGAGGTTGCCTCCCTGGGGGCTCAGACGGTAAAGCGTCTACCTGCAATGCGGGAGACCCGGGTTCGATTCCTGGGTCAGGAAGATCCCCTGGAGAAGGAAAAGGCAATCCACTCCAGCACTCTTGCCTGGAAAATCCCATGGACGGAGGAGCCTGATAGGCTACAGTCCATGGGGTCGCAGAGTCAGACATGACTGAGTGACTTCACTCACTTCACTCCAACGTGTGACCCGCTGTGGGAAGCTAGGACTCGAGGCCTGCCCGCCTCCCCCGACCAGGCCGGGGGCAGAGCCAACAGACAGGGCGCTTCAGGTGCTCCACCTCCAGTGTCGCCCACAGAGCCCCCCAAACACACCTCCCCCTCCCCCAAGGACGGCTCCTCTCATTCCTCCTCCTTCCCAGGGTCTGAGGCCGGCGGTGGGGGGCGGCCTTGTGCAATTCCAGCCCTCAGCCCCACGGCTTCCTCCCCAAGAATGCCCCCTCCCAGGCGGTCGGTCCTTCTCTCATTTCCCTCCTTCACTCTCTCTTCTTCTAAGAGGTCCTTCGCTGTGAAAAGCAGCGGCCCGGGTTCTTCTTAATACACTAGACCAGGGTGAGGCCACAGGGAAGAAAAGGAAGAAAGGAAGAAAAGGCATTTGGAGAAATGGATGTCCGCGTGTGACAGGCACAGACAGCCTCGAGTCCAGGAGGCCTGGGTGCAGAACCCGCACGGACTACTTGGGACCCTGACCAGGGGCCTCCGTCTCTCTGAGCCCCAGCACCTTCGTCCGCCAGCAGGGGTGACAGCCCCTCCGCCACGGGCTGCTATGGGGATGACCCAGGGCTGGGCTCGCAGTGACGGAGCGGTGGCTGCTCTGGGGAGGGAAGTGGCCTCCCCAGACTTGGAGAGGGGCTCCTGACACAGACTGGGCTGACCTCATCCCCACCCCGCTCCCTGCCCAGCCTCTCAGGTCTAGGCTGACCCCTGACTCCTCGCGGTTTGGTGCAGGGAGCCGGGGTGGGACAAGGACTCCCAGGAGCTGACAGCCCCACTTGGGGGGCAGCTCCCTCCTCCGCAGGTCAGGGGGAAGCCTGAAACCCAGGGCCCCACCTCCTGGAAGGGGGGCACAGCCTTGGGGACCACCTGAGGCGGCACCAGCCTCCACATGCTAGGGATCAGAAGGACGGACTGCAGACCGAGCTGGGGGGCTCGCCGGGTGAGAAGCCTGCCACCCCAAGCGTGACGCGGCCGCTCTGGGTGGTGGGGGGGCCTGGTTCTTACGTCCGCCATGGGGTGGGCTTCATGGTTCCTCCTGCGTCTGCTTCTCCCAATTTCATTTCCCTCGTCTTGAACCACAGCAGCACGGTCCTCCCCGAAGCACAGTGGCTCAGTGTAAGAGGCGTGTGCGTTGATGACTAAGTGTCCCAGAACCAGGGGCTGTGAACAGTGGGCCTGTCAACCTCCCCTCCCTGTTTTACCCAAGAGGAAACCGAGGGCTGGGCGGGGGAAGGGCCCTGCCTGCAGCGACTCCCGCCAGGTCCCCTGGACTTGACCCAGGGCTGAAACCTGTCCTGGGCAGCCTCGGTGACCCTCCCTGGGCTCCAGGTCTGCAGGCCGACTTCTGCCTGAGGTGGACGCAGGGCAGTAAGGAGTCCCACTCCTCCAGGGGATCCGAGAACAGCAGTAGCCTCTCTAAAGTGGCACAGCATTCAACCTTTGCCCTTCTTTGCCCTGTCTCTGCCAGGCAGGACCCTCCACACCTTGACTGCCCTATACAAGGGCTGCCTCCTAAGAACGACCGCTGTCTTCACTCAAGAGACACCAAGCCCTCCCCCACTTCCCCCTCCCACACACCGACCACTGCCCCTCACTGCCCCCAGCCCCCTGCCCTGGGCCTGCTCTGCCATGAGCTGGCACAGGGGACCCAGAGCCAGCCCAGCGGCCCTGCAGGGGAGGTGAGGGAGAGGAGGTCACACAGGAGACGGTGCCTCACAGGCCATCCCTACAGGTGCAAAGAACAAGGTGGGGAGCGGGGCAGCAGAGCCCCTCCAGAGGTCAGAAAAGGGCGGGAAGGGAGAGGCGAGGGGCAGCGCCCCCA
>SJYT01007061.1:87153-137107 GCA_006410635.1 Cephalophus harveyi | reverse complement strand
AGGCCCCACCCCGGACACGCCCAGATCACGCCCCCGTCTCAGGCCACGCCCCAGGTCACCCGCCTGTGACCTGCGGCGGGGGACCAACCCGGCCGGCTCCATACCCTACGCGCTGCCGGGTGAGAGACTGAATTTGTCACTTGCCCTCCCCGTTGTCACCCTTCTCTCCTCAATCAAGTTGTCAGTACCGGTTTCCGCTGCCAACTTCCTCTTCAGAACCCAGAAAGGGGTCACCCCTCCCCCAGAAACAGGTCTCACGTGGGGGGGTGGGGGACAGTGGAAAAGCCCTTCCTGCCGCCGCGGCCTCCCTCGCCTGCCACAGTGCAGGGTACTGAGAAAGCCTGCTCCCTCAGCTGTGCGATGGGGTCTCTGAGTGTTAACTAGGTACAAGGGGGTTGGAGAAGACTCTTGAGAGTCCCTTGGACTGCAAGGAGATCCAACCAGTCCATCCTAAAGGAAATCAGTCCTGAACATTCATTGGAAGGACTGATGTTGAAGCAGAGGCTCCAATATTTTGGCCACCTGATGCGAAGAGCTGACTCATTTGAAAAGACCTTGATGCTGGGAAAGATTGAGGGCAGGAGGAAAAGGAGAGGACAGAGGATGAGATGGTTGGATGGTGTCACCTACTCAATGGACATGAGTTTGGGTAAACTCCAAGAGTTGGTGATGGACAGGGAGGCCTGGCATGCTGCGGTCCATGGGGTCACAGAGTCGGACCTGACTGAACGACCGAACTGAACTGAACTGAGGGGGTTGGGGGCAGGGAGTTGAGATCAGTGGGACTTATGATCCTGATAAAGACCAAGGTCCAGTGGGCATCGGTCCCTGTGCTGGCCTCCACTGAGAGGAAGATCTGGGAGGGAAGCAGCTAGAGGCCTTTCCCTGATCTCACCCCTGGTGACCCATTTCTGCGGACTAGGGAGATGGACATGGAGAGGGAGAAACTGGCATTTCCTCACTCGCTAAATCTCCAAGGACGTCCCCCTGCAGTCACTCCACTCTGTCCACAGACCATCCTTGTAACTGTCCCCCAGCCTTGTAACTCAAGCTTCTTCATCTTATTTGGGTCCCAGTGTCACCTCCTCAGAGAGCTTCCCCAGCCACCTAACTGCAAAGACCACCTTCCCTCCCCTCAGCCCCTTCATCCTGTCGGTTTGTTTCTTATTTATTTATTTGGCTCCCCTGGATCTCAGCTGCAGCACGTGGGATCCTCAGTCTTTGTTGCAGCATGCAGTATCTTTAGTTGGGGCATTCAAACTCCCAGTTGCGGCACGGGGGGTCTAGTTCCCTGACCAGAGATCCATCCCAGGTCCCCTGCATTGGGAGCTGAGAGTCTCAGCCACTGGACGACCAGGGAAGTCCCTATCCTGCTTTATTTTTCTTCACACACATCTCTTACCTCTGCTGACACTGCATTATAGAGCTCTGTGTTCTGTTTATTGTCTGACGTCCCCACTGAGGGAGGGGCCTGTCTTCTGCACCTTTGTATTCCCTGTGCCTCTAACGTGGCCCACCACGGAGTAGATGCCCGTGAATTGAGCACATGAAGAATGACTGAGAGGCCTGGCAGGAAGCACGGGGTGGAGGAGGCAGTGAGGGACTGCGGGGTGCGGGAGAAGCGGGTGCTCTGGGTCCTGCTTCAGGCCTCACGGCTACTTTGGCAGGGTGGGGTCTGACCCCTGTGTGCCCGCACCAGGCATGGGGAGGGTGGGGTTTGGGAGGCTCTGTAGAGGCATGTGGAGGAAGAGAACTGATGAAGCCAATGATCTGCCGTGTGTGTGTGTGTGTGTGTGTGTGTGTGTGTGTGTATAATCTCTTCTCCCCCGGGACTGCTTCCCCATCTTTGAAAGGAAGACACTGGCCTGAGGGCTACAGTTCTGGTGCTAAGTCCAGACTGCCGGGATTTGGGGCTGGTAAAATGGGAAATGGGGGGACTTCCCTGGTCAGGGAGCTAAGATCTCACACGCCACGGGGCAACAATGCCCACGTGTCACAAATACTGATCCCATATTCTAAGGCCCGTGTTCTGCAACAGAAGCCCCCTGAGCACCATGACCAAGACCCAGCGCAGCCAAAATAATAAATAAATAAAATGTTTGTGAGAAAGTTTTTAAAAAATGAAATGGGACACGGGAATGACTGAACAAGAGCTCATAGGCTGGCAAATCCAATGGTCATCTCTTTCTTTGTTTCCCCTGACTCCACCCGACCCCACTGACACTCCTTCGTTTGTGCCTCCACCTTGCTGGAAATCCTTTCTTCTCCTCTGTGTGTTCACCTTCAGGGCCTACATTCTATGGGAAGCCTTCTGATTAGGCCTGGCCAATGCATTTGTATTTTTATCTCTTTCTCAAACTTCCTTCCCACCCCCTTACCCCCCACCACACACACACACACACACACACACACACACACACTTGCCTCTATTGCTTCTGTGCCACAGGACCCTCGTCCAATCAGCTCATCCCATTTTCCCTGGCATCCAGCCCAGGAGAGGTGCCAGAAAATACTCATCGAATGAAGAAATGAACAGCCCTTGGGTTCTTTCCTTTTTATTCAATCATACTCCAAGTACTGCCCACATAGGAAATTTTTTAATGTCAACAAATGTTGACTAATACCTTGGACTTGAAGCGGGCATGAGCCAGGTTTCTGGGGTCGCAGGGCATGCTCTGCTTCTTGATGTGGATGCTGCTTACATTCGTGCGGTCGGTTTATAAACTCATACTGTAACTTGATGAGTTTTACACTTTTCTGTATATATGCAGAATGTTAAATAGAATTAAAGATAAAAAGATTTAAAGTCTTTGAAAAAATTTTGGTGTAGCCGAATTTTCCGTGACAATGAAAATGTTCTTTTCTGCAAAGAATTGGGTGTATTTTTAGAGACAACACTGAGGGGGGAAAAGAACATGTAGGCAGAACAATGGTCCCCAAAGATGCCCAACCCTAATCCCTGGAATTTGTAAATATATATTACCTTACATGGTAAAAAAAAAAAAAACAACCCTTCCCAAATGTGATTAGGTTAAGGATCTTGAGATGGAGAAAGTATCCCGAATTACCCATGTTTACCCAATGCAATCACACACATTCTTTTATTATTATTATCATTTACTTATTTGGCTGTCCTGGGTCTTAGTTGTGGCACATGGGAGCTTTTAGTCGTGGCAGTTGACCTCTTAGTTGCAGCGTGAGAGATCTAGTTCCCTGACCAGGGATTGAGCCCAGGTCTCCTGCATTAAGAGTCTTAGCCACTGGACCACCGGAGAAGTCCTCACGTATGTTCTTAAAATTGGAGGTTTCCTGGCTGTAGTCAGAGGTGACAACAGAAGAGTGATCAGATAAGTGCAGTGCTGCTGGTCCTGAAGGTTAAGGGAGGGACCACGAGTCAAGGCGGGCAGGCAGCTTCTAGAAGCTGGAAAAGGCCAGGAAACAGAGTCTCTGCCAGAGATTCCAGAAGAGAGCACAGCCTTCCCTGCACCTTGCTTTTAACCCATCTCCTCCCCACCGCCCCCAGTCTTACTTCTAACCTGTAGTTTGTTGTTAGCCACAGAAAACCAGTGCAGTGGGCAAACCTGAGATGAAGGGAATCATATAAACTTTCTACTCAAGCACTGCTTTCCCCAAGGTTTATTTTGCAGACAACATTAGAGCAGCAATCAAGCAAAGTGCAGAGGAAAATCAGCCACAAGCGGTCTGCTTTCAAAGGTCCGTTGCTTCGTTCCCTGACATCTGTGCCCATAGGCCCGAACGCCATCCTGTGTACACAAGGGACGATGGCATTGGCGATTCATGTTTTTCTCTCTCAATATTTGGGGCTTATCTGATTCAAAGAGCCTGTCAGTGTCAGGAACAAATGTGCCCAGAGAACTCTTCTCGCAGGGACTGGTCATCAGAGAAGCCAGCAGTCCTGATGCTGGCCCCTGGCCACCAACCTTCTATTCTCTGAGCATCATTTCTTTTCCATATAATGGCCCATGGGACCAGGTGATCTCTAAGCACCTTCCTGGATTTCCAATGTTCTGTGAGTCTGTCAGTTCAGTTCAGTTCAGTTGCTCAGTCGTGTCCGACTCTTTGCGACCCCATGAACCACAGCATGCCAGGCCTCCCTGATCATCACCAACTCCCGGAGTCTACCCAAACCCGTATCCATCGAGTCAGTGATGCCATCCAACCATCTCATCCTCTGTTGTCCCCTTCTCCTCCTGCCCTCAATCTTTCCCAGCATCAGGGTCTTTTCAAATGAGTCAGCTCTTCGCATCAGGTGGCCAAAGTACTGGAGTTTCAGCTTTGGCATCAGTCCTTCCAATGAATATTCAGGACTGATTTCCTTTGGGATGGACTGGTTGGATCTCCTTGCAGTCTAAGGGACTCTCAGGAGTCTTTTCCAAAACCACAGTTCAAAAGCATCAATTAATTCTTCAGCACTCAGCTTTCTTTATAGTCCAACTCTCACATCCATACATGACTACTGGAAAAACCATAGCCTTGACTAGATGGACCTTTGTTGACAAAGTAATGTCTGCTTTTTAATATGCTGTCTAGGTTGGTCATACCTTTCCTTCCAAGGAGTAAGCATCTTTTAATTTCATGGCTGCAATCACCATCTGCAGTGATTTTTGGAGCCCAGAAAAATAAAGCCTGACACTGTTTCCACTGTTTCCCCATCTATTTGCCATGAAGTGATGGGATCGGATGCCATGATCTTTGTTTTCTGAATGTTGAGCTTTAAGCCAACTTTTTCACTCTCCTCTTTCACTTTCATCAAGAGGCTCTTTAGTTCCTCTTCATTTTCTGCCATAAGGGTGGTGTCATCTGCATATCTGAGGTTATTGATATTTCTCCCGGCAATCTTGATTCCAGCTTGTGCTTCTTCCAGCCCAGCGTTTCTCATGATGTACTCTGCATATAAGTTAAAGAAGCAGGGTGACAATATACAGCCTTGATGTGCTCCTTTTCCTATTTGGAACCAGTCTGTTGTTCCATGTCCAGTTCTAACTGTTGCTTCATAGTTGGAACCAATTGTTCATCTTTTCTGCTTAGTCCCCAAGAAGAAAAGACAATATTTCTGGAGGTAGATCAGGAATAAATAACCTCTCCTCGGGTGGATGAACAGAAGGCCCAAGGGGCAGGTTCAAAGGCTGTCTTAGTCACCCTTGAGAATCTGTTAAAATTTTTTTCAGTCATGTGAGTGTGTTGTCAGCAGCTTCCTAGCCTGACTTCTCCCTTCTTGTGACTCAGGTTCTTGGAACTCCGGTTCCTCCGCCTTTTTTTTTTCATCAGGAAATTTAAACCCAGCCGTCCCCAGATCAAGACTGCAAAAGCTCCTCCAGGGCTGGGTAGCTGGCTTCTCACCTGCTACCAAGACAGAGGGGCGACCTGGAAAGGTCCAACCAGCTCCTCTCCTGTCTTCTGGCCCCTTTTCCACCATCCGCCTCGCCCACGAAATGGTCTCTCATCCTCATCTGTTGGCAGAAACTCCAACTTTAGCACTCCACTTTCTAAAAATAGATCTCTGTTAAAATTCCCCCAGAAGGGATAACCTTAAAATTATTATTAGGCACCAACACTTTGGGGAAAAGGAAGGAATTCAGCGATTTTGAAAGAGGAAGTGCTGGAGACGGTTGGGGGTTGGGGAGATACCTAACTAACATTACTTGAGAAGCCGCCTGATGTCAGAAGCTTCATGAATGTGGACAAGGATTATCCTCAGCCCCGAAAGGCAACTGGTGTTCTCTTCCATGTTAAGTAAGACACGTGAAACCCAGAGAGGCTGAGTCATGCTTAAAGTCACAAAGCAAGTTGGACCTGGAGTCTGGACTGGAACCCTGGAGCCAGGAAGGGAGAGACAGCAACCCACACACCATCTGGCATTAGTGAGTCCTTTTTTTGTGGTTTGGGGCGGGAAGGCCTCTTCGAGAATGCACGTTTGATGACAAGTTTGGAAAGGAGAAGCCTTTCTTCATGGAACTGCCAGGCAGTGGGTTGTTCCTGGGAAGAACAATTGTACCTGGGATTGGGATGTGGGAGGTGTCGTGGGCTGTGCTGGATGTGGAAAGGGTTGAAATAGGGAAAGAAATGTGCTCGTCGGGAGGGAGACCTGGGATCACACACTTTGTACCTGCGCAAGTCCCTTCTGCTCCAGAGCCCCGGGCTCCCGTCCGTCAATGGAGGCTGAACTGTATGTTCCCTGGGGCCTGTCCAGCCCGGACATGGTAGGAGGACAGCTTGGGTGAGCCCGGCAGAGAGCTAGAGAGCCTGCCCTCCTTTCCCCTCTCATCCAGACCCTCAGAGCTCCTGCCTGGAGGTCACTTCCCTTGTCTGTGAATGCAGCCTTTGTCCCTTGGGGTGATAGAGCTTGTATTAACAACCAACACTGTGTACTACTGCCAAAAAAAAAAAAACAGGTGAACTTTAAAAGATGCTTTACTGGGACTTCCCTGGTGGTCCACTGGTTAAGAATCTGCCTTACAACGCAGGGAACACAGGTTTAAGGAATTCAGCGATTTTGAAAGAGGAAGTGCTGGAGACGGTTGGGGGTTGGGGAGATATCTAACTAACATTACTTGAGAAGCCGCCTGATGTCAGAAGCTTCATGAATGTGGACAAGGATTATCCTCAGCCCCGAAAGGCAACTGGTGTTCTCTTCCATGTTAAGTAAGACACGTGAAACCCAGAGAGGCTGAGTCACGCTTAAAGTCACAAAGCAAGTTGGACCTGGAGTCTGGACTGGAACCCTGGAGCCAGGAAGGGAGAGACAGCAACCCACACACCATCTGGCATTAGTGAGTCCTTTTTTTGTGGTTTGGGGCGGGAAGGCCTCTTCGAGAATGCACGTTTGATGACAAGTTTGGAAAGGAGAAGCCTTTCTTCATGGAACTGCCAGGCAGTGGGTTGTTCCTGGGAAGAACAATTGTACCTGGGATTGGGATGTGGGAGGTGTCGTGGGCTGTGCTGGATGTGGAAAGGGTTGAAATAGGGAAAGAAATGTGCTCGTCGGGAGGGAGACCTGGGATCACACACTTTGTACCTGCGCAAGTCCCTTCTGCTCCAGAGCCCCGGGCTCCCGTCCGTCAATGGAGGCTGAACTGTATGTTCCCTGGGGCCTGTCCAGCCCGGACATGGTAGGAGGACAGCTTGGGTGAGCCCGGCAGAGAGCTAGAGAGCCTGCCCTCCTTTCCCCTCTCATCCAGACCCTCAGAGCTCCTGCCTGGAGGTCACTTCCCTTGTCTGTGAATGCAGCCTTTGTCCCTTGGGGTGATAGAGCTTGTATTAACAACCAACACTGTGTACTACTGCCAAAAAAAAAAAAACAGGTGAACTTTAAAAGATGCTTTACTGGGACTTCCCTGGTGGTCCACTGGTTAAGAATCTGCCTTACAACGCAGGGAACACAGGTTTGATACCTGGTCAGGGAACTAAGATCCCCCTATGCCTGAGGGCAACTAAGCCCGGGCACTGCAAGGAGACCCAACGCAACCAAATAAATAGATAATGCTTCATCAAATACCCACAGGCAAGGCCGACTCACTGGAAAAGATCCTGATGCTGGGAAATAATGCTTCATCAAATACCCACAGGCAAGGCCGATTCACTGGAAAGGACCCTGATGCTGGGAAGGATGGAGGAAAGGAGGAGAAGGGAGTGACAGAGGATGAGGTGGTGGATGGCATCACTGACTCAATGGACACGAGTTTGAGCGAGCTCTGGGAGTTGGTGGTGGACAGGGAGGCCTGGCGTGCTGCAGTCCGTGGGGCCGAAAAGAGTCGGACACGACTGAGCGACTGAACACCAACAACAACAAATCCCCATAGGATGTGACGTTATGTCATCGTTATTTTTGATTTGGTAATTATGAAAGTTTCGCTAGTTTCACTATATCAAGAACTCTCAAGTAACAAGACTCCTGAGCATTCAGAGTCATTGATGAGAAGTCAAAAATGAAACACTGCTGGTATTTTATCTTGTGTAGCCGACGTGCCTGCACGTGTCTGCTATGTGCGGAGCACTGTTTCATGACTTTACAAATGCTGACATTGGACCCCCCGACTCAGAAACACCATTATCACTCTTTCATGGAGGAGCCAGGAGGCCCAGAGAGGTCAATCATCTGCTCCAAGGGCATCAAAAGCAGGGTCAAGTCAATTCAAGTGAAAAATTATTTTAAAATCCTTTCAGAATCTGTTTTTGAAAAAAGATTACATTATATAAGGCTACCTTAATGTTTGGGACTGTGTGGACAGAGCCTCCAAAAGCAAGAATTACACTGAGGCCAACAAATGCCTGCAAACGGCCCTGTCCTTCCCGGTGACCCACAGCATGGGTCGCTGTCCACTGGGGGTGGAGCTGGGTGGAGGAAGGAGAGGGGACACTGCATGGTCAACACCCAAATCAGATTGATTATATTCTTTGCAGCCAAAGATGGAAAAGCTCTATACAGTCAGTAAAAACAAGACCGGGAGCTGACGTGGCTCAGATCATGAATTCCTTATTGTCAAATTCAGGCTTAAACGGAAGAAAATAGGGAAAACCACTAGACCATTCAGGTATGACCTAAATCAAATCTCTTACGATTATACAATGGAAGTGGCAAATACATTCAAGGCATTAGATCTCATAGAGTGCCTGAAGAACTGTGGGCGGAGATTTGGAGATTCGTGACATTGTACAGGAAGCAGTGATCAAGACCATCCCCAAGAAAAAGAAATGCAAAAACGCAAAATGGTTGTCTGAGAAAAGAAAAAAAGCCAAAGGCAAACGAGAAAAGATACACCCATTTGAATGCAGAGTTCCAAAGAATAGCAAGGAGAGATAAGAAAGCCTTCCTCAGTGATCAATGCAAAGAAACAGAGGAAAACAATAGAATGGGAAAGACTAGAGATCTCTTGAAGAAAATAAAAGATACCAAGGGAACATTTCATGCAAAGATAGGCACAATAAAGGACAGAAGTGGTATGGACCTAACAGAAGCAGAAGATATTAAGAGGTGGCAACAATAAACAGAAGAACAATACAAAAAAATATCTTCATGACCCAGATAACCACAATGGTGTGATCACTCACCCAGAGCCGGACATTCTGGAATGCAAAGTCAAGTGGGCCTTAAGAAGCATCACTATGAACAAAGCTAGTAGAGGTGATGGAATTCCAGTTGAGCTGTTTCAAATCCTGAAAGATGATGCTGTGAAAGTGCTGCACTCAATCTGCCAGCAAATTTGGAAAACTCAGCAGTGGCCACAGGACTGGAAAAGGTCAGTTTTCATTCCAATCCCAAAGAAAGGCAATGCCAAAGAATGTTCAAATGACCACACAATTGCACTCATCTCACACTCTTGCAAAATAATGCTCAAAATTCTCCAAGTCAGGCTTCAATAATATGTGAACCATGAACTTCCAGATGTTCAAACTGGATTTAGAAAAGGCAGAGGAACCAGAGATCAAATTGCCAACATCCATTGGATCATAACTCTATTGCCAAAAGCAATAGAGTTCCAGGAAAACATCTATTTCTGCTTTATTGATTATGCCAAAGCCTTTGACTGTGTGGATCACAACAAACTGTGGCAAATACTTCAAGAGATGGGTATACCAGACCACCTGATCTGCCTCCTGAGAAATCTGTATGCAGGTCAAGAAGCAACAGTTAAAATGGGACATGGAACAACAGACTGGTTCCAAATAGGAAAAGGAGGACATCAAGGCTGTATATTGTCACCTTGCTTATTTAACTTATATGCAGAGTACACCATGAGAAATGCCTGGCTGGAAGAAGCACAGCTGGAATCAAGATTGCCGGGAGAAATATCAATAACCTCAGATATGCAGATGACACCACCCTTATGGCCAAAAGTGAAGAAGAACTAAAGAGCCTCTTGATGAAACTGAAAGAAGACAGTAAAAAAAGTTGGCTTAAAATTCAACATTCAGAAAGCTAAGATCATGACATCTAGTCTCATCACTTCATGGCAAATAGATGGGGAAGCAGTGAGAGACTTTATTTTCTTGGGCTCCAAAATCACTGCAGATGGTGACTGCAGCCATGAAATTAAAAGACACTTGCTCCTTGAAAGAAAACCTTTGACCATCCTAGACAGCATATTAAAAAGCAGACATTACTTTGCCAACAAAGGTCCATCTTGTGAAAGCTATGGTTTTTCCAGTAGTCATGTATGGATGTGAGACTTAGACTATAAATAAAGCTGAGTGCCGAAGAATTGATGCTTTTGAACTGTGGTGTTGGAGAAGACTCTTGAGAGTCCCTTGGACTGCAAGCAGATCCAGCCAGTCCATCCTAAAGGAAATTATTCCTGAATACTTTGGAAGGACTTATGCTAAAGCTGAAGCTCCAATACTTTGGCCACCTGATACAAAGGACTGACTCATTTGAAAAGACCCTGATGCTGGGAAAGATTGAAGGTGGGAGGAGAAGGGGACAACAGAGGATGACATGGTTGGATGGCATCACTGACTCAATGGACATGAGTTTGACTAAGCTTCAGGCGTTAGTAATGGACAAGGAAGCCTGGCATGCTGCTGTCCTTGGGGTCACAAAGAGCTGGACACGACTGAGCGACTGAACTGAACTGAACCGTGTATGTGGGATCCTGGTTCCCTGACAGGGATGGAACCCTTGCCCCTTGAAGCGTGGAGTCTTAACCACTGGACAGCCAGGGAAGTCCCCAAACAGCTCTTCTTAAACACCTAGCACTGTGCCGAGTTCATTGTATCCAGCTCATTTAACCCTAATCTAACTGCAGGACTGCAATTTCATCATCCCCATTTTACAGGTGAGAAAACTGAGGCTCAAAGATACTAAGTGGCTTATTCACAGGGCCAGAGCACAGCACACACTGGGATCTATTTCCCTGAGCCTTGCAAAGAGGCAGTGAGTGTGTGTCTGGGTCTCCCTTCAGTTGTGTTGATGTACTTATCTAACACCTACTTTACAAAGCCTCATTGCAGAGTGTCTAGAGCCCAGCAGCTATTCACACCCACCTCTGTCCTTTTCTGCCGGGAATGTTGGGGGCAGTGGTCAACCCTAGGAGTGGCAAGTGAGGGGCTGGATCAGAGACAAAGTTTGGGCATGTTGAGGGCCCACCTCCACGTAGACTCAACCCTTGGGGGTTGCAAGGGGCGTCCCATGAGCCTGGGGTGGATGTGTTAGTTGCCTGCGCCTGCCGTCACAAATGACCACAAATCGGCTGGCCTGCAACAGAAATGGATTCCCTCGTGGTCCCAGAGGCCAGAAATCAGAACCCAAGCACCGGCAGGGCTGCGTTCCCTCTGAGCGGAGGCCTTCTTCCTGCCTCTTCCAGCGCCGGGGGCTCCAGGCCCGGCTTGGGGCTGGGCCACTCTAGCTGTAGCGTGGCGGCTTTTGCTTGCGCTGGCGTCTCTCGTTGCGGAGCACAGGCTCTAGAGCACGGGCTCAGTAGCTGGTGTGCCAGCCACGTGGGATCGTCTGGGGACCCACTCTGTGTCCTCTGTCCTGGCGGGTGGATGTCTAACCACAGGACCAGCAGAGAAGCCCTGCCTCCCTGTTACAAGAGCATTTGACATTGGAGTCAGGCTCCACCCAAACCCAGGTTGCTCTCATGTCAGGAGCCTTGATTTCATTATATCCGCAAAGACTTTGCCCCATAAAGTCACGCACGTTCACAGGTTCCGGGTGGACATATCCGTGGGGGGCACTGAGGGGCCACAGTTCAACCTCTTGGAGTGGTTTTTGCTACTTTTGTGGACGAAACATCCTTCCGATGGGCTCCATCATCTTCATACCTTGGTCCTCGGATCTGCCAGGGACCCACCAGCCCCTGTTTTGGTCCATGTCAAGGGAGCACTTGACCTGGCCTGCCCATCAGAACATAGCGTCTCCCAGGCGGCAGTGACTGGTCCAGGGCTGGTCCAGCTGAGCTGAGCCCAGGGCTTGGGTTGTCTGTGCAGTGATGAGAGCACAGAACGGAGCCCACACAGAGGAGAGCAGGGCTGCGGGACCCTCAGGGAAGCCCAGCCCGTCGGGCACAGGAGCCAGAACCCGCCCCTTCCCCCCAGAGCCAGTTGAGAGGCATTTCTGTCTTTGCTCATCTGAGGGTCTGAGGGCAGGTTCACCACAAGCCTCACTTGACCAAGGGGGACGTTTCAATGGCATGTTGACTGTCAGAGTCCTCCTTACCAGGGATGAACCGCGGGCCCTGAGAAGCCTGGGGACCAGCCTGCCCACCACACAGAGTGGGGACGGAGGTCCAGAGAGGTGGGACCTGCCCCAGGGTCACCCATGGGGTGCCATCTGCCTAGAATGCCCTCTGACCCTCGAACTCAGCTGAGGCGCTAGCACGTGGCTGCAGCCATGAAATTCAAAGACACTTGCTCCTTGGAAGGAAAGCTATGACCAACCTAGACAGCATATTAAAAAGCAGAGACATCACTTTGCCAACAAAAGGGCCGTCTAGTCAAGGCTGTGGTTTTTCCTGTGGTCATGTATGGATGTGAGAGTTGGACTATAAAGAAAGCTGAGCACCAAAGAATGGATGCTTTTGAACTGTGGTGTTGGAGAAGACTCTTGAGAGTCCCTTGGACTGCGAGGAGATGCGACCAGTCCATCCTGAGGGAGACCAGCCCAGGGTGTTCACTGGAGGGACTGATGCTGAGGCTGAAGCTCCAGTCCTTTGGCTCTTCCAGGCCTGCTGGCAGTGAACTGTCTCCCTGGTCCAGGTGGTCCTCCCGCCCTCCTGCTGGATGTGTGGCCGCGGCTCCCTTTGCTTCTTTCTTGGTGAGGCTGCCCTGCTCCGAGTGCACCGACCTACGCCTCATTACGGACGGAGCTCCAGCCCTTCCCCCTGGGGTCGGTAGGTAGAATTCAGGAGATCGGTGGACTTGAGTGGGGGAAAAAAGAAAATCACCTCTTTATTGTCACAAGCTTCTATCTTGAATGATTGTTTCTCTCAGTAGGGTTACAGGCTTCAGATCACAGAAACGTCCCAAACCACGGTAGTATCTGCAACTTTGCCCCAGCACTCTCCGAGGACCCAGGAACGGGGGGGTCGCACGTGGTTCCTGCCCTCCCAGAGGTGCCCCGAGAGCCCAGGGAGCCCCCGGTGAGGGCGTGATCTCAGCTGTGAGCGTGCAAGAAGGGCCACCGAGGACCCGTGGGGACCCGAGTCAGCGAGGCCGGTGAGGGGAAGGAGGCTGCTGCCGGAGGTCAGGGAGGGGCCGGGAGCCCTGGGCTGGGGCTGTCCGGTGGGAATGAGGAAGGAGAGAGGACAGAGACCGAAGGTCACGAAGAGGTCACGGTGCAGGGCTTGGTGGCCCGGATAACATGCAGCCGGAGCCCTTGCCTTCACCCCGAGGCCTCTCCCTTCCCCAGCTCTCGGGAACCCACTCTTGCCTCCCCCATCAGCCCTTCAGAGCCCCCCATGAGCCCTCCTCCTTCCCTCCGCGGGACCTACTGGTCTGCCTTTTCCTCCTCCTGGAACTTCTTTGCACCTTCCCATGCAGTCCAGCCATCAGTCCCCGGGGAAGCCCCCAGGAATCCCTGAAGCAGGTCCAAGTCGTGTCTCATCTGATCTCTGGGCCCCCTGTGTCTGCCCTGCCCCAGTCCTGTCCTCGGAGCACCCCCCGCCCAGTTCACAGCGACCCAGTCAGGGGGGGACTCCGTGACCGCTCTCTCACTCTCCCAACAGCCTGGGGCCCTGAGAGCAGGGACGTCTGCCCACCATCAGGTGCTGGGATCGCCCCACCACCTGGCCCCGAGCCGGCACTTTGTAGGTGCTCAGTAAGCACACACTGAGTCGGCAGGCGCAGGAGTGGACCAGGCTGTGGATGAGCCGCTGTGCCACCATCAGAGGAGTCTGCGAGCCCCTGCTGGCCAGAGGGGAGTTGATGGCCAAAGGGCCTGACCCCGAGGGAGCGCCCCAGGGGTGCTGCTACTCCAGCAGGCCTCAGGGGTCACTAGCCACCCACCACCCTCCTCAGGACACCCAGCTCCTACCTCCCCCGATTCTCAGCACCCGAGAGCCGGGACGGAGGGTGACCAGAGCTCCCTTCCTCCTTGCAGGCGCTGCTGCCAAAGGCAGGGATGGCTCTGAGGGCGGGACCACGGCTGGCGGGGTCCGCGTGCTGGCCAGGGCCTCCACGCTGCTCCCTTCAGACCACCTCCACGAAGCACCCCAAGCGACGCTCCCGAAACTGAGGTCTGATTCCTCCACTCCTGCTTCCATCTCACATGGAGCAAAACCCCAAGTCTTCATCACTGTCTGCACAGCCTGTGTGATCTGATGCCTGCAGACCTCACTGAAAGTGAAAGTTGCTCAGTCATGTCCGACTCTTTGCGAACCCCTGGACTATACAGTCCATAGAATTCTCCAGGCCAGGATACTGGAGTGGGTAGCCTTTCCCTACTCCAGGGCATCTTCCCAACCCAGGGATCGAACCCAGGTCTCCCTCATTGCAGGCGGATTCCTTACCAGCTGAGCCACCAGGGAAGTCCGCAGACTTCACTGAGCTTTCCTAAAACCAAACCCACAGCATGATGCCACGGAGGGGAGCCAGGGCTGCCTGCGAGCAGGGGCCTCCCTCTCAGAGAAGGAGACACGGACCAGGAGGCCGTCTCAGGGAAGAGGGCATGGGGCCAGGACGCAGGCGCAACTGCGGCCCTGAGTCAGGAGGCGCCTGGCTAAGGCAGCCCAGGAGGTCTGCGTGGGAGACAGAGAGAGACGGGCAGGGCCCAGGGCAGGCCGACCGAAGACCGGCTTCTCTTTGGTCTGCACAATATACTAAAGATATTTGAGTTAGTTGGAATAGAACTGAAAGTCCAGAAATAGACTCACATATCTACAATCAATTGATTTTTTTTTTAATCATTTACCTATTTAATTTTGGCTCTGCTGGCTTTGCTCTAGCTGCAGAGAATGCAGCTCTCTCTCGGTGCTGAGCGCAGGCTCTAGGGCTCACAGCCTTCGGGAGCTGCAGCTCCCTGGCTCGAGAGCACGGGCCCAGTAGTCGGGGCTCATGGGCTTAGTTGCTCTGCAGCAGGTGGGATCCTCCCGGATCAGGGATCGAACCCGTGTCTCCTGCACTGGCAGGTGGCTTCTTTACTACTGAGCCACCACAGAGCTCCTGGTCAACTCATTTTTGACAGAGGTTGAAAAGCAAAGCAATTCAGCGGGGACAGAAAAGTGCTTCAACAAACGCTGTTGGATCAGTTTGGACGTCCAGATGCCAAGAATTTTTTTTTTTTTTCTACTTTGATCTCTTTAGGTCTGTGAGATGGATCATAGACCTAAATGGAATAGTTAAAACTATGAAACTTCTAGGAGAAAACCTTAGTGACCTTGAGTGACTCAGGCAAACATTTCCATTATAGAATAGTACACTCTAATGCGTTGGCGTTGGCAGGCGGGTTCTTTACCACTAGCGCCGCCTGGGAAGCCCTAGAATGCTCAACTGACAGATTGGACTTACTCCAAATTTACAAATTTTCCTCTTTGCAAAATATCCAACAAAGGATTTGTATCTATAACAATGTTTCTCAGCCTTTTTCACCCCTCTCTCCTCCACGGAGCCTTTTCAGGCATTTTCCTCCCTAATTGCTCCCATGAAATTTTAATAGCGCAGATACTGCTTCTGTGCGGTACATATGTTCATGCTTTCCACATTAAAAGAGTATGGTTTTTTTTCACGTCCTCAAAACCAATTTTCACCCCCTCGGGGGCAATACTGCCTCCACTGAAACTGTGTGATCTCGAATTTAAAAAGAACCCTTATGGATAGAGAGTAAGAAGACACACAACCCAATTTTCACTAAATGGGCAAAAGATTCGAATAAACCTTTCACCAAAGAATATACGGGGCTCACAAAGGAGCCCATGAAGGGAAGTACAGCAGCGTGGGTGCTCAGGGAATGAGTTCTCCTGAGGAAGCAGCGTTGCGCCCGTGTCTGGACAGCCAAAACTAAAGACTGACCGTGTGGGGACTTCCCTGGTGGTCCAGTGGTTAAGACTTCATGGGTCCTGAGTTTGATCCCGGGTCATGAAACTAGATCCCATCTGCTCCAACCGAGTTCACATGCCACACTAAAGATCCTGTCTGCCACAACCAAGACCCAGCACAGCCAAAAATCAAGAAAATAAATACCAAAGACTCCCTTAAAAAAAAAAAAAACTGATCGTCCCAAGTGTTGTCAGGGATGTGGAAAAATAGGAACCCTCATACACAGCTGATGGGACTGTAAACATACATCCACTTTGGAAAAAAGCGGGCAGTTCCTTAAGTTAAAAAGACTCCTTCCACATGACCCAACCATTCCACTCCTAGGATTTTCCCAAGAGAAACAGAACCATACATACGTACAGAGACTTGCACATGAATGTTCAAGGAAGCTTTACGTAATAGCCAAGAGAACAAAAGACCCTGATGCTGGGGAGACTGAGGGCAGGAGAAGAGGACGGCAGAGGATGAGATGCTTGGATGGCATCGTCGACTCAATGGATGTGAGTCTGAGCAAGTTCCAGGAGCTGGTGATGGACAGGGAGGCCTGGCGTGCTATATAATCCACGGGGCCTAAAAGAGTCGGACACAACTGAGTGACTGAACAAGAGGATGAAAGGGGAAAACAATCCAATGTCCCCCACAGGCGAGCAGGTCCACAGACCGTCCACTGCTGTGATGGAATTCAGTGCTTCCATCAGAACTGATGCTTTTGAGCTGTGGTGTTGGAGAAGACCCTTGAGAGTCCCTTGGACTGCAAGGAGATCCAACCAGTCCATCCTAAAGGAAATCAGTCCTGAATATTCATTGGAAGGACTGATGCTGAAGCTGAAACTCCAATACTTTGGCCACCTGATGCGAAGAGTTGACTCATTTGAAAAGACCCTGATGCTGGGAAAGATTGAAGGCAGAAGGAGAAGGGGACGACAGAGGATGAGATGGTTGGATGGCATCACCAACTCGATGGACGTGAGTTTGTGCAAACTCTTGGAGTTGGTGATGGACAGGGAGGCCTGGGTGTGCTGCAGTCCATGGGGTTGCAAAGAGTCAGACACACTGAGGGACTGAACTGAACTGATAATGGAATACTGCTCTGCAGTTAAAAGGAACAAACTCAATACATGGAACTACATGGGTGGAGCTCAAAATGATAATACTGAGTGGGACTTCCCTGGTGGTCCGGTGTTTAAGAGTCCGCCTTCCCATGTAGGGGATGTGGGTTTGATCCCTGGTTAAGGAATTAAGATCCCACAAGCCTCAGAGCAACTAAGCCCGTGCGCCACAACTACTGAGTCCGTTGCTAAACTACGGACTAAACCATGTACCTAAAGCCTGTGCCGTGCAGCAAGGGAAGCCACCTCAGCAAGCAGCCCGCGCACCGCAACTAGAGGGCGGCCCCCTCCCTGCAACTAGAGAAAGCCCGCAGGCAGCAACAAGTAAATATTTTAAAATCTGCATTTCTGACTTTACTTGAAAACAGGACTGACCGGCTGCGTGTGGCTTTCCCATCAGCTGGACTGGAGGTCCTGGGGCCCCTCTGGACCCAGTACGGGCTCCCCAGCTGGCCTTGGACCCACTTGCTGGTTTTTGGTTTTTCTCCACCCTGCATCCATGGAGATAGCAGAATCGCCAGAGAGCTGGGAGTGGGTTTTAAGCAAGGGGGACACAGATTTGTTCCTTAAGGCCCTTGTCAGGTGGCCCCACGAGGCCCTGCTCATTCTGACTGCAGCTGAAGTTTGCTGGGAGGGTTAAGAAGAGCCTCAAATACCAGACTTTGGACTTCATCCTAGAACAGGGCCAGCTCAGGACAGACATCACACCCTGGAAGGCTGCATCATCACCTCATTTTACAGAAGATCCTAAGTGGGGACTGTCCATCGGGGTGAGGGGCGGAGGGTGGTGGGGATTGTGCTGGACTCCTTTGGTCCTTAATTCTGTGCCTGTAACACCAAGTCCGGGGCCAGGCGGCCGGGAGCCGCTGTGAACCGAGCTCTGCCCGCACGCCTTCGCCCCTCTTCCTGAGGGACACCGAGGCTGCCCTTGCTCAGGCGGCTCTGTGCTTTGACTGGTCCAGCTCTGGGTAAATTTTTGCAGAACTGGCCTGCGTGGCTTTGGCCACATCTCTTCCCCTCTCCCCGGCCTCAGTCTCCCCATCTCTAAAGGGGAAGGAAGGCTCAGTGCTTTCGGTAATATTCCAGTGCTCCTCAAGGGTTCACTTCCTCTCCACAGCTTCCTCCTTGGGACTGCTAATTCCCAAGATCAGAAACGTGACCCCATGAAGCTGTGTCCTGGGACTCAGAATCCTCCCAAAGCTCTGTGTTCCTGTGGTTCAACCAAATCCACTCTGCGGGAACTGTGGGATCCCAGGAGCCTCAGGGAGTCAGAGAAATCTTTCACCTTCACCCCTTACTATATCTGTGCAACGAACCACTAAGAAAAGCGATTTCGAGAAGCTCAGAGCACTTTTCCTTGACTTCAGGAAGACAGGAGGATCTCTTGTATCTACTGGCTTTTCTTTTTAAAAAAATTTTTATTGTTTAATTTTTGGCAGCGAGTCATGTGAGATCTTAGTTCCCAGACCAGGGATCAAACCCATGCCCTCTGCAGTGAAAGCGTGAAGTCTTAACCATTGGACCTCCAGGAAAGTCCCAGAGCTCACTTTCTTTTAAGTGCTGAGGAATGAGATGGGATGTCTGGACACACATGTCCACGCTGGGTCTTTCCTGCTGCCACACAGAGGGAGTACCGTAAATAGGAGGACCCAAGGGGGAGTTGATCAGGTTAGCTCAAGAGAGAGAGCCAAGATAGCATATATTTCAAGTTATTAATAAGTCATGTATATGCCAGAATGACTTCCCCAAACCTCAATATGTAAATATTTCTTCATCATAAATTAAAACGATTTTACAACTGCGTTAGTATCTGTTCAGTTAAGTCGCTCAGTTGTGTCTATCTCTTTGCGACCCCATAGACTGCAGCACAACAGGCCTCATTGTCCATCACCAACTCCCACAGTTTATCCAAATTCGTGTCCATCGAGTCAGTGATGCCATCCAACTATCTCATCCTCTGTTCCCCCCTTCTCCTCCTGCCCTCAATTTTTCCCAGCATCAGAGTCTTTTCCAATGAGTCAGTTCTTCGCATCAGGTGGCCAGAGTATTGGAGCTTCAGCTTCAGCATCAGTCCTTCCAATGAACATTCAGGACTGATTTCCTTTAGGATGGACTGGTTGGATCTCCTTGCAGTCTAAGGGACTCTCAGGAGTCTTCTCCAACACCACAGTTCAAAACATCAGTTCTTCGGCGCTCAGCTTTCTTTAGAGCGTTAGTATAGAGACAAGCATATGCTAAAATATTTACCTCCTGTAAGCGCCCTGTTTCTTCTGATTCTAGTAGAACTGGGCTCCCCCGGCCTGGCGCGATCCTGCCGTTCCCAGCGCGTCCACCACTCTGCTCCTCCCCGGCCCGAACCGCGCGCGAGGCGCCGCCAGAGGGCGCCCGACTCCGGCGCACGGCCCGGCTGAACAGCGGGGAGGGGACGGGGGCCCGCGCTCCGCAGGCCTGGCGGTTCTCTGCGGGCTCCGCTCCATCCCCTATGGTCCCCGCCGCGCCAAAAACCCGCTTGTACACTTCACGGCCCCTTTCCCCTACGAGACCCAGTTGAGCTACCACCGCCTCCAGGAAGTCCTCTGAGCCAGGCGCCTCCCCTGGAGCCCTGTCCACACTGTCGCTGTTTCCTTCTCCTAAGGCGGCGGACCGGGAGTCTTCAGGCTGGGATGGGCCTGGGTCACTCCTAACCCAGAGAAACGGTTTTCAGGTGGATAAATACGGGAGCTGGGAGACCCACGCAGCTTTCCTGGGTGCTTGGTGGTGGAGGTCCGGGCCCCATCCCACCCATGCTTGGGTGGGCCACGTGTGAGTGACACGTGCCTTAGTTTCTCCAGCTCAACAGAGTGGTCTTTGGGGCCGGGTCATTCTTGCTGTGTGGGGCTGCCCTGTGCATTGTAGGATGTATATTGTCATTTCTGGACTCCACTGGGGGTCTCCAGAGAAATAGAACCAGCCCTGTGTATGTGTGTGTGTATGGGGAGAGAGTTTATTTTGTTTTATTGGTTAATTTAGCTTAGTTTATTCTTTATTGAAGTATAGTTGAGCTGCAATGCGTGTTAATTACTGCAGAAGCTAAACAGGGTCGGACCAGGTAAGTACTTGGGTGGGACGTTGATTTGTTTTAATAAATTGGTTCACGTGATCCTGGAGGCGTGGCAAGTCCAAAATCTCCAGGGTAGCTGGTAGACTGGAGACTGCAGCACGGTGACAGAAAGGAGCTGCAGTTCAAGCCCAAAGGCCGCCTGGAGGCAGAACTCCTCTCTGCTCAGCAGAGGGAGGGCAGGCTATTGTTCCCTTAGGCCTTTG
Source organism: Cephalophus harveyi (assembly GCA_006410635.1). Taxonomy (NCBI): domain Eukaryota; kingdom Metazoa; phylum Chordata; class Mammalia; order Artiodactyla; family Bovidae; genus Cephalophus; species Cephalophus harveyi. Next base: position 116,705 of record SJYT01007061.1, on the reverse strand, counting down.
ACTGATTGGATGAGGCCCACCCGTCTTATAGGAGGGAATCTGCTTTACTCAAAGTCCATTCGATTTATTTTTTTTAAACTGGTTTGTGTCGGGGTATAGACAATTAACAATGTTGTGACAGTTTCAGGTGAACAGTGAAGAAAGTCCATTCAATTTAAAAGCTAATCTCATCCAAAACACACTTTCACAGAAACATCTGATGTTTGATCTGGCCACTGTGGTCCAGCCAAGCCGATGCCTAGTTAACCATCACAAATGGATGCATAAAAAGGAACTTCTTATAAAATGCAGGACTTGATTCTGTAGTATTCTTTTTTTTTTCCCAGTATGAATCTGGCAGAGTTCTTTTGGATGTATTTTATTTTATGTAAGCAAAAACAACTAAGTATATATGTTCATGTGTTAGGAGTTGGGATTTTCCAATAGGAACATAAATAACAATTGTAGAGTCAAATGCTGTAAGTGAGAATGCTCTAATGTCAGAATTGCATTGGAGATATTGACACATGATATTAGCGATGATATAAACATATCTTCCTTGCCCTACAAGTGGGCCAGGAGCCATCTGGTAAACCTGGGCCATTGTGATGTGTCACGGGGGCAAGGAAGTTTTTAAGGATCGCTCGAGTCGTATCAAAAGGCCACAGAGCTTACTTAAAGGGCCTCCCATTGGCTGAAGGTCTGGCAATTTGAGCACTAAAAGAAGTAAATTGACTGTACTTAATTAAAACACATTGGATCTATGAAATACCGTGACTCCATAGTGATGCACAAGATAAGAAGTTACCGTAATATCCCCAAGAAAGAGGGAAGGATGGATAGGTAGGGAGCTTGGGATCCATATGAACATACTGCTGTACTTAAAATGGAGAGGGACTTCCCTGGTGGTCCAGTGGTTGAGAATCTGCCTTGTAACGCAAGGGACACAGGTTTGATCCCTGGTCGGAGAATGCAAGTCCCACGTGCCAGCAGAGCAACCAAGCCTGCGAGCCAGGACTGCTGTGCCTGAGGACCACAACTGGAGCGTGTCTGCGCTACAGCGAAGGCTTCCTCACGAGGCAGCGACGGAGGCCCTGCGCGCTGCAACGAAGAACCGACCCACCCAAATAAAGAAGTCAAATGCGCAGCCAGCAAGGACCTGTTACACAGCACAGGGAACTCTGCTCAGTGTGAGGTGGCAGCCGGGATGGGGAGAGTGGGTCCATGTACAGGAACACCTGAGTCCCTTTGCTATCCACCTGAAACTATCCCAACATTGTTAATGGGCTGTACCCAGATATAAAATAAAAAGTTAAAAAATCATGTTAAAGAAGTGGAGATCTGTGAAAGAAAATATCCCCGGGAAGATGACCTTGTGTTCTTTTATCACTCATTGAGTTATTATATTAATAAGGAATACATTTGTTTGAAGACATTTTCCAACTCAAGGCAAGAACTTGATAGAATAATCCCATGTTTTGTAACTTCCATTAATTGTAAATCTGGATTTCCTTCATAATCATTTCAGGGGAGGGGCAAATGGTGTAAGTATAGTCCAGGTAACTGATGAAAGAGCGAATAATTGTTGAAGGTGGGAGAGTCATGGTTCCACTGTTTGACTTTTGTAATATATTTGCAATTTTCCGTGATAAAAAGATTATTGTAAGTCAGAGGATGGATGAAACAAAATTGGCAAAATGTTAATCACTGTAGAAGCCAAGTGATAAGTACATTCTATTTTCTGCACTTCTGTGCTTGTTTTAAATTTTCCATAACAAAAAAACACATCTCTTCTCAGTGTTCACGTTTGTTAGCATCATGCCTTAGAATGTAAGGCTTGTAAGCTGAGCGCAAAAGCTGGGGAGGACACACTCGGGGCATCAGTGCTCCAAGGCGCCTTCAGCCCTCGGGCATGGACCAGGCGAAGACCCGAGTCTCTCCGTGTGTCCCTCCCGACTCCCTCTCCGTCTTTCCATCTCACCAGCGCCCTGCTGGCCTCCCGGGGCTGCACCGATGCGCTCCCCTCCCACTGGTGCTCTAAACCCCGCAGCGGGGTTGTCTGCAGTGAGACTGCTAAGCCAGGAGATGCCCGGGACGCACTGATTTATTTATCAAGTACTCATGATATGTAGATGGGAAATGGTACCCCACTCCAGTACTCTTGCCTGGAGAATCCCGTGGACGGAGGATCCTGGTAGGCTGCAGTCCATGGGGTCGCCAAGAGCTGGACGTGACTGAGCGACTTCAGCTTTCTGATATGTAGGGCTCCCCTGCTGGCTCAGAGGTGAAGAATCCACCTGCGGTGTGGGAGACCTGGGCTCAGTCCCTGGGTTGGGAAGATCCCCTGGAGGAGGGCATGGCATCCCACTCCAATATTCTTGCCTGGGGAGAATCCACATGGACAGAGGAGCCTGATGGGCTAGAGTCCATGGGGTGGCAAAGAGCTGGGTACGACCGAGTGACTAGGCACAGCACGCGATGTGTGCCGTCTCATGTAATCGTTGCCCCGAGTCCTTCTTACATACATTAGCTTATTTACTCCTTAGAGCAGATCCATGAAGAGCTTATGATCATTTTCAAATAGGACACAGTGAAAATTACAATCAACACGCCCAAGGCCATGGGAAAAAGTCGTGTCTGACTCTCCAACTCCCCCAGCAGACCTGGGGGTTTAACCTGAACGCCTCCCAGCCTCCGCAGGAACTGTCCAAGAGCCCCCCACCCCCCAGAAATTCACAGAGTCACGTGACCTAGTTTGTCAGAGGTTTAGGGAGGTGGCCATTGAAGGGCTGGTTAGGATAAGAACAGGAAACAGAGAACTCACTTGAGAACTGAGGTTACTGTCAGGGTGTTCAGATTCCGGGACTGGTACCTGAAGGGCAGCCTCAGAAAAGATCAAGTCAGAGCTGCTTTGCATCTGTGCTGGGAGACACAGGGAAGGGGCCTGGGTGCCTGCATGTTGGTGGAGATGGGAGTGGAAATGGGGCAAGATCACGGGCTTCTGAGACGACCCCGTGGGGGCCAGGCTGGGCAGTCCCCAGCTGCTCCTTCCAGGACTCGGTGTCCCCACGTGTGCATGCCCCCTTAGTTGCTGTCACGTCTGACTCTGCGACCCCATGGACTGTGGCCCGCCAGGCTCCTCTGTGCATGGGCTTCTCCAGGCAAGAGTACTGGAGTGGGCCGCCATGCCCGCCTCCAGGGGATCTACCTGGCCCAGGGATCGAACCCTCATCTCTTACGTCTCTTGCATTGGCAGGCGGGTTCTTTACCACTGGCACCACCTGGGTAGTCAGTCCCCTGACCAGACCCCAAGGGGGTGATCTGGACACACATACAAGCCCCTCCTAGCTGGCCAGGATGTCCTGGGATGGATAGGGGAGGTGGGTGAGCTGCAGTCAAATCAGACGGAGGCCTGGAGTTCAGGCTCCCATGCCTGGACATTCTGCAGGGCCTGGGGCTGCCCTGCTGAACCCCGTATCCATAGCTCCCATCCCCAAGGACCCCTGAAACACACACTTCATGTGGCACCGTGTACACAGAGCCAGCAGCCTGGGGGTGCAGGGTGGGAGACAGGGGAGTCACTGTATGCCCTGTTTTCTCCTCTGTAAAGTGGGGGTGAGGCCAGCCACCTCCCCAGGCCACTGCAGGGCTGCAGGACAGTGATGAGGGGGGTGAACTTGAACTTGGGAGCTGTCCAGTGCCCCGCTCCTGCGCTCACTGTCTGGGCTCTGATCTGCAGGGTTGGCCAGGGGGAGGGGCCAGGCCGGGGTGGCTGGGTCATCCATGGCTCCTGGTACAGAGGGCGAACAATTCCTCTGAGCTGACAGGGGCCTTTCAGGGCTGGGCGGGCCAGGACCCGCACGCCTCCCAGCCTCCCGATGACACAGATAAGGAGAGATTCATGTCTAAGCCGGGCTTCATTCCAGGGACGGACAAACCAGTCTGCCACCTCTCAACCGGAGAAGCCTCACCCTTCCCCAGCGGTGGGGGAGGCCGGGGTCGTGCCGGAGCTCCCCGACCCTCCTCTGCCTCGCAGGACTGACTGGTGACACCAGGGCTCCGGGAGCTCATCAGGGCCTGTGCGGCTGATTGCCCTCAGACCCCTGTGCCCAAGAGGGAACTGGGCACCTAGCTGGCAGCACGGGGCAACACTGGTTACACTCAGGGTGTAAATCAGTCCTGCCCCCACTTCCTGCCACCCTCGGGTGAGAAAAGCGGCCACTCGCTCTATAAACCTCCCCCGGAGGCCAGGAATGGGCCCCTCCTCAGGGAACCGGCCTCACGGATCTTGAAGAGGGAACCAGCCGGGGTGGGCGGATGAGCCAAGCCTGTCTCCGTGTCTGTGGGGCTGGGTGCCTCGGCCCCGGCACTTGCCCTCTCTGTGCTCTAGAGCCTCAGCTGAAGGGCTTCCCTGGCGATCCAGGGGTTAAGAATCCATCGGCCGGGATGAAACTGAGCCTATTATACAGAGTGAAGTAAGTCAGAAAGAAAAACACCAATACAGTAAGGAAATGGCAACCCACTCCAGTGTCCTTGCCTGGAGAATCCCAGGGACGGCGGAGCCTGGTGAGCTGCCGTCTCTGGGGTTGCACAGAGTCGGACACAACTGAAGCGACTTAGCAGCAGCAGCAGCAGCAACGCATGTATATGGAATTTAGAAAGATGATAACGATGATGACCCCATATGAGAGACAGCAAAAGAGACACAGATGTAAAGAAGAGACTTTTGGACTCTGTGGGAGAAGGCGAGGGTGGGATGATCTGAGAGAATAGCATTGAAAAATGTATATTACCATATGTAAAACAGATCGCCAGTCCAGGGTCAGTGCATGAGACAGAGCGCTCAGGGCTGGTGCACTGGGTGACCCTGAGGGATGGGATGGGGAGGGAGGTGGGAGGGGGTTCAAGATGGGGGACACATGTACACCCAAGGCTGAGTCATGTCAGTGTATGGCAAAAAGCACCACAATATTGTAAAGTAATTAGCCTCCACTTAGAATGAATAAATTAAAAAAAAAAAGGATCCACCTGCCAATGCAGGGGACACGGGTTTGCTCTCTGGTCTGGGAACTAAGAGTCCACGTGTCACAGAACAGCGAAGCCCGCGCACCACAGCTACCGGGGCCCACAAGAAGCCACCGCAGCGGGAGGCCCACTCACCGCAGCTAGAGAGCGGCCCCATTGGCCAGCGCCTGAGGCCACCCTTGATTCCCCCTCTTATCCACACCTGACCCCCAGCCCACCAGCAACTTCCTCGTGGCTCAGTCTTCATCAGTCCCCGCTGCCTCCGCTGATCCCAGCCACCCCACGTTGCCACGGCTCCTTCCCAAGGGCGTCCGGTGTGAACCAAGATGAACTTGGCACCTTGGAAGAGCCACGCTCTTCTACTTACATTCATTAAAGAATTTTTTTTTACATTTAAAAGTTTATTTTTCATTAAATAAAAAACAAAACCAGGTTATGCCAAATTCTAAGAAGAACTGAAAATGCTGGTTTCCCCCAACCCTCCTTGCTGCCTTTATTCTTTTTTCTTTTTCTTTCTTTTTAAATGGAACAATCGTTGATTGAAGGGCTTCCCAGGTGTCTCAGGACTGAAGAATCTGCCTGAATACAGGAGACGAGGGTTCAATCNAATAAAAAACAAAACCAGGTTATGCCAAATTCTAAGAAGAACTGAAAATGCTGGTTTCCCCCCACCCTCCTTGCTGCCTTTATTCTTTTTTCTTTTTCTTTCTTTTTAAATGGAACAATCGTTGATTGAAGGGCTTCCCAGGTGTCTCAGGACTGAAGAATCTGCCTGCAATACAGGAGACGAGGGTTCAATCCCTGGGTCAGGAAGATCCCCTGGAGAAGGAAATGGCAACCCACTCCAGTATTCTTGCCTGGAAAATCCTACGGACAGAGTAGCCTGGCAGGCTGCAGTCCATGGAGTCACAAAGAGTCAGACACGATTTAGCAACCAAACAACAACAATAATTCATTGACAGCATTGTACCAGTCTCTGCTGTACAGTGAAGTGCATTTGAAAATTCTTTCACTTATTCACTCATCAAACACTGATGGGCACGTGACCCGTCCAGGGCCTGGGAGTCACTGTAACAAAGAAGAGTCTATAACAGTCCAGGAGGGGCTCTTAGTCTGGGGCTCGAGGGAGCAAGACACACCACTGGCATGATGGCATCCTAGTAGCTACGTCATGTGCCATGGAAAGAAGACTTCCTGGAGGAGGAGGGATTCGGGCCTGGTCTCCACGGAGAAGCATGGAGCACAGTGACCAGGCAGTGGGCACAGGACGTGCAAAGGCCTTTGGACAGCGATCTGAGGGCAGCAGTTAAGATCAGCCTTGAGGAAGCATCAGTTGTTGATAACAAAGTTGGGGAACACAGCCAAAGCCCTCATCTTTGGAGTCACACAGGGCAGGAGAGTGCTTGGGGAGCTTGGGGACTTGCCGGGGTCCGGTGGGGCTGGTGCTTGGGCTGAGGGGGGAGAGGGAAGGCCAAGAGGTGGGAGGGAGCTCACTGGCCATGCAAGGGCCTTGGAGGCTGGGGTAAGAAGCAGGGGCTTTATCCTGAGGAGAGCCAAGGGCAAAACTGCAGAAGGGTTTTACATGAGGAAGTGGCATCAGATTTGCTCTTTAGAAATGTCACTCTGGTTTGCGAGTAAGAGGAGACGAAGGAAGAGGCGGGCCAGTGCAGTGGTTAGGCCATCAAAGCTGGGGCCCTGTGATGGCATGGCTTTAAAATTCGCTCCCTACTCCCTACCTGGGGGCCACTGGGCATGTCCATCTCTCCTGCACAGGAGCGTCAGGCACTGTGCTGGAGTGAAAGAGCTTACGGTCTAGTGGGCAGTTAGTCAACCTCTTTGAGCCTCAGTTTCATCATCTGTAAAATGGAGGTGGGGGTAATATTCGTACCCGCTTCCAGACTGGACGTGATCAATGAGTTAATATGTGTAAAATGCTCAGTAGAGTCGCTGACACGTAAGGGCAATTGTTATTATATTACTAGCCCAGGCAGGAGGGCATGGACAGAGCCAAGCGTGTCTATGGTGACAGGGCTCCCCATTCACTGGAGTCCTGAGAGCTCAGCTGGTAAAGAATCCGCCTGCAATGCAGGGGACCCCGGTTCAATTCCTGGGTTGGGAAGAGCCCCTGGAGAAGGAAAGGCTCCCCACTCCAGTATTCTGGCCTGGAGAATTCCAAGGACTGAATATTCCACGGGGTCGCAAAGAGTCGGGCACGACTGAGCAACTTTCACATATCACATAACCCCTAGGATCTCAGAATGTGACTGGAACTGGGCAGGGCGTTTGAAGAGGTGGGAAGGTTAGATGAGGTCATTAGGGTGGGCCCTAAGCCAGCGTGACAGACACCCTTAGAAGAAGCGGAGGTTAGGTCCCGGACGCGCAGAGGGGGGCCGCATGAGGACGCAGGTGGCCCCCTGCGAGCGGAGCAGAGAGGCTCAGAAGCAACCAGTCCTGCTGGCCCCCTGGTTGCAGACTCCAGGCTCCCGAGCTGTGCGAAACGGAGTTTCTGTCCTCGAAGTCCCGCATCCCACCCCACCCCAGCCTGTGCCATTTGCTGTGGCAGCCTTAGCGGAGTGTGGAGAAGGAAATGGCACCCGCTCCAGTGCTGCCGCCTGGAGAATGCCTGGACAGACGCCACAGTCCACGGGGTCGCAGAGCCGGACACGACTGAGTGACACTCAGCAAGGTAGCGCCGCGTGCCGGCAGGGAGGCAAGACCAGCAAGGAGAGGTGGATTGAGCCGTGGGGGACACTGGCGTGCCAGCACACAGTCGGCACTCAGTAAGTACCTGTGGAGTAAGGCTGGATCCTGGAGAAGGAAATGGCACCCCACTCCAGTACCCTTGCCTGGAAAATTCCATGGATGCGGGAGCCTGGCAGGCTACAGTCCATGGGGTCGCAAAGAGTCGGACGCGACTGAGCGACTGAACTGAACTGAAGCAACTAACTCTCACACACAAGGCTGGATCCTGCGCGCGTGAGACCGAAAGGGAGGCCTTCGGCGGCCTCAAGGAGGCAGGTCTCACCTCACAGGGCTGGGCTGAGCACGAAGGGCTGGAGGGTCTACCCCCACCACCACCCAGCTCCCCAGTCACGTTCACCCCAGACCGCACTGCGTGCCTCTGCAATACTGGCGGGCACCTCGAGTCCTCCCGGTTTACTAAAAAAGAGCTAAAGCTTTGAATAGAACAGGCACTGCCTCTGAGGACCAGAGCCACGGCCCTTCGGGGCCCCCCGGGGATGCTCTGCAGGGCGTGGGGTTGGAGGTGGGGGCGTGGAGTTGGAGAGAGGGACAGGGCTGCTGGGAGCAACTTGGAGCTAGCCGTAGATGGGAGAACTGCTTTGAAAGTGAGTGAATCTCCCTGCCTGGAGAAACTTGTCTTCCAGAACCCCACAGAGGCAGCCAAGACCAAGTGCTTGCTGGGGCAGTGGTGCGGATGACCCCTCACTTCTCTGACATCAAAGAAAAGAGTCGTGAAAACCAATTCCGGCCTCTCTGGCCCTTGGAGAAACATTCTCTGGGTCAAGAATTTGCAGCCTATAAATTCCCCGTGTTTGAGATTCAGAGGAGGCCTGTACAGGGCTGGGTTTGTATAACCTTTCACATCACACGACTTCCTGCTGCACGGCCTCCCAGCAAGCACGTAGTCTAGGCCAGGGTTCAGAAAGATGGTCTGATGGATTGCGATACACGGACAGATTTAAAGACAGGTGGAACTAACAGTGCTGTAGTCAGTGATACTTAAAAAAAAAACACTAAATAAACAGCAAAAAAACTCATAGAAAAAGAGATCAAATTTGTAGTTACCAGAGGTGGGAAATAGGGCAGTCAAAAGCCACCAACTTCCAGTTATAAGATACGTAAGTACTAGGGTTGTAACCTACAGCATGTTTAGTTGCTAAGTCTTATCCGGCTCTTTTCAACCCCATAGACTGTAGCCCACCAGGCTCCTCTGCCCATTTGCATTCTCCAGGCAAGAATACCAGAGTGGGTTGCCATGCCCTCCTCCAGGGGATCTTCCCGACTCAGGGATCAAACCCACATCTCCTGCATTGGCAGGCAGAGTCTTTACTGCTGGGCCACTGGGGAAGCCCAGTATGCCAATTATCTCAATAAAACCTGAAGTAAAAAAATTGTCAGACAGAAGACTCGGGGTCCTGGAACTGGCCTGATCAAAAGTGGATTTTTTTTTTTTTTTTAGTCTTGAAAGATTTTATAAAGAATACTTTAAATAATTGGTATGATGGTTTAATACTTTAAAAACATTGACAAATTCTTGAAAAACTACAAATTTCCATTATGTAAAACAATTCTAAGGCCCTGTTTGGATAATAACGTTTGGATAATATCTCTGAATTGCTCTTACAGTCAAATTGTGTTTTTGCTTTCTGAGAGGTTCCATATGCTTCACTCTTCAAAGGAGAAATTTTTTAAAAATTGGTATTTGCCAAAAAAATTTTGGGGGACGTCCACGTGGGCACTTGGGCTGTAGCAGGAGGATGCTGGCAGGTGTCCAGTCCTCTCTGTCACCAGTTTCCCTCCACTGACACCAGCGTGAGTGTCTCCCAGGCAAATCTGCCACCATGACTCAAATCTCCTGAACTTTTTCCCTCTTCAGAGTCTGCCAGACAAAAGTCAGCATCTTTGAAGTGGAAACTTGTTTATAAATCCAAAACGTTTTTTCTTTGCAGAACATTTTTGAGCCTTAGCAGATTATTATTTTAACTTTTCCCCCCGAATATTTTCTCCATATTTGGGCAAGGCAAGAGACCAGGGACTCTTGGATTGTCTTTTTTTCATAAGAAACTGCAGTGTCTCGGAGAACGCAGTGGGTTCCTGGGCCTTCTCTCTTTCTCACGGGAGTTTCTAGGTTTCAACTTCCGCTCTGCTGGCCTCTGACAAACTCCGTCCACACACCTTTGCTGGACAAGAAATGTCAGTCCATAAAAATTCCTGGAGGAGCACCCCACCCTCTGCTCAACAGTTATCTCGGCCATTTCCTGTTCCCTGGAGATAAGGATCTGTTCTTCCACTTCTTGGCAGGTCAGAGCTGAGAGGCCATCAAACCCCCGCCCCGTTTTACAGAGAAGAAGCTGAGACGTCGGGAGAGGGACGATGCGTTTGTGCCTCGAGAAGAGAATCTTTTTCTCCCAACACTTGCACTTTGAAAAATTTCAAATCTGTAGAAGCATTTCAGGAAGAGTACCGTGAATATCTGTAGTGACCAGCTGCTGACGGTACACTACATTCACTCTGTCTCTTCCTTTCTGTTTCTCCTTAAATATGTGTGTTTCAGATATCGTGGCACTTCGCCCACAAGAACCCAGCACGTGTCTCCCTCTGTGCTGGGTGCTTAGTCGCTCAGTCAAGTCCGACTCTTTGCGACCCCATGGGCTGTACCCTGCCAGGCTCCTCTGTCCATGGGGATTCTCCAGGCCAGAATACTGGACTGGGTTGCCATTTCCTCCTCCAGGGGTTCTTCCCAACCCAGGGATCGAACCCAGGTCTCCCGCATTGCAGGCAAATTCTTTACTGTCTGAGCCACCAGGGAAGCCCATGAATACTGGAGTGGGTAGCCTATCCCTTCTCCAGGGGATCGTTCCAATCCAGGTATCAAACGGGGGTCTCCTGCATTGCAGGCAGATTCTTTATCAGCTGCGCTACTGGAGAAGCCTGTGTCTCCCTCTACAGAACCACAATCCAGGAAATTAGTGTCTGATCAATATCATTATCCAATACACACGCCGTCACTCAAGCTTCTCTCCTTGTCGTGCTAACTGCCGTAGTGCTCACTAGAGCCTGTTTCTAGGGTTGTGTGTGTTTGTGTGTGTCTGTGCTTTTGTTCTGCCGCCTTCACTCAGCATGTGGGCTCCTAGTACCCCCCACCCCAACAGGAAGCTCGTGCCCCTCGCAGTGGGAGCTTGGTGCCTTAGCCACTGAACTGCCAGGCAAGTCCCAGAATGTCTGCGTTTTGGCTCAGGAGTTCATCAAGGATCACTCAGTTCACTTAGCTGTTACGTCTCTTTCAAGCTACAGTGATTCTCAGCCTTCTGCTTTGTTGTTTCGTTTTTGCTTTTGCCTTTTATGACATTTTCAGAGCATCCAGATCAGTTGGTTTGCGGAAGGTCCCTCAATTTGAATATGTCTGATTGTTTGACTTCAGTTGGACTTTTTGGTCAGGGAATCCCAAGCTGATGCTGAGCCCTTCCCAAAGCCATGATGCCAGGAAGCACATGAGGTCAGTCCCTCCCGTCTTGGTGACATTAGTGAAAGTGCAAGTCGCTCAGTCGTGTCCAACTCTTGGTGACCCCGTGGACTATACAGTCCATGGAATTCTCCAGGCCAGAATACTGGAGTGGGGAGCTTTTCCCTTCTCCAGGGGATCTTCCCAACCCAGGAATCGAACTGGGGTCTCCTGCATTGCAGGTGGATTCTTTACCAGCTGAGCTACCAGGGAAGTCTTATTGGTGACATTAGGTCTTATTATTTTGTTAAGTTGATGTCCTTAGATTTCTTCATTTCTTCCTCCCTAAAAATATTGTACCCTATGGTTTTAACATCTGTTTTTTGTTTTGGGCCATGCTGCGTAGCTTGTGGGATCTTAGTTCCCTAACGAGGCATTGAACCCAGGGCCCCCGACAATGAGAGCTCAGAGTTCTAACCACTGAACCACCAAGACATTCCCTAGCATCTTTTGAGATGATTCTGTCTTGAATCACTTATTACCAGGATGGCTGTAAAAAAGTGATTTTTGGTTTTGTCATTCCCTCTCCTTTTATTCACTGGTGTTCTTCTTTGAAGAAGAATTTTCCCTTTTCCTTTAAAACAGTCCTTTTAGGACTTCCCTGATGGTCCAGCGTTTAAGACTCCATGCTTCTGGTGCAGGGGATACAAGTTTGATCCCTGGTCAGGGAACTAAGATCCCACACGTGGCACAGCGCCCCCCACCAAAAAAAAGAAAAGTCTTAAAATACTTTTGAAAATATCAGTACTCATGGATTTGTATTTTATCCAATGGACTAAATGTGTTGCTTTTATTATTGGTTTTGTGCTCAAGTCCCCCTCCCAATCTGCCCAGTGGGAGCCCTTTCAAGATCCTTCTGTCCTTTCCCATCCTCCTTCAAGAGCATCTTTACTGTCTAGGCTCCTCTGGACTTTCCCTGTCCCAGTCCTGGAGTAGCCATCTCTCCAGGGCCCCCGTGCCATTCACTGGGGAGTGGAGTTTGGGGTCTAGGTAAGTTCCTTGCAGCTGGCTGTCTTTCCTTCTAGGCCCTCTCAGGAGTCATTTTGTTAGTGTGTCATAACACAATTACTAATTGAGAACACCACAGAGTTCTTCTCTTTCCCCCCACTCCAAATCTCCCTCATCCTAAGGTGAGAACCCAGGTCCTGACAACACCAGTCCCAGGGGACCCCAAAGTTGCTTCCCAAATGTCCTGCCTCCCACCCCACCACTGCCTCACAAGCAAGGACCAGAGTCTCTTTGTCCTTGGAGGACTCTCCACCAAGGGATCGCAGGCAGACAAAGTCCCTCGGATACAGCACTTTTCTTCAAGTGGTTATCTCATCAATATACACAGATCACTAGTTACTGTTGGATTCCAATTTACATTTTCCTCCATCCTTTTACTTTTATTTCTTCAATGTAAAATCTAATATTTAGGGTGTACTGGGAGACGTGCACGATTCCTGACTCTGGAGGGAACGCTATGGTCCACGTGATGACCCCAACACTACTGTCAAAAGCCCCCCCAAGGGGCAGGCCTTAAAACTCTGCTCCATTCCTTTTGAAACAGCCCTGGGCTGGGTGGGGGGACTCCTGTGCTCCGGCAGCCTCAGGCCCGCCGGCAGCCTTGGCAAGTCCCTGGCCTCCCCAGACCTTGAGCTGAAAGAGTCACACCAGAGGACTCGGACAGCTCACGCACCCAGGACTTCAAAGTTTCCACGACACCGCTTTCCCCCGTTAATTGGGTGGGTGTGGGGTTGGGGGAGGTTCAGTGGGGATGGATTTGCGCTCTGAGCACCTCGGTCCGGGGGAAGCCAGGGCCGGGTTTATGCAAATACCCTGCGAGGAGGCTGAGGATTGGCTGGCTCGGGTGGGGGCGGGGCGTGCCCTTGGCTCAGGGCCGACAGGTGCGCGCGGCGGGACAGGCGCGGTCCAAGCTCGCCCCCTGGACCACCTTCCCGTCCTGTCGCGGCTTCTCCCAGGCGATGCCTCCGCTCTGGGTAGTGCTGGCCCTGGGCTGCCTGCGACTTGGTTCCGGTAAGCGGAGAATGAGAAGGGGGGTAGGTCTGTGCCCACCGTGGACGGGGCGTGTCCTGCGTCCCCGATTCTCCTGAAGGATCCTGAAAGGCACCTGGATGGGAACTTGACTTACTCACTCCAGGAATAGGCGTGGGTGCCCTGCTCTGCGCCAGGCCCTGTGCAGGCTCTGGGGACCCAGATAGGACTACTAATACCTAACATTGATTAATAAGCTTTCTTTGATGGGAATTCAAGGGCTCTGTGCTGGCTGTACTCTTGCCTGGAAAATCCCATGGACGGAGGAGCCTGGTGGGCTGCAGTCCATGGGGTCGCTGACTTCACTTTCACTTTTCACTTTCATGCATTGGAGAAGGAAATGGCAACCCACTCCAGTGTTCTTGCCTGGAGAATCCCAGGGACAGTGGAGCCTGGTGGGCTGCCCTCTATAGGGTCGCACGGAGTTGGACACGACTGAAGCGACTTAGCAGCAGCAGCAGCAGCAGTGCTGGCTGTTAGAAGACACAGGAGCGGCTGGAGAGCAGGGGAGGGTCTGGACTGGATTCATGGTGATGCTTTGACTCGGGAGGGGAGGCACATTTTTAGGTGAAGGAGCAGCACGGGAGGAGGCGGGTGTCAGGGTCTACCCTGGGAACTTCCCGCCCATTGTTCATCGGTGTGGCTGGAGCATGAGGTCAGGGGATGAGCATACAAGTCAGGCTGGGGACCCATGAGGTAAGGCCCAGAGCTTCAGGGCCTCACTGCCCCTCCAGAGAGGCTGGATCGCGTTGGAGAGCAGTGGGGAGCCCCCAAGGGGCCCAGCGGTAAGGGGTTGCAGTCAGCTTTGCAGGTCAGAGAGCAGAGAGTGGGGGAGGGCTGGTTACTAGGGTCCAGGTGAAGAGGGTGGACTCAAACCAGCGAGATGCGTGGGAGGGGCCGTGGGGTTCTTGGCGACCAGATGTCTGTTGAGGGTAGCGAGAGGGCAGCAGTTCAGCCGGATTGCCCGGTTTCTGCTCAGGATGGCTGGGTGGGGGGAGGGGAACAGGGGCTCTCCCTGCGTCTGAGAGAAGCTCCTGAGATGGCCTGTGGGGAGAGGGAAAGCCAGTGCCTGGCACCAGCGGGTGCTCACTGGCCGCAGGCGTGCATGTGTGGGCGTGCAGATGGTTGCCCGTGAGTGTGGGCAGTTCTGCCGGGGGTCAGCTCCCATCCGTGCTGCCTCCTCCAGGTGTGAACCTCCAGCCCCAACTGGCTAGTGTGACCTTTGCCACCAACAACCCCACCCTCACCACGGTGGCCTTGGAAAAGCCCCTCTGCACGTTTGACAGCTCAGCGGCCCTCCACGGCACCTACGAGGTCCACCTCTATGTTCTGGTCGACTCGGGTAAGGGCCCTGCTGCCCTCGGGCTGCTCAGAAGGTGGCTTTGACCTGTCTGTGGGCAGGAGGGGAGGAGCCAAGGCAAGGGGCACTCCATCCATGCAATCAAACCACCCCCGGCGCCTCACTGGCACGCTCTGGTATCTGCTCTGTGCCAGCCCTGGGCTGGGGACATCTGCCCTGGAGGGACATCAAGTCTACAGGGAGAGATAACAGCGTCGATCATGGAGCACTTACATCCTGCCTGGGGCTTCGCAGACCTTAGAGCTGATCGTCACAACCTGCCTGCAAGGTGTCTGTTAGGATGCCCGACACGGGCAAATAATCGGGGCCCAGAGAGGCAGAGGGACTCCTGGGAGCTCCTGAGCTGGAGAGCGAATCAGGGTCTCTGGTCCTCGAGCTCAAGTCCTTCCCGAGGCTTCCCGAGGTGGTGCGAGATAGGTGTTTGGGAGGCGTGCTGGCTCTGGGCCAGCCCCACGAGTTCACTGGCAGCGATCGTGGGGTCCGAGAGGAGGAACCCGATGACTGCCTCTTAGCTTTCAGCCATTTATAGCGGTTCATGTAGGGCCCTGATTTTATTGACTGCCTACCCATGCCCAATCCCAGTCTGTGGGCACTGTGGGGTGTTTTCCTCCCATCTCACAAAGGGTCTAGAGAGATACAGTGAGTGGTCCAAGATCACCCAGCAAGTAAGGAAGAGGCACTGGCGCAGAGAGGATGCTTAGGGACGTTTGTGGAATGACTGAGTGAGTGACTCAGCCCGGCACTGCCTCCACAGCTAGCTTCAGGAACGCCTCTGTGCAGGACAGCACCAAGACCCCTCTCAGCTCGACGTTCCAGCAGACCAAGGGGGGAAGGACAGGGCCCTACAAGACCGCGGCCTTTGACCTGACCCCGTGCAGCGACTCGCCCAGCTTGGATGCTGTCCGGGATGTGTCCCAGGCCTCGGAGATCCTGAATGCCTACCTGATCAGGGTGGGCACCAACGGGACCTGCCTGTCGGACCCCAACTTCCAGGGCCTCTGCAACCCACCCCTGTCCGCAGCCACGGAATACAGGTGAGTGTGAGCAGCTGCTGGAAGATGGCAGGTGAGCCCCAGCCCCGACTTGGTGTGGGGGAAGAGGGCCGCCTAGAGCTGGGTGAAGCGTCAGAGGCCACATTCCTTCAGAGCCTACCACGTGCCAGGACCGTCCTGGGTACCATGAAGGATTCCTGGCTTCCTGGGCGGACAACCGTGCACAGGGCCCTGTGCTCAGAGGGACTCCCTCTTGGCTTAACACTCTGCCATCACCATCTTGAGAGCCTTAATGTTTAAACAAGGGGCCACATTTTCCCTTTTGCACCGGGCCCCACAAAGTACACACCTGATCCTGGCCCATCAGCCGTGCAGCAGTTTGTTTGACAGGGAAGGAACAGTGGTCCAGAAGCGGAAGGGGGTCACTGTGAGAAAAGCTGGGGTCTGGTGTGAAGGCTTCTCCCTGCTCCCTGCAGTGTGCCCTATTGTGGCCCACCACAGAACCAGGGGTCCCCGACTCATTTTCACACCTACGTCCTGAGTATCTTCTCGGGGCTGAGTTGGGGGCTCAGCGGTGACCTAGGCCCGGGAGGCTTACCCAGTGCCAAGTCTTGACTACACCCACTCCAGTTCCCACGGAGACACCTGGACGGGGGTCTCTGTAGCCTCTGGGCCACATCTGGACCCAGGCCGTCGCTCACCTCCATCCTCTCACACAGCCCTCTCCTCCCCTCGCCTCGGCCAGCAGGCAGGGCTTGAGTCCTGGATGTCCTCGCCCTCGCCCTCGACTCTTACCTCTGACCTTGTTCTTCATGGGAGAAAACCTCTCCCTCCTACTTGAGCCCACCCTACCTAGGGGACTCATCCCAGCCTCTGGAATTCCCATCTTCAAACCTCTCGAAGCAGGGGATTAAGCCAAGTCCTGGATGGTGTGAAGATTTTAAGGGTCTTCTTTTTTTTTTTAAGTGACAAACTAGAGGCCTTTGATTTCTTTGATCTCAGAACATTCGTCCTTTTTAACTGAAGGTGAAGAAGGCCTAAGGCTATGGGTGTTCTGTACTGGTCACCTGATCTTCCTCTATGATTTGCAACACTTGATTGGGATTTTCTGCCTATAAAGTTAGCCCTTATCAGAGGGCAGGGCTTCCCTGGTGGCTCAGAGGTTAAAGTGTCTGCCTCCAATGCGGGAGACCTGGGTTCAATCCCTGGGTTGGGAAGATCCCCTGGAGAAGGAAATGGCAACCCACTCCAGTATTCTTGCCTGGAGAATCCCATGGATGGAGGAGCCTGATAGGCTACAGTCCATGGGGTCGCAAAGAGTCGGACACGACTGAGCGACTTCACCTTCACCTTATCAGAGGGCAGCGGGGTTGCAACAGATATTATTCCCTTGGGTTTTTTTTTAAGTCACTTTTGTGAGACCAAGGACCAGGCTAGGAATAGAGGGAGGCAAAAATGCAAGGAGGACAAATGGGTCCATACTCCGCAAGTCAGCTATGAGTGTAATATATGTGACAAAGAAACAGAGGGGCTCCCAGAGGGAGAGAGTAGGCTCTGAGGGCTTCGTGGAGGAGGTGTCTGAGCTGGGGAAGCAGCCCAGGGGGAAGGTGATGCCAACGCAAAGTCCAGCAGCAGCCTGCTGCCAGAACACCCTCCTGCCACCCCACCCATTGTGGCCACCTAGATTTTCATCTCCCACAAGTCCCGGTTCTGCCCCCAAACCGCCAATCCCACCCCCTCCCCATGGCCAAGGCTCACAGCATGGATAGAAGTCATCCCCGCTCCACTTCTTTCCAGGTTCAAGTACGTCCTGGTCAATATGTCCTCGGGCTTGGCACAGGACCAGACTCTATGGTCGGACCCCATCCGCACCAACCAGCGTAAGTGGTGGGGGTGGGCCGGGGGTGGTCCTCAAGGGAACCTGGGCAAGCAAACTCAAGCTGTCACTCGGAAAATTCTCCCCAGACACGAGCAGGTCACTGGATTAATAATTTTCCCCATCCTCGCCCGCTCCCTCCCTCCCTTCCTCGAGGGCCAGGTCATGTGACACAGGAAGGTGGAGGACTCGCGGGTGTTTGGCCCAGCTGGTGCGAGTGTTACAGGCTTCCCTGGTGGCTCAGGGGTAAAGAATCTGCCTGCCAGTGCAGGAGACGTGGGTTCGATCCCTGGGTCAGGAAGATCCCCTGGAGGAGGAAATGGCAACCCACTCCAGTATTCTTGCCTGGAGAGTTCCATGGACAGAGGAGCCTGGTGGGCAACAGTTCAAGGGGTCTTAAAGAGTCACATAGGACTGAGCGACTAAGCACGCACTGGCCAGCTGGACAGGCATAACTGGAGACAGAATCAGCCGGCGTCTTCAGCCCTGATAATGCATTTGCCTCTAAAGGGCAGGGAGGTTATCGTGCATTTAGACCCTAACCCGCCCCCTTGTTGAACCCTGCCAACGACAACATCATTATCACGTAAGATGGTTCCAGAGGCATCTCAGCCACAGGGGCAGGAACCCTGGAGGCAGCAGGGTGCCATTCTCACGGAGAGCCCTGTGGTTTTTCTAAAGTGGGCGTCTTGCAGGCCCAAGCGTCTGCCCATGGTCCTGCCTGTCTGTCCTCAAGCCTCCAGCTGTGTTCTCAACACAGATCTGAGGTTTATAAATTCAGAATCTTATCTGTTGAAGCTTAGGGGCAACAGAAGCGGTTTCCCAGTATAATTTTGACAACCCGCGACCCTAATTTTAGACCCCCCAGGACTTCCCTGGCGGTCCAGTGGTTAGAACTCTGCACTTTCACTCCTGGGAGCCCAGGATCAATCCCTTTTCGGGCAACTAAGATCCCACAGGCTTCATGGCACAACCAAAAAAACCAAAGAACCCCCTTGCCACTCACAGTGATCTTGTGGGTCAATTAGGGCTCGACGAGGTCGCCTGAGGTCACAGGGCCAGTGAGGGTGCAGATGGGCAGGCCTGGGTGTGACTGGGTGGTTCCGTCCCATCCTCTGGTGACACGGCCACGTTCTGTAGTCCCACTGGATCAACACTGCCCTGGGACCAAGAGTCCCTAGTTCAATCCCAGCCGCTGAGCCTCACTGCTGTGTGAGCCCTTCAGGACCTCAGTTTTCCCATCTGAGGAATGGGAAGGACTATCCTTGCCCCGCTTCCCCAGCAGGGCTCCTTTGGGCAGTCCAGATGAAGGCCCCAGGCCCTGCGCTCTAAGGGATCAGTCCACATGGAGAGCGTGCCCTTGGGGACCAGACAGACCTACAGCTTGAGGCTGGAGTCCGAGTCCCGTTGAACAGGCACGCGATCTCCCTAAGCTGCAGTAAGCGATCTGCGAAACAGGGTCTCGTGGGATCTACCTGGGACACTGGACGGGAAGTGGCCAGCTCACAGGAGGACCTATAATGATTTGCCCACTTAGTTCCAATGGGTGACACTGGTCAGAGCAGAGGGAGGCCTCGGTCCCCTGGCTTCATTAGATTAGGGACCTCCCAGTTCAGTCCAGTCGCTCAGTCGTGTCTGACTCTTTGTAACCCCATGGACTGCAGCACGCCAGGCTTCCCTGTCCTTAACGATCTCCCATAGTTTACTCAAACTCATGTCCATCGAGTCGGTAATACCATCCAACCATCTCATCCTCTGTCGTCCCCTTCTCCTCCTGCCCTCAATCTTTCCCAGCATCTGGGTCTTTTCCAATGACTCAGTTCTTCGCATCAGGTGGCCAAAGTATGGGAGCTTCAGCTTTGGCATCAGTCTTTCCAATGAACACCCAGGACTGATCTCCTTTAGGATGGACTGGTTGGATCTCCTTGCAGTTCAAAGGACTCTCAAGAGTCTTCTCCAACATCACAGTTCAAAAGCATCAATTCTTCGGCGATCCGCCTTCTTTGCTCCGCCTGTATTTTGTTTATAATCTGTATCCCGTCTTCACTGGAAGACTTGAGACCGCTTATCATTTAAAATCATACAAAAAGATAATGATTAAAGGGCGAGAGTAGACACAGGCAAGGCAAAGCTGGGGAGTGGAATACGGAGGCAAATATAATTCCGCCTCAGACCCAGGGGGAGGCATTGGCCTGGCCTCGCTTCATACCTGAGATTTTGGGCCACCAAGGCAGGCACCCCCCATCCCTGGGAGGAGGCTGGGCGGTGCAGTGTCCAGGGAGTGACCGCCTGCCTCCCGCAGTCACCCCGTACTCGGCGATAGACACGTGGCCGGGCCGGCGGAGCGGGGGTATGATCGTCATCACAGCCATCCTGGGCTCCCTGCCCTTCTTCCTGCTCATTGGCTTTGCTGGTGCCATCGTCCTCAGCCTCGTGTGAGTATCTGCTAGCTGGGGGTGGGGGGTGCTGCGCCTGGGGACACACCCCATGGGAACTCTTCCGAGGTGGGGAGAGCCTGGGAGTAAACCTGCCTTCTGCCCTGGGTGGGGTGGGGGAGTCCAGTGAGATGGGAGCAGGGTCCTGGGGAGGCCCCAGGTCAAGTCTTCAGCTGGGTAAGAGAGGCTCAGAGCCAAGGCCCTGTGGGTAGACCCCAGCTCCGACACAGCGGTATGTCTTGGGCAAGGATGGGGCTGGCTGAAAAGTTCGTTCGGGCTTTTCGTATCATCTTATGGAAAAACCCAAACAAACTTTTTGGCCAACCTGATATCTTATCCTTCTATGCCTCAGTGTCCTCTTCCAGAAAATGGAGATTCTGATCAGTATTGTCTGCCCCGTGGAGCTGCAAGGGATAAGTGAAATAGCCCCTCTGCTGTACGGCCTACTGAGCACTCAGGCGGTTGCTGTTCAATCGCTCAGGCGTGTCCGACTGTCTGCAACCCCATGGGCTGCAGCACGCCAGGCTTCCCTGTCCTTCACCATCTCCCGGAGTTTGCTCAAATTCATGTCCATTGAGATGATGATGCCACCCAACCATCTCATCCCCTGACGCCCCCTTCTCCTCCTGCCCTCGATCTTTCCCAGCATCAGGGTCTTTTCCAGAGTCAGGGTGGAAAAGTACTAAACAGGTCTTAGCTTTTGTTATCAGGATGGGGACACTGAGGTCTGTGGTGGAAACGGAGGCCCAAGGTCACAGAACCCGTTAAAACAGAGCTGGCCCCGAGCTCCCAAGTCACCTGAGTCCACTGACAGCTCTGATGTGCGTCTATTTAGGTTAAGACTGGAGGGGTCCCCTGGGGTGTCTGGAGCAGCTAGCGGAGCTGCCTGATGGGAAGGCAGGCATGCAGGCAGAGGATGGAGCAGGGAGTGAGTCAAGGCACGCACGGGTGCAGGTGCTGTGGGAATCCAGAGGAGAGCAGTGCAGATCCTCCCTGGAGTATCAGGGTGGGCTTCCTAGAGGAAGGGACAGCAGGAACAAATTCTTATCAGGACTGGGATGAATTGAAAATTCATGTGCGGTGCGCATGCCAGCAAGAGAGGCAGGAGACCCAGGCAGCTTTAAAGAGGGAGAGGGGGGATGCTTGTCCCAGTGTGAGTGGAGAAGGTGGATGGAAAAGCTTCTTGGAGTGGGTGAAATTAAGTGGAAAGTAGAAATTAGACAGACAGATTGAAAGACATGTGGGGTGGGTAAAGGATGGAGTAGGGAGACAGCAGTGACCTTGGAAATCAGATTGCTCTCTGCCATTTCGGTTGATAAAAACAAATAGTAGATGAGATTAGCCACCAAGGGACTGGTCTGGCTGACCAGATCTGGGAGCAGGTGGGATGTGGTCACGTCCCTCCCTCCCTTTGGGCAGCATCCTAACCATGGTCCTGTATTCTGACTTCCATCTGGCTCTTCCACTGGTCTCTGCTAGTTCCTGCATCCCAGTTCCAGCTGCCCACGGGTCCCCATTCTCGCCCCAGACACACCCCAGTCCTTCCTATCAAACGCCTGCAATGCCTTTCTGTGCTTCCACTCTCTTCAAGGCCAGACTAACTGCCCCCTCCTCCAGGAAGCCCTCCGGTGGCTTCCCTCCCCAGCCTTGTCCACTCTGCCTGGTCATTGTATGCTGTGGCCTGTCTCCCGTAGAATCTTAGCTCTTTGGGGACATGTGTCCAGCTCAGTAAGACTTGTAAGTTGTCCACCCAGTTCCAAAAGAGTTACACTTTCCTTAACTCAGGGCCTGGCACACAGGAAACAGTCCAGAAAGACTGGTCTTTTGAATGAAGGCCTAAGGTGACCTCTGTGAAAGCCAGGTCTAAGTAGAAAGGTCCCTGCCCAGCTGAGGGGGGCGGTTAGCTCTGCGCCCCTAACCCCGGCTCTGTTCATCTCCTCTGTCAGGGACAGGGGCGATGCTGACGGGGCAACAAGCCACGACTCCCAGATCACGCAGGAGGCTGTCCCGAAGTCCCTGGGGGCCTCGGAGCCTTCATACACGTCTGTGAACCGGGGGCCGGCCCTGGACAGGGCCGAGGTGTATGCCAGCAAGCTCCAGGACTGAGCCTGGGCGCCTCTTCTGGGCAGCCACAGTGCCTCCGAGGGCCTGCCCGGGGGTCTGCGGGGAACAGTGTTCACATCCGGACCCCACCCAAGGCAACACACACAGGCCTGTGGATCCAACTACAGGAAAGGCTTAAGAAAACCTTCCCAAGATTCTGAGTTCAATAAAGATGTACCGAATGACTGAGATGCTGAATGAATGAATGAGTCGCTGTCATTTTGAGGGGTTGCATTGTTTCTCCAGGGGGTGGGGACAGGGCTTTCAGTCAAGGCGAGGGTGCAGAGGGTAGGGAGATCAGGCTGGTGGCATGCCTTCTCTGGAAGGTGGGAAATCAGCGCCCCCATGGATGGGCTCACGGGAGCTTCAGGGGCCGGCCTATGACAGGTTCAAGTACATCCTGGTTGATATGTCCCTGGGCTTGGTACAGGACCAGACCCAATGGTCAGACCCCATCCGCACCGACCGGCGTAAGTGGTGGGCCCCGGGCGGGCGGGGGGCGGTCCTCAAGGGAACCTGGGCAAGCAGACTCATGCTGTCACTCAGAAAATTCCCCCCAAGGTGGGAGGGGGTTTCAGGATGGGGAACACGTGTACGCCCCTGGCAGATTCATGTTGATGTGTGGCAGAACCAATACACTATTGTAAAGTAATTAGCCGCCAATTAAAATAAATAAATTTAAATTAAAAAGAGAAAATTCTCCCCAGACACGAGCAGGTCACTGGATTAATAATTTTCCCCATCCTCGCCCGCTCCCTCCCTCCCTTCCTCGAGGCTCAGGTCATGTGACACAGGAAGGTAGAGGCTCGCGGGTGTTTGGCCCAGCTGGCGCGGGTGTTACGGGCTTCCCTGGTGGCTCAGGGGTAAAGAATCTGCCTGCCAGTGCAGGAGACGTGGGTTCGATCCCTAGGTCAGGAAGATCTCCTGGAGGAGGAAATGGCAACCCACTCCAGTATTCTTGCCTGGAGAGTTCCATGCAGAGGAGCCTGCAGGGCTGCATCCACGGGGTCTCAAAGAGTCAGATAGGACTGAGCAACTGAGCACGCACGCACACCAGATGGGGCACTGCTGCTGCTGCTGCTAAGTCGCGTCAGTCGTGTCCGACTCTGTGCGACCCCATAGACGCAGCCCACCAGCCTCCTCTGTCCCTGGATTCTCCAGGCAAGAACACTGGAGTGGGTTGCCATTTCCTTCTCCAATGCATGAAAGTGAAAAGTGAAAGGGAAGTCGCTCAGTCGTGTCCGACTCTTAGCGACCCCATGGACTGCAGCCTACGAGGCTCCTCCGTCCATGGGATTTTCCAGGCAAGAGTACTGGAGTGGGGTGCCATTGCCTTCTCCACGTGTGGTTATTAGATGCTGTTTGGGTTTGCTGGCCTCGAGGTCCTGGAAACCAGTCTGGGCCCAGGGCGTGCCTCTATGGGCAGCTCATCCTATCATCACATTCCCCTCGGCCCCCGGTCAGCTCTTTGTCTCTGGAGCCCAGCCTCCTCATCTGCAAATGGGCTGATGTAGACAGTTAACTTAAGGGCCATGCACAGCTGGGTCCCTTCGCAGCTTTCTCTGAGGAGCTCCCCAGAGGTGACACGGGGGAGGGGCACCGAATCCTCCTGGGGGGCGGACGGGCCCTCCCAGTCTCTGGTCTCCGCTCAGATGACCCAATGCTGTCTTCTGAGCCAGGTAGCAAGACTGACTCCCTTTCTGGGGTCTACAAAAGAAGCCAGCCCCACTTCCCATCCCTGGAAGAAGAGGTTGGTCAGGGGACTTCCCTGGCATCCCAGTGGTTAAGGCCCCCTGCTTCCAGGGCAGCGGGCAGGGGTTTGATGCCTAGGCAAGGAACTAAGATCCCACATGCCACGGGGTGGCCAAAAAAGAGAAGAAGAAGAGTTTTGTCATAGCAGGTTTGGTTAAAGCAGGAAGCTACCTGACACCGTGAGAAAGCGCCCCCGCGCTGACGGGGAGCTCTCAGGACACTGGACTGTCCTCCAGGGCCACGGATGCTAGACGTGTCCAGAGGCACTGGAGGGGTCCATAGCTGACAAGGCAGGAGGCCCCCGTGGAAAAGGGGTAAACCATCTTTGGCGAGCTGGGGATTGGGGCGGTGAGCTTGTGTTCAAGGGCAGAGGTCAAGCATTTGCCAGCTTCTGCTGCTGCTGCTGCTAAGTCGCTTCAGTCATGTCCGACTCTGTGCGACCTGATAGTCGGCAACCCACCAGGCTCCTCCATCCATGGGATTTTCCAGGCAAGAGTGCTGGAATGGGTTGCCATTGCCTTCTCCGTGCCAGCTTCTAGCCAGTTCTAATTAATCAGCAGAACAATCCAAGCTGGGGGGTAGGGGTGGGCAGGAGAGGCTGGGCTTGGCGCCTGGGTTCTGAGCTGGACTCAGACTTCCCAGAAACATTTAATGATACATACCCACAGAAGTGACTTTTCTGGCTCACGTCTCAGGTTCTGAAGGAGCCCCTCCTCCCATGACTGAGAGGCCAGGGCTTCTGCGCCGAGTTTTCCACCTCTGCACAGATGTGGCTTCCCCTCCCTCCCACCTGTCGTGGTTCATCAGTGCGCCAGCCACTGTACACAGGCTGTGTGACTGGGGGCACAGATATGCCCTCTCGTGCTTCTCTGACTGCCTTTGTGCATAGAGAGCCAGGCTGCTTCGCAAGGTTGCTCCAAAATAGGTGATTTTTTCTGAAATATAATCAATCCCAAGGGAATGTCATTCAATTAAATCCACCCAAACCCTGAGCCCCAAGCTTAGGAAAGCTTGGAGTCACCCATCTGGTCAGAATAGAAATGCACAGAGGAGTTGTCAGAGGGGAGACCCTGGACAGAGCATGGTCTGACCTTGGACACACAGGTCAGGCTATGCTGTAAGAACCAGAGGTGGGATGCCCCTCCCCACCCAACCAGGGCAGGCATAGCCAGGAGGGCTTCTCGGAGGAGGCAGTGCTTTTCTCAATTTCCTCCTGTCTCTAACCCAGAGCTCCCGAGGCCAGAGGTCATGTTCCATGCCCTGTCCCCGATAGACAGGTACTCATTAAAGAGTAAAAGATTCCTGGAATGCCATATATATTTTTTGTTTCTCCATTTTTAACTGAATAATTCTAGATTTGGCAAGCCGTGGAGCATATAGTCTGCTTGACAAGAGAGAAGGGGCTAAGCTGCTCTTTGATGAGGCTCAGTCCGGTCCCCTGCAAGTTTCTTGGGAGTGCTTCTTTCGGTCTCCTTCCAGCCCCTCTCCAGAGCCCGTGATACCACCACCGCAATCAAGATGACGGACACCCCCCCGGAAGTCTCCCGCTTCTTTTACAGCCTCTCTCCTGTCCCTCCTTGCCACTCTCCCACCAACTGATTTTACTTTCTGATGCTCCAGTGTTCTTGCCTGGAGAATCCCAGGGACAGGGGAGCCTGGTGGGCTGCCATCTATGGGGTCGCATAGAGTCAGACATGACTGAAGTGACTTAGCAGCAGCAGCTAAAGATTCTATAGCACATTCTATAATTTCATATAAATGGAACCGCATAGAAAGGTCTCTTTTTATCTGGCTTCGCTCCCCTCAGAATAATTATTTTGAAGGACTTCTCTGGTGGTCCCGTGGCTGAGACTCCACGTTACCTATGCAGGAGACCTGGGTTCGATCCCTGGTCACGGAACTAGATCCCACATGCCGCAACTAAGAGTTAGCATGATGCAGCTGGAAGGTCTCACATGCCACAACTAAGAAATGGTGTAGCCAAAATAATTAAATCAATACCCCAAACATTATTTTGAGATGCACCATATTGCAGCTTGTACTAGCGTTTGGCTCCTGTTAACTGCTGAGGAGGAGTCCACCGTGTGGATATTCTGCAGTTTGCGGATCCATCCTCCACCTGTCCATGTGCCGTCTGGTTGTCCCAGTTTGGGACTGTTATGACTAAAGCCGTGATGAAGATTCGTGTACAAGTTCCCATGTGGACACTTGTTTCACTTCTCCTGGGTAAATCCCTGGGGGTGGAACCGTGAAAAACCTTTTTACTTTGAAACCATTAGAGAGTCACAGGAAGTTGCCCCAAAGGCCCAGAAATACAGGGAATAGCTGTGGACCCTTCTCCCAGTTATCCCCCGCGTGAATATCTTGTAGAACAATAGCATCATTATATCAAAACCAGGAAGTTGATACTGGGAAAATCCACAGAGCTTATGCATAGTCGCCCAGTTTTACAAGCACGCATGTATCTGCGTGTGTGCTCTGTGCGATGTCATCCCCTGTGCAGATTTGTGTCACTCCTACCACAAGCAGTGAACAGAACTGTTAATACTGTAAATCAGAAAGAAAGCGAAAGTCGTGCAGTCATGTCCGACTCATTGCGTCCCATTGGACTGCATAGTCCATGGAATTCTCCAGGCCAGAATACTGGAGTGGGTAGCCTTTCCCTTCTCTAGAGGATCTTCCCAACCCAGGGATCAAACCCAGGTCTCCTGCATTGCAGGCGGATTATTTACCAACTGAGCTATGAGGGAAGCCCCTACTGGGGGGGTGGGGAGGGAAGATACAGAGCTTCCCTGGTGGTGCAGAGGTTAAGAATCCACCTGTCAGTGCAGGGTTCAGTCCCTGGTCTAGGAAGATCCCACCTGCCTCCGGGCAACTAAACTCAGGGACCACGACTGCTGAGCCCTCGCGCCCGGGAGCTCAGCTCTGCGACTAGAGGAGCCAGGGCAGCGCGAAGCCTGAGCACCGCAACCAGAGAGCGGCCCCTGCTTGCCACCAAGGCAGAAAGCCCGCGTGCAGCCGCGAAGGCCCAGCACCTGTCTCTTATACACATCTAGATGTGTATAAGAGACAGGGGCTGCAGCACGCCAGGCTTCCCTGTCCTTCACCATCTCCCGGAGTTTGCTCAAATTCATGTCCATTGAGATGATGATGCCATCAAACCATCTCATCCTCTGTCATCTGATAGAGACTGGCTGACTCAGTGAAGAATCGTGTGTACACTGAACACTCAACTTTCCAGGTTTTGTCATTACATGATAGTCCCAAAGAGTAAAAGTAAAACCAGGTGACTCCCTTTCTTCTGAGTTGTTACTTATAACACTCTACTCATCTGGATTTTTACTGATACTGCTCTATCCAAGTTCAGGGTTAGCAGTTTGGCTACTTTAAAATAAAAGAATAGATTGGCTTTGAATAATTCCTAGGACTGAGCACAACACCCAAATGCAAATTTGTCTTCTTAACTAGGTGATGTGTATGTGTGGCGGGGGGGAGGTGTGTGGTGGGAGTGGAGTGGGGTGATAACAGTAAGTCCTTTCTTAGAAAAGGACACTATGATCTCAAAGGCTTCCAGTCTGGATAATTTATGTGTCTAAGGAATTCATCTCTTTCCTACAGTAATCAGCTATGCTAGGTTCAAGCAACACACTCACAAAAATGTACATTTCAGTTTAATTCCCCCATACACCAAACTCCCAGCAGGATCTCTAGGGTCATGAAGAAAAGAAATATAAATGTAAACCAAACAGATTTTCTTAAAGGGATTTTTGCTATAAAGAGAAAAGAGAAGGAGAGGCAAAGAGAAAACCATAGAAATAACTCTGTATTACTACCCATATCTAGCTTGTTAGAAGTTTTTCCTCCTGTCAAACACACTGAGTCAGTGGTCAAGTAGGCAGAGCATTGCCATTAAAGAAATTTGATTCTAGAAAAAACGTTCCTAGCAAAGACCTTTTGCAGGACTCACTTTGGTGCTAATGTTTAGTTCTACAGAGACCAATAAGCTCACTTTCAGTCTCAAACAGAATGAAACAATCCTTTTTCATTCTATTTTCATCTTTGCAGATGCTTATTAAACGCAGACTATCGCCTGGTCACCAGGCTTGTCAGCTTTTATCCGAAAGATGGAACCAATAAAGAGTAGAGAGGAAAAATATACATTTTCTCAAGTACTTCTCAACTTGCTAAATCTGAATTCCTGTGAAAAGACTAAAAAAAAAAAAAAAAATTGACTCTAACTTGAGTCCTGGAAAATCAAAGCCTTCTTAGTGCATTGGTGGTTCCTATTGTTTATGAGAAGCACAGAGTGAAGTAATATGAAGTGTAAAATATTCCTTGTGAGAAGCTTTTTTGTCTTGGCAATTTTTGTCTTCCTCCTTTTGGTTGTGGGAGTGGATGTTGAGGTTTTTCTGAAGCAAGGCATATTTTTGGGTAGCCAGATTTTGCAGAGAGCTCATTTAAATCATAGGCCTCCTAGCACATGGCAGGTAGGCAAGTTATGAGGAACAGAAAGGATAAAATAGGCTTCAGGAATTTCTTACCATCTTGGTATGCTTTTAAAACCTTCTACTTGGGGAGCCAACTCTTTCTAGTACAAAGCCATATTGCTGAGATGCAGTTCTTCCATATCATATTGAGAGAGAGAAATAACTGAATATGGATCAAACAGAAAAGAAATAAATCATTGAGTTTGTGGGTCAATAACTAGCTCCTTGAAAATAGTAAAGTAACTCTTTTAAATCATCATTTAAGATTTCTGTCATTGATTTAGAAAATCTAAATCACTTATATCATCTATAAGAATTAGAAGGCAGAAAGGAGAAAAAGGTGGAATCATGGAAACAACATTTAACAATCATTAACAGCATTTTACAGTCTCGACATGATAACAGCTTAATCTAAAGGAGTTGAACTGGGGACAATAAGAATGTGTGATTTTGAGAGATAGTTAGAAGACAAAATTTCTAATACACAGAGTTGCAAAGGAATCAATTGCTAGAATTTTAATGAGACAAGACCAAAAAAAAAAAAAATAACCCTTTATATTATTGATACATATTTACAAAGGTCCATCTGCATATAAAAGTTCGGATAGCTATAGGTATTCATGTTCAAAGGCAAGCTTCACAAGTTCCAATTCACTTTTATTCTCCCAACGGTTAAAATCTAACTGTCCCAACTTATATGAACAATTTCAAAGTGGATTCACTTTGTAGCCTACCAGGCTTCTCTGTCCATGGGATTTTCCAGGCAATAGTGCTGGAGTGGATTGCCATTTCCTTCTCCAGCGGATCTTCCCAACCCAGGGCTCGAACCTGGGTCTCCCACATTGTAGACAGACGTTTTACTGTCTGAGCCACCAGGGAAGTCATATATGGGATACTAGCCCTGGAATGCTCTTTATAGGAAGTTTAATCGCAATGTGTTTCTTCCCAAAGTAGTGCTGGGCTATACTCTTGAAAGTGAAAGTGAAGTCGCTCAGTTGTGTCCAACTCTTTGCAATCCCGTGAACTGTAGCCCACCAGGCTCTTCTGTCCATGGGATTCTCCAGCAAGAATGCTGGAGTCGGTTGCCATTTCCTTCTCCAGGGGATCTTCCCAACCCAGGGATCAAACCCAGGTCTCCCGCATTGCAGGCAGACACTTTAACCTCTGAGCCACTAGGGAAGCTATACTCTTAGACAGTGACAAAAGTCTCGAAAATTCACACATTCAATTACTTTGAATTCAATTATTGTCACTCTCAGTGC
>SJYT01007061.1:46362-70218 GCA_006410635.1 Cephalophus harveyi | reverse complement strand
TGGGAGGGTGGGGAGGAGAGGCTGGGTCTCAGGAGTGGAACCAGATCGCCGATTTGGCTTAGTAGCTGGGCGTGAGGGTCCTGAGAGTTCAGGTGTGCTGTCAGAAACGTCACTTTGGAGACTGGGACCAGAGGGGCTGAAACCGGAAGCAGGGTGGCTGTCAGAAGTCAAGACGAGTTGAGAGGACCACAGGGCGTGGCAGGGGGGTGGATTAGAGAGGGATATAAAAGAGAAAGGCACACGACTTTCGTTTGTACAGGTCTGGACTTGTGTGAGGGGCGGGGAGACTCTCCCAGTGTGATAGTAGAGGTCTCCATGATGGTGACGCTGTTCTGTGTTTGTGCCCTCCAGTAAACTCGACCATGGGGTTGTGTGGAGTTAAGGAACTTAAAATGAGACTTGGGTCACCCAGGAACTGAATTTAACTGAATAAACCCAGGAAGAATGCCTACTGCCTGCATGGGTTAGGGGAATCACTGTCGTAGGCTTTGCTCATTTAAATGTTAGCTCTTTT
Source organism: Cephalophus harveyi (assembly GCA_006410635.1). Lineage (NCBI taxonomy): Eukaryota > Metazoa > Chordata > Mammalia > Artiodactyla > Bovidae > Cephalophus > Cephalophus harveyi. Next base: position 69,704 of record SJYT01007061.1, on the reverse strand, counting down.
CATGTTCCAGCAACCCTGAGATACAAGATAAAGGAGATACACAGCTCGAAGAGGCTGACCCCTATTTGAAGTCGTTCAGCCGGTACACTCAGCTGTCAGGACTGAACTCTGGGCTGGATCCCACTTCCTCCTGCAAAGAGCCTCCAGATCTCTTTCCCAGGAGAGTGAAGTCCTCTCCAGAGGTGGCTTTGTTTCCTGGCTGAGCCCTCCTTATCTGTCTCTGCTAAAGTTAACATAGACAATTGTGTGATAAGCCACAGGCAGGGACCCAACAAAACTCTTGAGAGCTGGTGGTTTTGCCTGAGGCTGCTTCTTGCTGCCTCTGAATCTTCCTCATGGTGGCTGTTTCCTTCAGCATTCCTGGAAAATGAATGGCCCAGGGAAACAGGTGAGCCTGCGGGCCAGCCACGCTGTGTGGTTCCGTATTTGTGAAGTGAAAGTGTTTGTTCCTCGTTCGTGTCCAACTCTTTGCAGCCCGCCAGGCTCCTCTGTCCATGGGGTTCTCCAGGCAAAAACACTGGAGTGGGCTGCCATTGCCTTCTTCGGGGGATCTTCCTGACCCAGGGATCCAGCTAGGGTCTCCTGCATTGCAGGCAGATTTCTTTACCATCTGAGCCACCGGGGAAGCCCTGATATTTGTAAAGGTTTGGTAGTAAAAAGAGCTACAGATTAGTGCCTTATAGGAACTTTGGGGGTCACAGTGGACCAGGTGGTGCCTGGGATAGTGGCAGGATTATGGGGCTTGGGGCAGGAGTGAGTATAGCTTGTCCCCTGACTTCCTGGGGGACCTTTACCAAGACACTGTCTCAGTCTCAATTTTCACATTTGCAAAGTAGAGTATTTGACATTCCAGAACCTTTAAGACTCCTCCAGCTCTGCAGGTCTATAATTTTAGATTTCACTGGAGGTTTACTTTCTATTAATAGAACATCTTTTATTCCTCTTGGGATGGATAAATGCTGGCGGTTCAGCATGCCTTTAGCCTCTGTACTGGTACATTTTTACCATTATTGGCTTCTTATTGAGTAACATGTCTCTTTGAGTTGTACAGCATGTCACATCCGATGGGCAGACTGTTAGCGAACACTTCAGCTGTTGGCAGTGTTCCTAGTAAAAGGTCAGGTGTATTTGTTTGCCATCTGAGCCGCACTGATGTTTGGAGAAAACTGGGACGACTGCATTTATCATGGTGGTTGGCCTCTTGAAAGGGTTTAACGTCAGCCTTGGCCAGGTGAGAGGTAATGAGAGCCACGTCACAGGGTCATGGGGAGCTTTGAATGAGATAGTGCTTGTGAGAGCTTAGTGTTTGCCCTTGGATCTAACGGGTGTAGAAGGTGTCAATGATTAGTGCTGCTTTTTGAATTAAATGGTGACCTGTAGATTTTTCATTAGTGGTGGGTTTTGTTGTTTTCTCGGTTTGAGCAGATGAGCCCAGGCTACTCTGGAGATGCTTTCAAGAAGCAAATGGACACGTTTCGATCACTACAGAATAAGAATTTTTTTCTACAGTTTATGTCGACTGAATAAAAAGCGTTTGGTTAAGTAGCGTGTTTTCAAGTTGAGGTTTTGTATTTCCTGAAACTTGGGGAAAAAACAGCTCATCCTGGAGACCTCTGACTAGTAATGGCTAGGTCAAGTGGTCAAGTTTCACCAGAGTCCAGATTAGATGAGTATGCAGTTGTGGAGAAGCAGTGTTAAAGTGAAAGCCTGCGGATGCTGAGGGAGAGAGCTGGCTGCCCGCATGGTGACGGTAGTAGATAAACGTCTTCAGGTTAGGTGCCTTTCAGGTCCTTGGCTCGCTTAAAATCTTCAGGAGAATCCAGTCAGTGATGGGGATGACGGCATTCCCTTTTGACAGATTTGGAAACTGAGGTTCAGAGAGTGGTGGTGCTCCTGGTCTCCAGATCCTGTTTTCTCCACCGTGGCCCCGGGCGTTGTGGTTTCAGGGCAGGCCTCTCCTTTGCAGTTCTGGAAGCTTGGTTTTTGTCCTTCTGAAGCTCGTTTTCAGCTCAGGTGAACCTAATTAGGCCAACCAAACTCGCCAGAAATAACCTCTGTCAGGCCGAGTCCAGATAATTCATTAGTACTTGAAAACTTCCTCTTGTTGCCCAGTGATTTCTGCTTCTGTGGCCCCCTCCCAGGTCAGCTGGGGGAACCAGATTGCTGCGAAAAAGGCAGTTGTGGGAGTCAGGTTAGACCGAAGGGCCTGAGGATGCTAACGGCCAGGTGAGGCAGGTGCTCTGCCAGCTGCTGACGGGAAGGGCTTGCTTTGTGGCTGGAGGCCTGCAGACCCGCCTGGGTGTAGTCCCCGGGTTTGGCCTCTGTAAGGACATTCCAGTCTTTAGGAACCACACAGGGATAGCACTCAGCTGTCATTTCCAGGCCTTCTGTCCCCTGGGGTCAGCAGGCGTAGAAGTCACACCTCATGTGGGTTCCTTGGGTAACAGGAGCAAGTGGGGATGTTGAGAGTAAGAGCTTGTTGGGTTGCCTGTTCAGGCCTTCATCAGAATCAAGTTGTTAGTAGTCAAAGGGGCGTGACTTTTTCCCACAAATTCTGGGGGCATCTTATTCCATCACCCTATGGATTGGGAACATGAGTTCAAAGCCAACATTTAGAGATTTTCATGAATATTTGCGATGTTCCGTCCCTTGCTGTGTAAGAGGAATGTATTCTGAGCATGTTTACCACATGCCCACTTATCTCTCTGCTCCTTTATACTGCTCAAGAACCTGTGATAATTCATTTATAGAAAGAAATTGACTTTTGCTAAGGATATTTTTCAGGATCCCACAGATTTGAAACTTCTGTTTCGTGGTTTGTACTTGAGCGAAGGTGTAATTTGTCACAGAAAGTGATTTTAAGTTTTTTATTATGCTACTGGTAATAAAGGGCTTCCCTGGGGGCTCAGTGGTAAACAGTCTGCCTGCCAGTGCAGGAGACACGGTTGTGTCCCTGGGTCAGGAAGGTCCCCTGGAGAATAGACTGGCAACCCACCCCACTCTTGTAGCCGGGAGAGTCCCATGGATGGAGGAGCCTGGTGGGCTGCAGTCCGTGGGGTCGCAGAGTCGGACACGACTGATGACTCAAACAACAACAACTTGTAATAAAATACTGTTCTTGACAAGCATTTTCTCCCTCCCCCTCAAAACTCTGACTCGCTCCCTCACTGATTCATGCTTTTTCTTCGTTTCTCTCTTTATCTTGATACTCTTGTCTTCTGCCCGTCCCTCCCCTCTTTCTGGTGATGTGTGGAGTGGGGTGTGCGGGAATGAGTGTTTCAGGGGTCAGCACCTGGGCCAGGTTCAGCTGGACTCTGGCTGGCCCAGCTGGTGTTGCTCTCTCTGGTAGCTGTCCTGGAGGCTAGACCGGGTTGAACGAGGCTGAGTTCCACTCCAGGAGAGCAGGCTCCAGCGTCAGTGTGCTTATCACATACCTGCTTGCTTGTTTGCCGACATCCCATCTGCCAAAGACGTCATATGACCATCCAGGCGTCAGTGCGAGGGGCTGACTGTCCCAGGGCCAGGGGGCCAGGGGCACAGGGAGGGGAGGGCTTCACTCTCAGCACGTGGCGTTAGGGGGCTGGGAGGCGGGCTGCTTTGCTGGCTCTAAGGAGCTAGTTTGGTGCGTGTAGTTTGCTGTGTTCTGCGTTAGACTCAGATAACCGTTTATTTAGGGTGGAGCATAGGCATTCAACGAGTAAGGCGGTCTCTGACTACTCTGAAGTTCATTCATAAAATGCTCGCAATCTCAAATTTAAGCAGAAAATATTCTATTCAAACTTCTGTTCATGACTTTGGATAAAAAGGACAGGAACTGCTTATACAGATCTGTGTTGGGGCCGGATTTTGCTCTCAGAAAACGCTGTTAGGTTCTTGTAAAAAGGAATGGGTTGCTATGATGACTGGGCTTTGGGCCTGCAAACTGTGGTGACGACATGATCACCAGGGAAACCGAAAGATGCGGCTTCTGAAAGGTCTCTGGAGGCTTTTGTTACCGTCGTAGTCTGGAAGCTGATGGGCTTAGAGAATGGTGCTGGGGTTGGGGGCGGAGTGCCAGAGGCTCGCTGTCCTGTGGAGACTTCCAGGATCCGGGTATTCAGTGCTGCAGAGATCTCCTGCTTGGCCCTGGGTTTAAAACAAGGCGAGATTGGGGTACTTTCTAAAGTCTCTGTGGGGTTTGGCTCTGATAATCATGCTGCTGAAAGAACAGGAAATGAGGTAATGTCTTTAAACGTGTAGTGTTACAATGAACTGTAAATGTCTAAATATGGGCAGCTATGCAGTTCATCACTGCAGAGTTACTGTGTTGAGACTTAATGTGATCGGGTACTTCCTGTGTTGGCGGGTGTGATCCTTAAAGGTAGCTGGCAGCGTTCGAGTCTGGAGGCTCATCTGCCTGGACGTGCTGGGGAGCTGGCTCCAGGCCTGCATCACCTCCTCCAGGGGGAGGGCGGGGTCTGAGCACCCAAGCCAGCAGCCAGCCGCCCAGGAGCACCCGCCCTCGCTGTTACTGAAGCGCTCAGTGCCCGCAGCGATGGTCTGTTCTCTAGGAAAACTTGGAAATCACTTCATTTTGGAGTTAAATCCAGCCCACAAAAGTGTAATTTGTTCACACTCTTTTGCAGAAGTGTACATGTAGTATTTAGGTTTGCAGTTTGTATCTATGAGCATACATACAAAGGAGCATCAAAAGCAGCTGAACAGTAATCGAAAGAGCAAGAGAGAGGTTTCTCAAGTTCTTCACAGTGGTGACAGTTTAGGGCGTGTGACTTCTGCCGTCACTGGGCATCCAGTGACTGTTCAGACAGTATTCTAAACTGTCGCGTAGAGCAGGGTGAGATAAAAGACTCCATCCCAGGTGGCGAAGTGGCGATCCATCAGCTGGTGAGCGTCGCGCATTGACTCTTCTCGTAGGATGGAGCGGGAAGGGCCCTGAGCTCCGTCCTGAGGGGGAGGTTGGAAAGCCTTTGCGGTGCCCGAGCTCTCTGACTCGAGTTTGAGTCCAGAGTAGTTTTTCTCTGAGAGGTTCCCGAGCTTTGCAGAACTTGGTCTGTTAGCAAGGTTTCCTGTTGTGTAGCTGTTAACACTGAGGGCTGGTGAAGAGCTAGGCCAGTCACTGAAATCTCCAGGCTGGGGCCCAAGATCACTTATACTCAGGATTATCAGGCGCAGTGGGAAACCTCAGTATTTCCCCTTTCCTCAGAAAATATCCAGCAGCGAAAACAAAAATGGACCGGGCTGACCTTTGACAACTCGGGAGGAGTTAGGGCCCAGCAGTGCCCGGGCACGGGGGTGGGCACCAGGGGGCAGCGCTGAGCTCGCCCGCAGGCCCGCCCCAGCATCTGGGGAAGGCCCCTGGCTCCTCTGGATGCCCAGCCCTCTGGGCCCTCTCCCCTGGGGTGGGGGATGCCCACAGGGCCTGCACAGGTCTGTGTCCATTTCAGGGGATATTCTTATGATCCCCTTTAAAGTCTAACGATGCTCCTAGACTGATTAAGCCTTGTTTCCTTGAAAATCATTTTTAGTGACCCAGTTCTGAATGAGGGGGGAGGAAAAAGATCACGCATGTGGAAGGGTGGTTTTCAGTTAGCTAGTTGGGCTATGCCCAGCAGGCACTTAGGCATTCTGCTGACCACTTTTCTGGAGAGCATTTTGGCAGCATGTGCTGAGATATTTTACAGGGTTCATAACGCTGCAACTCAGCGATTCTGCTTGTCAGAAATCTCTCCTAAATAAATCATTTCAAAGTAGATAAAAGCGTTGTGTGCAGAGGTGGTTGTCATAGAGCTCCAGTGATGCCCTGCCTTGGCGGGGAGGGGCGGGGTGGATGAGGAGCTGGCGGCCTCGCTGTAGGACAGAAGTTGACGCGTGTTGCTGTAACACTTGTATTTATGAACAGGTTTTTTTTTCTTCTCTTTTTCCCTTTATGAATAATTTTGAGTAACATAAGGAAATGCTTTTCTTAAAATGCATGAAAAAGTAAGATATGACCTATGGTCTCGAATGATGTAAACATTTTAAAGTAAAAAATCTAGAGGGAACTATACAAATGCTAACAGTCCTTGCTTGTAGGTTGTAGGATTCAGTCAGTCAGTTCAGTCGCTCAGTCGTGTCCGACCCTTTGCGACCCCATGAATCGCAGCTCGCCAGGCCTCCCTGTCCATCACCATCTCCCGGAGTTCACTCAGACTCACGTCCATGGAGTCCGTGATGCCGTCCAGCCATCTCATCCTCGGTCGTCCCCTTCTCCTCCTGCCCCCAATCCCTCCCAGCATCAGAGTCTTTTCCAGTGAGTCAACTCTTCTCATGAGGTGGCCAAAGTACTGGAGTTTCAGCTTTAGCATCATTCCTTCCAAAGAAATCCCAGGGTTGATCTTACGGGTGTTTTAATCTTTATTTTTCTGTATATTTCCTTATTTACAGTAAATATTAGGTCTAGAATTGGTGGAGGCAGTATGATTCTGGAAAGGTGGTAGAATATGGAGATTGTTTGGCAGTAGAGGCCTGGCTGGTTTGAGAGTCCTGTTTTATGTGAGTTAAGAGTTGACCTTGGGCTCAGACTGTTCTTTTGGACTGAGTTTCAATGTGGCCAGGCGTGTCCCCAGAGGTGCTCCTGGGGCAGAGTGGTGACGGGACCGCGCAAAGCCCGGCCCTGGGCCGTCGCGCCGCCGCCGCCCCTGCGGTCCCGTTCCTGCCTTCTCCCTCCAGAGCCGGGCTTCGGGGCGCCTGGCCTGCTAAGTCACACGATTGGGAGTGGGGGCTTAGGGCCCGTTTTGGATTGTGTTTTTGTATGTGACAGTTTTCAGTATTCTGATTTAGAGAGAGCGCTGGGGCCTTTGATTTTAATGCCAGCCTCGTCTCTCTTCCAGGGTACTGGTGCAGGGACTTACATCTGGGAAGTAGAAGTTGCCTCTGAATCCCTTTAGGGCTCACAGATGGATTCAGTGGAAAAGACAACAAATAGAAGTGAACAGAAATCGAGGTAAATGACGCCGACTGCGCCTTCACCTGGGGGTACGGCCTCCGCCGCACATCTCCTCGTGTGTTCCTTAATACCTGCGGCGGTCAGTATACTGGGTCAGGGGATGGTCTCAGGGGCCTTTGCCTCAATGTAAGAAACATCCCAGGAGACAGTTCTCTTTCTGCCCAAGGAAGCCACTGTCACCTGGCCTCCGCACCAAGCAGCAGGGGATCAGAGGGTCCCCTCTAAGGCTGGAGCGTGTCGTGCTTTGCAGGAAAGAAATCTCTGCCGATGAATGGGCAGGTGGTGCCTCCGTGAAGTAACACAGGAGGACGTGCTTGCCGGGGAGTGGGCCGTGGAGGACCTGCATTTTGCCAGGATTTTCTTTCCTGTCCCTATAATCAGGGATCGTGTATCGTCATAGTTCGTATTTACAAGCTCTTGGCAGTTTTAAAGAAATTTAAATTGCTGAGCTTCTTTGTTTACATACACACGTCACTCTTATCAACACCATGGGGGCCTCGAGATGGACAAGCCAGTACTGTCCGCACACCCCTTATGAAATGAGGACTGAACCAGTGAGACGGGTGCCCAGAAAGGGAAATGAACATGAAGAGCAGCGCAGAGGCTCATCTTGCGGTCGGCATGGGGCACGAGGCGTGTGTCCAGCATGGGCCGCGTTGGACCCGCCGCCTCACAGATGCTCGTGGGCTGTAGCGTCGCCCTCACAGTGGCCGTGCTTCCATGCTGGCTTTCATTCTTCCCCTCCCTTGTTTTTAAGCAGAAAGTTTTTAAAAAGCCTCATCCGGAAACAGCCCCAGGAGCTGCTCCTGGTCATCGGGACAGGCGTCAGCGCAGCGGTGGCCCCGGGGATCCCCGCCCTGTGCTCCTGGAGGAGCTGCATCGAGGCCGTCATCGAGGCTGCCGAGCAGCTGGAGGTGCTGCACCCCGGGGATGTGGCCGAGTTCCGCAGAAAGGTGACCAAGGACGGGGACCTGCTGGTGGTCGCCCATGACCTCATCCGGAAGATGTCCCCGGTAAGTGCTTTCCAGGTCGGTGCTTCCGACTCCCTGGGGCCGCTTGGCTCGGGGCCTGGCTGGTGAACCGGGAGTCCAGGGCTTAAATGTCTCTATGAGTTGGTCTCACGAGCCAGAAGTCCTTCAGTTCATCAGAATCAGTTCAGTTCAGTTGCTCAGAGAGTCATGTCCGACTCTTTGCGACCCCATGAATCGCAGCACGCCAGGCCTCCCTGTCCATCACCAACTCCTGGAGTTCACTCAGACTCACATCCATCGAGTCCGTGATGCCATCCAGCCATCTCATCCTCGGTCGTCCCCTTCTTCTCCTGCCCCCAATCCCTCCCAGCATCAGAGTCTTTTCCAGTGAGTCAACTCTTCACATGAGGTGGCCAAAGTACTGGAGTTTCAGCTTTAGCATCATTCCTTCCAAGGAAATCCCAGGGCTGATCTCCTTCAGAATGGACTGGTTGGATCTCCTTGCAGTCCAGGGGACTCAAGAGTCTTCTCCAACACCACAGTTCAAAAGCATCATTTCTTCAGTGCTCAGCCTTCTTCACAGTCCAACTCTCACATCCATACATGACCACAGGAAAAACCATAGCCTTGACTAGACAGACCTTAGTTGGCAAAATAATGTCTCTGCTTTTCAACATGCTATAATCTAGGTTGGTCATAACTTTTCTTCCAAGGAGTAAGCGTCTTTTAATTTCATGGCTGCAGTCACCATCTGCAGTGATTTTGGAGCCCCCAAAAATAAAGTCTGACACTGTTTCCCCATCTATTTCTCATGAAGTGGTGGGACCAGATGCCATGATCTTTGTTTTCTGAATGTTGAGCTTTAAGCCAACTTTTTCACTCCTCTTTCATTTTCCTTAAGANCTGCAGTGATTTTGGAGCCCAAAAAAATAAAGTCTGACACTGTTTCCACTGTTTCCCCATCTATTTCCCATGAAGTGATGGGACCGGATACCATGATCTTCGTTTTCTGAATGTTGAGCTTTAAGCCAACTTTTTCACTCTCCTCTTTCACTTTCTGCCATAAGGGTGGTGTCATCTGCATATCTGAGGTTATTGATATTTCTCCCGGCAGTCTTGATTCCAGCTTGTGTTTCTTCCAGCCCAGCGTTTCTCATGATGTACTCTGCATATAAGTTAAATAAGCAGGGTGACAATATACAGCCTTGACGTACTGCTTTTCCTATTTGGAACCAGTCTGTTGTTCCATGTCCAGTTCTAACTGTTGCTTCCTGACCTGCATACAGATTTCTCAAGAGGCAGGTCTGGTATTCCCATCTCTTTCAGAATGTTCCACAGTTTATTGTGTTCCACATAGTCAAAGGCTTTGGCATAGTCAATAAAGCAGAAGTAGATATTTTTCTGGAACTCTCTTGCTTTTTCCATGATCCAGTGGATGTTGGCAATTTGATCTCTGGTTCCTCTGCCTTTTCTAAAGCCAGCTTGAACAACAGGGAGTTCACAGTTCACATATTGCTGAAGCCTGGTTTGGAGAATTTTGAGCATTACTTTACTAGCATGTGAGATGAGTGCAATTGTGCGGTAGTTTGAGCATTCTTTGGCATTGCCTTTCTTTGGGATTGGAATGAAAATGGACCTTTTCCAGTCCTGTGGCCACTGCTGAGTTTTCCAAATTTGCTGGCATATTGAGTGCAGCACTTTCACAGCATCATCTTTCAGGATTTGAAACAGCTCCACTGGAATTCCATCACCTCCACTAGCTTTGTTCGTAGTGATGCTTTCTAAGCATGACTTCACATTCTAAGATGTTAAAATATACTAACTTATCATAATCTTCTCTTTTGTTTTCATTATTTATAACCATAGCTTTATTTTAGTTTAATTTTTTTAAATATTTAGTGATGAATAGTTGATTTGCAATATTGTGTTAGTTTCAGGTATACAGCAAAATGAATAAGTTATACATGCTCTTTTATAAATTCTTTTCTCTTAAAGGCTATTAGAGTATTAGAGATCCCTGTGCTGTATAGTAGGTCCTTATTATCTAATTTATGTATTACCAACTCAGCTATGAGGGAAGCCCCAGTTTATGTATAGTAGTGCGTATATGTTAATCCCAGTCTTCAAATTTATCCCCTTACTTACCACTAGTAACCATAACTTTATTTTCTACATCTGTGACTCTGTTTTGTTAAGTTCATGGGTACCCTTTTTTCCATATATGAGCAATATCATATGATATTTGTCAGCTGAGTTTATTTTGACAAAGGTTGAAGACTAGGTCATATTCATTCAAAATTTATCAAATACCTCGTCAGTTCTGGTCATTGTGCTAGGCATTGTTTATATAGTGGTGAATGACACAGGTATTTTGGAAGATATTGACATTAAGGCAACATTTGTACAAATAAATATTCATCTATAAAGTGTGTTGAGGATTATTAAAGAATGTTGTACTTGGGTGTAGTGTTAAACCTAGATTGGGGGTGAGGAAAGAACTCTCTAAGGAAGAACAGGCCAGTATCTAAAAATAAATCAGGACTAATTCTACCTAATTGACCATCACATATGCTTGTATGTGACTTTTGAGCTTGGGGCAATGTCCATGGTGAAGGAGTAACACATATAAAGCTCTTGAGATTTGAAGCAATCTGCATGCAATGCAACCCACTCCAATACTTTTGCCTGGAAAATCCCATGGGCGGAGGAGCCTGGTAGGCTTCAGTCCATGGGGTCGCGAAGAGTCGGACACGGCTGAGCGACTTGACTTTCAGTTTTCACTTTAATGCATTGGATAAGGAAATGGTAACCCACTCCAGTGTTCTTGCCTGGAGAATCCCAGGGATGGGGGAGCCTCGTGGGCTGCCATCTATGGGGTTGCACAGAGTCAGACACGACTGAAGCGACTTAGCAGCAGCAGCAGCAGCAGCAGCAGCAGCAGCATGTTTGACTGCATTCTTCTTCCAAGAAAGACTGGGTAACTCCAATTTAGGGAATGAGCAGTAGAGAGATGAGATGAGACACAGTAAGACATAGATATTACAGTGTCTCTGGGGTAAATAACTGTGGACTTCATATTTAGAGAAATGTGAAGACATTGTTGATTTTAAGAAGAAAAGGATGTGGCATCAATATATTTGACATTTATTGCTAAGCAATCACTCTTCTGGGCTTCCCTTGTGGTTCAGCTGGTAAAGAATCTGCGTGCAAGGTGGGAGACCTGATTCAAACCCTGGGATGGGAAGATCCCTTGGAGAAGGGAAAGGCTACCCACTCCAGTATTCTCGCCTGGATAATCCCATGGACAGAGGAGCATGGAAGGCTATCGTCCATGTGGTTGCAAAGAGTCGGACAGGGCTGAACAACTAACATACTCACAATCACTCTTCTTTATGAGTAACAGAATCTCAGGGAAGAATTTCGAAACAATCAAAAGTATGTTAGTTTCTGTAAAGCAACTGCTGCTAAGTCACGTCAGTCGTGTCTGACTCTGTGCGACCCTATAGACGGCAGCCCACCAGGCTCCCCCGTCCCTGGGATTCTCCAGGCAAGAACACTGGAGTGGGTTGCCATTTCCTTCTCCAATGCATAAAGTAAAAAGTGAAAGTGAAGTCACTCAGTCATGTCCGACTCTTAGCAACCCCATGGACTGCAGCCTACCAGGGTCCTCTGTCCATAGGTTTTCCAGGCAAGAGTACTGGAGTGGGGTGCCATTGCCTTCTCTGGTAAAGCAGCTAATACATTATAAAAAAGAGGGTAATAGTTGGCTTATTTCCTGTTCCATAATGATGTAAAGGATCTTATACTTATGAACTGTATAATGAGTTACTGGCTCAAGGCAACAACTGAGACATACTTGTAACATATACATATAAGCAACAGGAAACAGGGGAGGGAACACTGGACAGGTAGCCTTGATTTTTATACTATATTATCTTTTGACCTGAGCAAATCCAGACTTTCAGAACAAGGCTTTATTATGCACATCAAAGAAGTGAATGAATAAGATGCCTACAAGAGTCCTGTTTCACTTTGAAAGTTACTGTTTCAACATAAATTCAACTGCTAAGAGAAACTAACAGCATGTCATATACTGTACTAGATTTGGAGATTATACTAGTGAAATATACAATCTCCATAATTAATTAAGGCAGGAGGGGGTTTTGAGAACAAGTGGTAGTATCACAGTCCATGGGATTCTCCAGGCAAGAATACTGGAGTGGATTGCCATTTCCTTCTCAAGGGGATCTTCCCCACCCAGGGATCGAACCCAGGTCTCCCACATTGGAGGCAGACGCTTTAACCTCTGAACCACCAGGGAAGCCCCAAGTGATGCTATAGCAGTGCTAAACATAGGGGATGATGGTTCTAGGGGAGGAGAAATATACTTGACATATCAATTTAGAGAAGGCTCCTCAGCAGAGTGAGAGTTTGAACTAATCTGTTAGTAGCAATAGAAAATGAGACAGGTAAAAATACATTGGTTAAGAGAGACCTGCTCTGGAATGGCAGGAATGCCATATCAAAAGAATCTAAGTAAATAATAACATATAAGCGCAGCAGCTGGAGCACAGATCACATGCTGAAAAGTGGGACTGGGGATGAAGCTAGACATTATTACAGGCCACCTAGGACCAGTCTTTGTATGAGACTCAAAGGAGAATATAGTTTACCTCCAGGTGTTTGGGAATGAATTGAAGGATTTTCAAATGTGAAGTGACAGGAGACATAAAGAACAAGTTCAAAGGCGGAGAGGACATTGCACAAATGTACAATGCACCATTGCACAAATCTAGACTTGAACTTGTAAATTTCAAAAGAATTGAAGGGAGTAAATAGATTAAAACTTTTTTTAAAAATTTTACAATATAGAATTGACAAGATTTTGGGTCCATTGAGGGTGAGAAAGGGCCATTTGAAGATGTTGAGCAGGCTCCTTGAATTGTGGAGGGATTCTAGAGAGGGCCTTCCCAGGTGGTGCTAGTGGTAAAGAGCATGCTTGCCAATGCAGGAGACATTAGAGACACAGGTTTGATCCTTCAGTTAGGAAGACCCCTGTAGAAGGGCATGGAAAGCCACTCCAGTATTCTTCCCCAAAGAATCCCATGGTCAGAGGAAATGGGTGGGCTATAGTCCATAGGGTTGCAAAGAGTCGGACATGACTGTAGTGACTTCACATGTATGCTAGCGAGTAAAGGAGGAGAAACATATCTGGAAGTGAGGATGGTGGAGCTAGGTTTGGAGAGTCTATCCTGGGAGCTTTGTGGCCATGCAGATGGGAAATTATGGAGAGATGCAGAGCTGGGGGAAGGATGTAGGCTCTTGGTGATTGAAGCCATGCATAAAAATTTAGAGAAATGTATATTGACTCCTGGCTCAGAATATAAATCTGTAGTGCAAAAAAGTTATAATGGAAAAGAGAAAACTAAGTCTGTGTAAAGAGCTTGCAAATAAAATTCAACAAAGGACTTAATAGAATAGAAATGGAATCAGTTGATAAGGAGAAAATCTCAAGGAGCAAGTGATCAACAAAATTTGAAGCGTGAGTGAGAATGCAATACCACTGTATTGTATACTTAAAAGATTGCTAAGAGGGTAGAGTTTATGTTGTGTTCTTACCACAAATAACAAGAGAGGGCAGGAGAAAACTTTTAGAGGTGATGTTTATGTTTATGACATAGATTGGGTGATGGTTGTATACTCACCACTAAACTCATCCAGCTGTATACATGTATAAATATGTATAGTGTTCTGTGTTTAATTATACCTCAGTAAAATGGCTTTAAAAAGAAAATGATAACAATAAAATATTTTAAAATTGGGACTTATATTTTCTACAGCTATTTGTTTTACCCAGGAAGCTATTTTCTCTGAAAAGTGGAAGAGAAACTGGAAGTGACTCAGTCATGTCCCACTGTTTGCAACCCCATCGACTGTAGCCTGTCAGGCTCCTCTGTCCATGGATTCTCCAGGCAAGTATACTGGAGTGGGTAGTCATTCCCTTCTCCAGGGGATCTTCCCAACCCAGGGATGGAAACCAGGTCTCACACATTGCAGGTAGATTCTTTGCCATCTGAGCCACCATTTTCTCTGAAGAACCTTACTATTTACAGGAGCTTGACTCATGTTCCAGAGGATTGAATAGTAATAGAGGAGGCTGTAATTGAATATGAATCTGTGGAGTCTTTGAGGGGTTTCCTTGGTGGCTCAGATGGTAAATATCTGCCTGCAATGAAGGAGACTTGGATTTGATCCCTGGATCAAGAAGATCCCCTGGAGAAGGAAATGGCAACGGACTCCAGTATTCTTGCCTGAAAAATGCTATAGACAGAGAAGCCTGGCAGGCTCTAGTCCATGGAGTAACAAAGAGTCTGACATGACTGAGCAACTCACACTTTTTAACTGAGCAACTCACACTTTTAACACTATGGCGTTCATCTTCCTCAGCCCTTCTAATTGTTGCCTGCTGCTGCTGCATCTAAAAATTTAGGTGTTCCTCTATATACTGCTCATCCCGAACTGTTCTCATCTGCCTAGTGATTGACACAGTGTTTGTGTTGTTACTAATATCCTGCTGGCTGGTGAAGGAAATTATATGAAACTAGTTTAATAATGGGAAGTGATTTACTAACTTCATACCTGAGGAGTAGAACAGACTCCGGGCAAGTAAGCAATCAGTGATACAAATGGTGTGATTAGGATCCTAGCCAATTGCCTATAGCTGCAAACTCAGAAAGCATGTGAAGCCCAAGTCCCAACATTTGTAGGCAACAGTTCAATCTGTTTCTATGTTCTGTTATAAAAAAAATTTTAAAAAGGGATTTCTTTGCTTGCAGCTAGATGGTTTCAAGTGCCCACATATTTTTCAAATCCACATTTAAGGGTCTGTCCTTTAAAAACTCCCATGTATAGATACTAGTTTCTCAAACAATGAGAGTCTTCTTGTTGAAAAAAAAAAAAAAAACTCATTGGTTAACAAACAAAATATAAAATAAGATAGTAATTTTATGGTAAAGGCATACTTTCTTTGAGTCTTATTGGACGGCTGTTTAAGCACATGCTGAATTAATGATAGGCAACTTGTATTGAATAACTGAAGTCTAGATTTCTGATTTAACCATGGGGAAAATTGGATTATTATTACGTGTTTAGACCAGAGCTGTCTAGTAGAACTTTCTGTAAATATAGTCCTGTTTTATATCTGCACTGCCATTTTGGAAGCTACTGCTGCTGCTGCTTCTGCTGCTGCTGCTAAGTTGCTTCAGTTGTGTCTGACTCTGTGCGACCCCATAGAGGGCAGCCCACCAGGCTCCCCCATCCCTGGGATTCTCCAGGCAAGAACACTGGAGTGGGTTGCCATTTCCTTTTCCAGTTAATGAAAGGAAAAGTAAAGTGAAATTGTTCAGTCAAGTTCCACTCTTTGCGACCCCATGGACTGAAGCCTACCAGGCTCCTCCATCCATGGGATTTTCCAGGCAAGAATACTGTGGTGGGTTGCCATTGCCTTCTCCATTGGAAGCTACTCAGTTCAGTTCAGTTCAGTTGCTCAGTCGTGTCCAACTCTTTGCAACCCCATGAATAGCAGCACACCAGGCCTCCCTGTCCATCACCAACTCCCAGAGAAGTTGGAAGCTACTAGCCACCAAAAAATGTTTGTTTCATTAAAAAAAAAATTAAAAAAAAGCAACCAACTAGCTTCCTTTTAAATGACATTTGAATATTTGAGTTTTGGCTATTGCAGTTAAGGTTCTGAATGTTTGTTTTATTAATTTAAATAGCAACTTGTAGTTTTTGGCTCCAACATTGGATGGGCAGATAGAATAATAGGTAGGGAATCTAGCATCATGTGCATAATATATACAAATGTACAAGTTTGTGATTTTGGAGAAGACTTTTGAGAGCCCCTTGAACTGCAAGGAGATTAAACCAGTCGATTCTAAAGGAAATCAACCCTGAATATTCATTGGAAGGACTGATGCTAAAACTGAAGCTCCAATACTTTGGCCACCTGATGTGAAGAGTCAACTGCTTGGAACAGACCCTGATGCTGGGAAAGATAGAAGACAGGAGAAGGGGATGACAGAGGATGAGATGGTTGGATGATATCACCAACTCAATGGACGTGAGTTTGAGCAAGCTCCAGGAGATGGTGAAGGAAGGCCTGGCATTCTGCAGTCCATGGGGTCACAAAGAGTCAGACATGACTGAATGACTGAACAACGAGTCTGTGAAGGTCACATAAAGTTATAGGCAGACAGAATGACGTTAAACATTGTGGATCTAAAAGTTTGACTCTAATATGTAAAGAAGGTTATGAAAACTGGGAGGATCGAGCCTGGCTCTTTCCCTTTGTTTAAAGCATCATAATAATTTGTTATTGTTCACATTATTTGTATGTGTGGAGGTGTGAGGTGGGCGTTGCACTCAAAGGCATGATTTAGTAAGTCACCTTCTTGACTGCAACAGAATATGACTAACTTCAGCATAAAAGTAACTTTCCAGATGGATATTGGCTAGATGATGGAATTGGCAGAGAGGTCAGTGAGTCAGTGTTGGAATAAAGCAGGAACCAGGAGAGACTGAGTAGCTGTAAATGAAGCCAGGTTGATACCCCAGAAACGATTAAGTCAGAAGATTGCCAGTGACACCTCTGCCCCTGTTCTTGAATAACAGCCACAAATAGTAGCAAATCTTTCCTTTGGTCTTTGTGTCAACTGGTCACATTTCAAAGCTCCAGACAAGAAAGCATACGTTGCTTCAGCCTAAGTCAACTGTCAGTGGTCTAACTGCCCAAGTGGGGAAGATGCTGAGTCTCATTCTGGAAGTTTCCATAATTGAGGCCACATTATCTTCTACCAGACTCCCTGGTGGCTCAGAGGTTAAAGCGTCTGCCTCCAACACAGGGGACCCGGGTTCGATCCCTGGGTCAGGAAGATCCCCTGGAGAAGGAAATGGCAATCCACTCCAGTGTTCTTGCCTGGAGAATCCCATGGACGGAGAAGCCTAGTAGGTTACAGTCCACGGGGTCGCAAAGAGTCAGACACGACTGAGCGACTTCACCTCACCTCACCTATCTTCTACCAAAGTCTTATAATGGGATACCAATTCTTTCAAAATAAGATGGGGTTCCCTAAAAGATACACTAACACATACCCAGCATATAGTTTAATTTAATTCTTAACTGTGTGGAAAAGTTTCATATATTTGACTTTTGTTTTACTTCAGTATATTATTTTACCTAGTACATCACCAAGCTATATCAAATATCAGTCATCTTATTTGACCCAGCAATCCCACTGCTGGGCATACACACCGAGGAAACCAGAATTGAAAGAGACACATGTACCCCAATGTTCATCGCAGCACTGTTTATAATAGCCAGGACATGGAAACAACCTAGATGTCCATCAGCAGATGGATGGATAAGAAAGCTGTGGTACATATACACAATGGAGTATTACTCAGCCATTAAAAAGAATTCATTTGAATCAGTTCTAATGAGATGGATGAAACTGGAACCTATTATACAGAGTGAAGTAAGCCAGAAAGAAAAACACCAATACAGTATACTGACACATATATATGGAATTTAGAAAGATGGCAATGATGACCCTGTATGCGAGACAGCAAAAGAGACACAGATGTATAGAACGGACTTTTGGACTCTGTGGGAGAGAGAGAGGGTGGGATGATTTGGGAGAATGGCATTGAAACATGTATACTATCATGTAAGAATGAAGCACCAGCCTATGTTCGACACAGGATACAGGATGCTTGGGGCTGGTACACGGGGATGATCCAGAGAGAGGGTATGGGGTAGGATGTGGGAGGGGGATTCAGGATTGGGAGCTTGTATACACCCATGGTGGATTCATGTCAATGTATGGCAAAACCAATATGGTATTGTAAAGTAAAATAAAGTAAATATTAAAAAATAAATAAAATAGGGACTCAGAAAAATTGCAGACCACTCTTTCTTTTTTTGAATTTACTTCAATATCCAACTTTGTGTATGTATGTTGTATTAATGCATATGTGTGTGTGTGTGTGTGTGTGTGTGTAAAGGTAAAAATAGTAGTTCACCAACTTATTATGGAACATCATGTATGCTCAGTAATTGCTTGTTCAGTTCATTAGCTCCTTTGCATGCATGGGTTCCTTCTATTGTTATTTCAAAATTATGAGAACTATTAAATACATCTGTAGTATTCAAGGCAATATAAACTACTTTTAATTAAAGTAAGAGGATGCTAAGCAGAGAGGAAGTGCTGTAAGAGAGACATATATATTTCACTTGAAATTACATTTCTCTCTTAAATATGACTTATGTTATGGCCTTATGCTTTCTTTCTTCTCCATGTGTTGCTGCTGTTGTTCTTTGAACCCTGTTATTATTATTCCATTGAATTAAATTGACTATGAACATTTTTCAGTTTTATTACTATTTTTATAAACATTGAGATGAGGAAGGGTAAAATAATATCTAATTACACATCAATTATCAGCACCAATAACACTAAGTAAATATTTATGTTTGGGGGGTGGAGCATCAGTACAGTGCAGCTGTGGGGGACTAAAGACTCTCTCTAGAGAGCTGTTAATTTGCATAGAAGTTATTTCTATTCTGCATTTTGCAGCTGCATTTCTCTTAGTGTCTGTAAAAAATGTGACAATAACAAGAATGAAGATAAAGAAAATGCTACATTTGGGTTAATGCATTAAAAACAAAGTTTTTGATTGGGTATATATTACCAGGAGACAAATATTCACAAGGTAGATACCTTAGTTTTCAACCTTCTTTGAATATCAGAATTACATGGGAAGTTTTTAAAGATCTTCAAGTCCAGCCTATGCATCCAACTGAATAAGTCAGGAAATCTAAATATAGAACTCTGATATCCATTTGTCAAGCTGCCAAAATGATCCTAAATTAAGTATCATTTAGAGCCACTTGTCTTTAGGTTCATTTTACTAGTGATACATGTGGACACCTTGAGTAAAATGACAAGAATCTTTGTGTTAGAAATGGCTACTTTGTTTTAATAACAGATATCTGTGAAATAATGATCATTTTAATGTAGCATATAGGTGCTTAATCTCATGGTCTTGAATAACTCCTCTTGTAAAATATGTTGATAAATGAGATCAAGTATTTTTTCTCTATGTACATGTTTTCAAATACTTTATTTGTACTAATATATATAATACATGCAGATAGGGGAAAAAAGCAAATGGTACAAAAAGTTATCACAAAATTGATATTCCTCTTTTCCCCTTTCATTTCCTTCTCACAGCTTTTCTTACAAATTAAAAAAAAAAAAAAACAACCTGTGATATTTTAGTCCTTTTATTTTAACATGACTAGACTTTAGCTTGATTTCCTGCTGTAGAATATGAGGTTCTACTTGTTTAACCACCCTACCTCCTGTTCCCCTTTCCCCATACTTTTTCATTAATCATATTGTTCCTCCCTAAGTTGTCTTTTTAAAATATGTAAAATACTGGCGATTATTCCTACTCTTGCTAACTTTAGATAAGCTATAATTGCTTTCCACCTTTTAGAATGACGATACAGAAAACCCTACCATTGTCTTCAGAACATTGAGACAGATGATGAGAGTTTGAGCCAATTTCATCTCTATCTCCCTTGTTAGTTGTCTCAGACATCTTAATTTTTTTCCTAAAAAAATTACACTTAATTTTTCCAAAAATGTGCACTTTTTTTCAGAGAGGAGAATGACTGGCTGTTGAGAGTTCTGCTTGGAGACATGCACTTTTTCTATAATTTATCCACTTACCTTTATGTTTTAGAATTAGATCTCATCCCCAGTCTCCATTATAGTTGGCATTTTTGACTCCTAAGCTTTTGAGGAAATAATGCAAGACATGGTAAAATCCTGCCTGCCTTTTCCCTTCCACACAAGTTTAAGGATATAGTTTCCTTTGTCCTTCTATTTTACTCATCATTGTTTAATTCATAATTTGTCTTTGAGGAGCTTACTGAAATATCTTTTCTGTTGGGAGCAAAACTTACCATCTTTAATTTGTGAAATATTTCAATTTTTTAAATACTTCTTATAGTTTAATGAGACTCCAAGAAGAAGAAATTAAAACATTTTATCTCAAATCCCATCTTAAGAAGAAACATTTTAAGAAACCTCACAAAGAGGAAAATGTGCACTGCTCGTGCTGTCATGTTCCTTGAGAATGATAGGTGATTTGCAGACTTTACATGTGCTAAATATTGGGGCAATACAAATGTGTTAAAGATACATATAGCACCAGCATTGTTATCAAAGCCAACTAAATAGTCACCAATTTTAACATATTGAGTTCATTGATCTTCATTATGTTAGATCTTAGACCAGAGGAAAAAAAAACCCTGGGATAGTAATGGAGTAATGAAGATACTGATCTACATTTTGACATCAGCAAATAGTTGTGTTCACTAATGCTATGTGATAACTCTGTACTCTCCCCGTTTTAGTGACTTAATAATAACATCATTTCATGTATACATTATAATGTATTTATCTGAGCATCTAAATTATGTAATTTCATTAACATCTGTGCTTAAAGAATTAGCAGAAATAGAGCTTTAAAATATACCAAGATTTATCTGTTGGTTTCGGAATGAGTGTAAATTGATTCTCAATGTCTGATACAGTTTATTCTGATAAAAGCACGGAGACCAATTTAATGATCGTTAGAGATTTCTTCTAAAGTTGCTTTAAGATATAACTTATGATCAAGAATTGGACTTTATTTATTCATGTAAGCAGAGACTCTTTTTGTTCATGCTCCTCCTCCCGTGCCAATTACAAACAAAGGTGCTATATGGCCAACATTGATATCAAAGAGAGATAAGTAACTTCTTTATCAAGATTGTTTTAACAAATTAAGAGCCTGTGTCTTCCCATAGAAATTTTGGAATAAACTTGTTCATGTCTATAAAATATCTTTCTGAAATTTTTATAGACAATGTATTCAACTTACAGAAGGATTTGGGAAGAATTGACATTTTACTATGTTAAGCATTCCAATTCATGAACATGATATCTTCATTTATGTAGTCTTTTGCATTTTACAATTTTCAGAAACACCTTGTGCACATTTTATTATTATGCAATTTATTCAATTTGGGATTTTCTTTGGAAAATCTATGGAGTGATTATAAATGATATTGTGTTTTAACTTTAATTTTTGCATATTCATTGTTACAGTTGATTTGTGTTTGTTCATCTTCTATCTTGCAAACTTGCTAAACTCACTTATTCTAGAGCTTTATTTTTATTCCATTTGCTTATTTTGTAGGTTTTTCTGCATAAATAATGATGTCCTCTACAAACAGGGAGAATTTTAATTCTGCTCTTTGATCTGTATGCATTTTTATTTCCTTTTCTTGCCTTAGTGCTGCACTGGCTAGAACATAAAATACTATGCTGAATAAGAGTGGTAGATGACATTTTTGCCTGGTTTCTTTTCTTAGTGGAAAAGTATCCATGATATGAATATGATTTTAATTGTAGGTTTATTATATAGATGATTATCAAGATGAGTTAATTCCTCTCTAACTTTCTTGTTCAGTCATTAAGTTGTGTCCAACTCTGTGACCCCATGGACTGCAGCATGCTAAGTTTCCCTGTCCTTTACTATCTCCCAGAGTTTGCTCAAACTCATGTTCATTGAGTTGGTGATGCTACCCAACCAACTCAGCTTCAGTTACCCCCTTCTCCTTCTCTTTCAATCTTTCCCAGCATTAGAATCTTTTCCAAGGCTCTTCATATCAGGTGGCCAAATAACTGGAGTTTCAGCATCAGCACTAGTCCTTCCAGTAAATACTCAGGGTTGATTTCCTTTAGGATTGACTGGTTTGATCTCATTTTTGTCCAGGGGACTCTCAAGAGTCTTCTCCAGCAGCACAATTCAAAAGCATCAACTCTTCAGGGCTTAACCTTCTTTATGGTCCAACTTTCGCATCTGTACATGACTACTGGGAAAACTGTCATCTTTGTGACCCCATGGACTATAGCCCACAAGTCTCCTCCATCCCTGAAATTTCCCAGGCAAAAATACTGGAGTGGGGTGTCATTTCCTCCTCCAGGGGATCTTCCAAACCCAGGGATCAGACCCACCTCTCCTGGGTCTCCTCCATTGGCAGTTGGAGTATTTACCATATAAAAAAGCACAGATATTACTTTGCCAACAAAGGTCCATCTAGTCAAGGCTATGGTTTTTCCAGTGGTCATGTATGGATGTGAGAGCTGGACTGTGAAAACTGAGCACTGAAGAATTGATGCTTTTGAACTGTGGTGTCGGAGAAGACTCTTGCTACTCCCTTGGACTGCAAGGAGATCCAACCAGTGCATCCTAAAGGAGACTAGTCTTGGGTGTTCATTGGAAGGACTGATGCTGAGGCTGAAACTCCAATACTTTGGCCACCTCATGTGAAGAGTTGACTCTGGAAAAGACCCTGATGCTGGGAGGGATTGGAGGCAGGAGGAAAAGGGGACGGTGGAGAATGAGATGGCTGGATGGCATCACCGACTTGATGGATGTGAGTTTGAGTGAACTCTGGGAGTTGGTGATGGACAGGGAGGCCTTGCGTGTTGCAGTTCATGGGGTCGCAAAGAGTTGGACATGACTGAGTGACTGAACTGAACTGAGTGCCACCTAAGAAGCACCATTTCAAACTTGCTGAGAGTTTTTATCATGAATAGATGGTTGGAGCTTACAGATGCTTTTTTGCATGTGTTGATGTGACCATGTTTTTGCCTTTACATGGTGGACTACATTTATTGATTTTCAAAAGTGGAACTAAAGTTGAATACCTGAATTATTGCATACCTGGACCTTTTCTTTCTTTTATACATTGATGATTTAATTTATTAGTATTTTGTTGAGGATCATTGCACTTGATATCATGAGAGATATTAATTGGTAGATTTGTTTTGGCATCAGAGCCATATTGGCTTATTAAATTACTTAGAAAATATTTCCTCTTCTTATATTTCCTGAAACATATTTTGTAACATTGACATTAATATTGATATTAAATTTTTCATAGAATTATCTAGTGAAAACTAAACTTCCAACATAATACTACTATCTGGAACTTTTAATTGTAAATGCAGTTTCTTTCATGGTTATAGACAATTCAAATGATCTTTTTCACTGTGGGATTTTTCATTTTCAAGAAATTGATCTGTTTCTTTCAAGATTTCAAATATATGAGCATGAAGATTTTTGTAGGATCCCCTAAATATCTTTTTAAAGGCTGCAATCTCTATGGTATTGTTCCATCTTTGATACTGAATTAGTGATTTTTGTCTTCCTTTCTTAAAAATAGTATTTATCAGTCTTTCTAGAGGTTTATCAATTTAATT
>SJYT01007061.1:28799-46294 GCA_006410635.1 Cephalophus harveyi | reverse complement strand
GCAAATAGCTATAAATTTCCTTCTAGCATCAAATTTAGTTGTGTTCCACATATTTTGATGTGGTGTATTTTCATTTAAATATATTTCTTATTTCCTTTGAGACTTTATCTTTGACCCATGGATATTTGTAAAATATCTTTTAAAATTTCCATGTATTTAGAGACATCTCTGTTGTCCTCTGTTGTTCATTTTTATTTTTATTCCATTAAAATCAGATGACACATATATAATTTTTTTAATTTTTGAGTATTGTTTTGTGGTCCATGATATAATTTATCTTAGTGAATGTCCCATGGGTTCTTGAAAAACATTTTATTCATTTTATAATGTTATTTAAAAATACTGTTCTGAATGAACGAATCAGATCCTTTTGCTTTTTCCTTTAGTTCACATATGTATCATTTCTTGTTTTCTTTCTCTAATTCTATCATTTGATGAGAAGAGGGTGTTGAAGTTCCCAAATATATTTGTAGATTTGTCCGTTTCTCCTTTCAACTCTGTCAGCTTTTCTTTCATATATTTTGAAGCTATTTGTGCGTACCTATTTAGAATGTAATGCATTCCTGATGGATTGGTCCTTTTATCGTTATGTTTATCATTATGTTTTCTGTAGCACTTTCCTTTGTTACAAAGCCTATTTGGTCAGATATTAAGATTGCCACTCAATTTTTCAAAAATAGAATAATGATTTCATGGTATGTCTCTCCCATTTGTTTATGTTCAAAATCTGCATATATCATTGTATTTGAATTGAGTTTTTTATAAGAAGTTTACAGCATTCCATTGTTCAATCTGTTTTCTCTTTGGTAGCCTTTCTCTTCTCCAGGGGATCTTCCCAACCCAAGGGTTGAACCCAGTCTCCCGCGTTGCAGGTGAATTACTTACCAGCTGAGCCACGAGGGAAGCCCAAAAATATTGGAGTGGGTAGACTATCCCTTCTCCAGGGTATCTTCCCAACCCAGGAAACAAAGCAGGGTCCTTGCATTGCAAGAGGGTTCTTTACCAACTGAGCTATGAAGGAAGCCAAGCCAATCTTTTAGATTAGGTCTAATATCAACAGATTCTTTTGATTTTTGTTCATTTGAGGATGTTTGCATTTCCTTTCATTCTTGAAGAATATTTCTGCAATGTTGAGTTCATAGCCGACTGTGCTTTTCTTTCAAACTTGCAAAATACTGTAACACTTCCATCTACTCTCCCTTATTTCATAGGAGAAACCCATTGTCATTTAAATTGTTTCTTTTTTTTTCCTCTATAGGCAATGTATCGTTTCTCTCTGGTTGCTTTCAAAACTTTATATATTTTTTCTTCAGTGGCTAAATATCATAAATCACAGTGTGGATTTCTTTGCCTTTAACTTATCTGGGCTTTTCTTAGCTTCTTGAATATGTTGGGTGTGTTTTTAACCAATTCTGGGAAGTTTTCAGTCATTATTTCTTCATAATTCTTCCATATTCTGTCTTTGTACCTCTCCTCTTAGAATTCAGTAATACATATATTTATTATTTTGTTATTGCCCCTTGGGTCCCTGAGGCTATGTTTATTATTTTTTCCAGACAATTTTCACTGTTTTTCAGACTGAGTGAATTTCATTGTGTCCTCATGTTAATTGATTCTGTCTGCTGTCATCTCTACTCTACTATTATGCCTATACAGTGATTTTTTTTTTCTTCTGTTATTGTGTTGTGAAATTATATAATTTCCATTTGGCCATTTTTTAAAAGTAACTTCTTTTCCTTTTCTGAGATTATCGATTTTTCTTCTTTTTTATTAATGATTTGTTTCAAGATAATTTGTAATGTATTATTGAAGCATTTTTATAAAAGCTACTTTAAATCCTTGTCAGGTCATTCCAACACTTGATTCATCTTTGTATTGGCATCAGTTGGTTGGCTTTCATTATTCAAGTTGTGATTTTCTTAATTCTTGGTATAATGGGTGCTGCTGCTGCTGCTAAGTCACTTCAGTCGTGTCCGACTCTGTGTGACCCCAGAGATGGCAGCCCACCAGGCTCCCCCGTCCCTGGGATTCTCCAGGCAAGGACACTGGAGTGGGTTGCCATTTCCTTCTCCAATGCATGAAAGTGAAAAGTGAAAGTGAAGTCGCTTATTCATGTCCGACTCTTCGCGACCCCATGGACTGCAGCCTACCAGGCTCCCCTGTCCATGGGATTTTCCAGGCAAGAGTACTGGAGTGGGGTGCCATTGCCTTCTCTGGTATAATGGGTGAGCTTATATTATTTCCAAGGAATTTGTTTTCCTATAATTGTAGCAGACTCTGAGATCTATTTAAATATGTGAAAGTGAAACTCACTCAGTCATGTCCAGCTCTTTGCAACCCCGTGAACTATACAGTCCATGGAATTCTCCAGGCCAGAATATTGGAGTGGGTAGCCTTTCATTTTTACAAGGAATATTTAAATAGGCAGCCACCTAGTTTAGGTTTAGCATGTGGGTTTTGGATTAATTTTAAAGATTTTGGTTCAAATGGCTATAAATGTTCTATGTCTTTGTGGTATTATTTTGGTCTGCTTAGCTTATCTGAAGTCCCTGGGTCCCCAGATTTCCCAAATAGTCTCTTGCAAGGGCAAATGAATTTGCCATAGGCCAGTCTGTGGAGTGTGTCTCTTAATAGAATGGTATGGTGGAATTCCTCTACCCTTGACCACAGCTTCCTCTGCATCCTTGGACAGGGATGGAGAATCTCATGACCATGAAGTCAATGAGATCTCCTGGACCAGACCGGCTAATAGTGGGTCTCTCCAGCAACTCTGCCCCTGTCTCAGTAGCTCTTGGTGAAAAAGGGGAGTCTCATATTCTACAAAAAAGCAGAGTGCTTCCTTTGACTCTTTATTCTTGATGGCTCTTCCAAGTAGTCCTCTTTAACAGAGTTGTCTGCTCACCTGATGTGGTCACAGGGACTTCTGTTTGATCCAGAGGAAAAATAAGCCTACCAGGTAGCTTCTGTTCTCAGGGTTGGGAGTCAGGAAACAGCAGGTATGGATAGCATTCTCCTCTTCAACTGGAGGATACAAGGCACCCAGTTGCTGTCCTGTTCTTCCAGATCTATCGTTATGGACAAGCTCTCCTCCTTTCAGATTCACTGATGATTATCCTCAGTGCCATTTTCACAGTAAATACTTGTGCTTATGTGGCAGGAATAAGAAAATTAGCCATACACAATCTTTTCTGTACTAGAAGCCTAATGTACATTTTATACCTCAAATCACTTTATTTACCACTGTGAATACCTTATCAGAGATCAAACTGCCAGAGCCAGAAACAAATTGCCAACATCTACTGGATCATCAAAAAAGCAAGAGAGTTCCAGAAAAACATCTACTTCTGCTTTATTGACTATGCAAAAGTCTTTGATTGTGTGGATCACAACAAACTGTGGAAAATTCATAATGAGATGGGAATACCAGACCACCTGACCTGCCTCCTGAGAAATCTGTATGCAGGTCAAGAAGCAACAGTTAGATCTGGACGTGGAACAACAGACTGGTTCCAAATAGGAAAAAGAGTATGTCAAGGCTGTATATTGTCACCCTCCTTATTTGACTTATATTTAAAGTATTTCATGAGAAATGCCAGACTGGATAAGCACAAGCTGGAATCAAGATTTCTGGAAGAAATATCAATAACCTCAAATATGCAGATGACACCACCCTTATGGCAGAAAGTGAAGAAGTAAAAGAGCTTCTTGATGAAAGTGAAAGAGGAGAGTGAAAAAGTTGGCTTAAAGCTCAACATTCAGAAAACGAAGATCATGGCATCTGGTCCCATCACTTCATGGCAAATAGATGGGGAAACAGAGAGAGATTTTATTTTTCTGGGGCTCCAAAATCACTGCAGATGGTGACTGCAGCCTTGAAATTAAAAGACGACTGCACCTTGGAAGAAAGGCTATGACCAACCCAGACAGCATATTAAAAAGCAGAGACATTACTTTACCAACAAAGGTCTGTCTAATCAAAGCTATGGTTTTCCTAGTAGTCATGTATGGATTAGAGAGTTGGACTATAAAGACAGCTGAGCACTGAAGAATTTATGCCTTTGAACTGTGGTGTGGAGAAGACTCTTGAGAGTCCGTTGGACAACTAGAAGATCAAACCAGTTAATCCTACAGGAAATCAGTCCTGAATATTCATTGGAAGGACTGATTTTGAAGCTGAAACTCCAATACTTTGGCCACTTGATACAAAGAACTGGCTCACTGGAAAAGACGCTGATGCTGGGAAAGATTGAAGGCAGGAGGAGAAGGAGACGAGAGAGGATGAGATGGCTGGATGGCATCACCCAACTCAATGGACATGAGTTTGAGTAGGCTCCGGCAGTTGATGATGGATAGGGAAGCCTGGCCTGCTATAGTCCATGGGGTTGCAAAGAGTGGGACTCGACTGAGTGACTGAACTGACTGACTGATACCTTACTTATCAACTTGTTCTGTCAGTATGTTTCATGAATGTGTTTTTGAAGCAGTAAATGCATTAGCATATAATATTAAATCTGCTTTAATTATAGTGAAGCCTATTTCATGATGTACTGTCATTGAAAGCGCTATTTCAAGCAAAACAGAATCCATTGGTTTGTGGCTGAATCTTGATCATTTCATTTGGATTTTGAGAGAGAAGATTTTGTTGTCGTACGTAAATGTTCAAATGTTTTCCAAGAATATAAATGTTTGAATCTGGGCCACTTTTCTAGTTGTAGTGTCAAATTGGAGCTTATTTAAGATAGGGGATAAAGTATTCCCAAACTTACCATTTCCTATTTGAAAGTGAAAGTGTTAGTCGCTCGGTTGTGTCCAACTCTTTGCGACTAGGCTCCACTGCCCATTGAATTCTCCAAGCAGGAATACTGGAGTGGGTTGCCATTCTCTTCTCCAGGGGATTTTCCCTACCCATTTCCATTTATGTGATTGCTTTTCATGTGTGCAGAGTTATCTCTAGTCCTTTTCCCCAAAATGTATTAAAGTGAAGCTTTACCACCTTCCAGAATACATCCAGGTCAGAGCTGGGTTATCAAACCTCTTTCTATAACCTGCCCCCTCAGACCCTCTCCTGACTTTCAAGAATATACCACCAAGACCCTGATTTTTATTTGTTTTACTCTCTCTCTTTAAAGGATAAAATACAGACAAATCATGTCTGCTGTCTTCTCATCCTAACCTTAGCTTTCACTCAATAAATTATTTTTTTTTTTCCTGTTCCTGGTACCAGCAAAATTCACAATGAATGCAACAGGTAAAAACAACTAGGATTGTTCTAAGTCAGCCATGCTTCTGTTTTAACCCTGTGGGGTCTGGTTTACATGTGCTTACCCAAAATAAAACATAGGGAACATTTGATGATGAATTCTTTTTTTTTTTTTTTTTTAATACCGAAAGCCAAACATCTATTTGTAAAAAATATTTATTTATTTATTTGGCCGTGCTGGTTCTTCATTGCTGTGCATGGGCTTTCGCTTGTTGCGGTGAGCAGGGACCACTCGTGTTGTGATGCGTGTGCTACTCATTGCGGTGGCTTCTCTTGTTGCAGAGCACAGGCTCTAGGTGCACAGGTTTCAGTAGTTGTTGCACACTTGCTTAGCTGCTTCCTGTCACGTAGGATCCTCCCAGGCCAGGGATCAAACCCATATGCCCTGAATTGGCAGGTGAATTCTCAACCACTGGACCACCAGGGAAATCCCTGATGATGAATTTTAATATCACCTTAGCTCTGGGACAGCAAATACTCATTTTTTATGCTGTCCCAATTATATTGCTAAAATGACTTAAAACAGCACATTACATCCAATTATATAAAACTCATATAATAAATGATTGATCTACTTATTTTATAGATATTTAACAAATGAAGTTCTATTTCATTATGCAGTTGTGCCCCGCTTTGCCTTGGTTTAGTGACAATATTTCTAAAAAGTCTATGACCTGGACATCCCTAGCAGTCCAGTGGTTAAGAGTCACTGTTTCCATTGCAGGGGGCATTAGTTTGATCACTGATGGGTGAATTAAAATCTTGCATGCCACGTGGCCAACAATGAATAAAAAAAAACAAACAAGGGGTACATTGTATTTCTAAATAAATAAATAAAAAGCCTGGGACAGAAAGCTATCTTTAGGTCCTATTAACTAAAGTTTAGAAACCACATAATCATGCCTAACAAATTATTGTTTACCTGTCTTACGTGGTTAAAAAGAAATACACACATTCACATTCCTTAATGTTCCTGCAAAGTAGTCTGGTGTAGAACCCCACAAAATAGTGTGACGGAACAAGGGCTGTGGAAAAGTGGGGAACGTCTTGCTGAATTTTTCAGAGTACTGACTCTGCTTCGACTGCTGTAAATGAATAAGTAAATCTATTTCTTCCCCTCCTGTTTCTGTCACATTTCTGGTGAGAATCTGATTCACATTCGGAGTTTGAAATGGAAAATAAAAATAGAGCACTGTTTGGCTTCTGCTGTGTCAGATAATTACTTTCAGAATTCTGTAACTGGAAGCCAGTTGGGATTGGAACTGTGTTTTTGTTCCTGTGAAACAGAAATTCTGTCATGTGCAGCCACAAGATTTGAGTGATAACTCTGCCAGTTACCTCTCTGCTGAGTGAGGCGGCTGCTGCTGCTGCTGCTGCTAAGTCTCTTCAGTCGTGTCCGACTCTGTGCAGCCCCATAGACGGCAGCCCGCCAGGCTCTGCCATCCATGGGATTCTCTAGGCAAGAGCACTGGAGTGGGTTGCCATTGCCTTCTCCCAAGTGAGGCTGAGTCGCTAGCTTATCTGGGGACAGGTGATGGGGAGCTGTTTAAGGAAAGATACGAGATGGCAACCCACTCTAGTATTCTTGTCTGATAAATCTCATGGACAGAGGAGCCTGGTGGGCTCCAGTCCATGGGAACGCAAGAATCAGACACGACTTAGCAACTAAACCACCACCACCGATGTGTTTTCACATATATAAATATTATTTGTGCCGTATATATCTTATTTTGAATATAAAGAACAAATAATGCAACTTTTATTAAGGTAATTATTTTTCTGCCCCTACTAAGTGTATGTTGAACCTCGCATATATAAGTACACATGCATGTATGTCTGCATGTACGTGTGCTCAGTCGCTCAGTCATGTCCAACTCTTTGTGACCCTGTGGACTGTAGTCTACCAGGCTCCATGGGGTTCGCCAGACAAGGATACTTGAGTGGGTTGCCACTTCCTACTGCAGGGAATCTTCCTGACCCAGGGATTGAACTCAAGTCTCTTGCATCTCCTGCATTGGCAGACAGATTCCTTACTCCTAGTACCACCTGGGAAGCCCAGGTATGTATGATTGAAGGTGCACGAGTATCCGTAGGCTTACATACCCGCTGTCTCTGCCCAGTGTTATGTGCGTGGCACTTTGTGCATGTTCATGTTTATTGTCTCACATAGTGCCACCTTCATTTTCAAATGAGGACATTGGTGATGATGCAGTGATTAACATTCCTAACTGCACCCTCCTTCCTGAGCATCAGATTCCTGTAGGTAACATACATTTAACATATACATTTTCAGGCTTTGCTGGCATCTCAAAAATTAACTGCTACAAAATTGAGTCTCTGAGTCTCTCCCCTCCCATCGGCTCATCCTTCATTTCCCTGCAGAATCCTCTGTTCGGTAATTACACCTCCATCTGCTCCAGTGTTGAAGCAAGACACCTGAGAATCATTCTTGACACCTCTTTCACACTCACCTCTCCCTCAACCCAATCTGTTAGTGAGTCCTGTCAGCTCCTTATCTAAAATGAAACTCACATCTTTCTGGTTCTCTTCATTCCACCCTGCTCCTCTCTAATTTATTCTGCCATTGTCTCTCACCATAAACACTGCAGGGGCCACCTAATTGGTACCTGCTTCTCTTTCTGGTGCCATCTGAATTCCTCCCAGTTAGGCTGCCACAGGGGGGAAGGCAATGGCACCCCACCCCAGTACTCTTGCCTGGAAAATCCCATGGACGGAGGAGCCTGGCGGGCTGCAGTCCATGGGGTCGCTAAGAGTCGGACACGACTGAGCGACTTCACTTTCACTTTTCACTTTCTTGCACTGGAGAAGGAAATGGCAACCCACTCCAGTATTCTTGCCTGGAGAATCCCAGGGATGGGGGAGCCCAGTGGGCTGCCGTCTATGGGATCGCACAGAGTCGGACACGACTGAAGCGACGTAGCAGCAGCAGCAGGCTGCCACAGGGATCATTTACAAACAGAAATCTGGTCCCATCATTCTAGGGTTTAAAATCCTTCTGTGGCTTCTTAGGGCATTTAGATTAAATCCAAGATATGTAACACAAAAATAATGGCATGATCTGACCTCTGGGTAGATTCCCAGAATTGTCTGTTGCTGCTCCTCCTGGAGAACTCTCAACTACCCTTGCTTTTTATCTCCTCTCATAGCTACTTTTATTGTTCAATTTTATAACTTACCAAATTGGAATGCCTTACTTTTAAGTATCACTGTATTAATATCTGGCTTTATCATTAGGTTCTTAACTTCTTAAGGGTATGATGTTTGTTTGTTTTTTTTACTCACCATGTATCTCTGGATGCAGCAGAGGGCCAAGAATTGGTTTATAGTCGATAGTCTATAATCATTGAATAAAGGAAAGCTGAAGGAAGAATATTTTTAGAAATCACACATGGAGTAAAAGGAAGAACCAGAATTGGAATATTTGTTGTTGTTATTCAATTGCTAAGTCGTGTCTGACTCCTTGTGACCCGATGAACTGCAGTACTCCAGGCTTCCCTGCCCTTCACTTTCTTGCAGAGCTTATTCAAACTCATGTCTGTCGAGTCAGTGATGGCATCCAACCACCTTATCCTCTGTCATCCCCTTCTCCAGCTTTCAGTATTTCCCAGCATCAGGGTCTTTTCCAGTGAGTCGGCTCATCACATCAGGTGGCCAAAGGATTGGAGCTTCTGCTTTAGCATAAGTCTGGTCTCCTGGTTTCCATTGTTCTTATCTCTTATAGTAACTAGAGAAGTTTAAGATTAGATCTTGGAAAAATCAAGGATGCTTGGGAAGAGTGTAAAGAAGATTTAAGGCATAATAGGGTCATTCTGATCAGATATTCAAGCCAATGGAAAATCTGCTATCTGGTTGACCCAAAATGGTGCGATTACTTGGTGTTGTTGAAGTTTTTGGTATGGTAGATATGTTACATATATAGAAAAGTCATAGTAATAATGCTAATGATATATCATGTTGCCAAGTGTGCTTTTATCTGCATCTATTGATGATCAAGTGATTCTCATTCTGTTAATGAGGTGCATCACACTGATTGATTTGCCTATATTGAATCATCCTTGCATCCCAAACTCTTTGTATGAAGCCAGCATCAAGCTCATATCATTAACAAAGGGACTCCACATGCAAGTAAATTTACAGTCTAATGAACTTGGATACAAAATCTCTTAACAAAATATTAACAACTGAATTTGGTAGTATGTTAAAAGGCTCATAGAACATAAGTAACATCTTTTTGATTACAGTGAAAAATATGAGAAGTGTTATTGACACTCTGAAGATTGGTTAGTAATGAGAGAAGAGCAATATAAATTCCTTCCAAATGAACATATGGGAAAATTTCAGAAAAAGCACATATTGGCTGGCCTTTTCCCATTTCTTCAACTGCTGAACTTATTGTCTTAGAATTAGTATTTCCCTGAGGACTGCTTTTCATAGTTCTAGCTACTATTGTTAAGTAGCAACATTAGTAAAAATAATAAGCAATAATAGCAATTGCAAATATATTTATATACTATGTATATCTATATGCCAATGTATTTTACAATTGCATTTGTTGTACATAAACATAATATACATATACATCCATATATGTAACATATCTGTTATACAGTATACCTTAGTAACACTCATGTGTATTCAATATGTGCATATATTTTATGAAAGATTGTTGTAAACATTATATGTAAAACTTTATTTATATATAATTTCTTTTAAATTTTTAAATATTTTTTGCAGATTTACAAAAAAAACCCCACAATATAAACCAAATTTTAGTCCTCTCTCCCTCTCCTTCTATTAGCTTGCTTTGGTTCTCATGCTTTTTTAATTTAATTTTTTTACAAAACATTTTAAAATATACACTCTGAGCAATTTTACTGTTTTGCATATAAGAAGTTGCAAAGTTGTTTCTTTTCAAATTCCCCTCAGTCCTTTGCTTTCTAATTGACTACTGAGTTGACAGCTTTCTAATTGACATCTTAATTGACTACAGAAAAACATAAATGAGCTGGAATTACAAATGTATTATTTACACACAATTACAGTGTCTAATATTTTTCAAGTAATTATTAATGTCAAGTATTATTCTAAATGCTTTGTATATCACTAGCTCCTGTTGACCTCATTGCAACACTCTAAAGAAGGTAGAATCATTATTTTCACTTTAGAGATAAAATAACTGAAATGCAGTGAGTTAAGTAACTTTCCCAAGATCCTATCATCAGGAATTAGAATAGTCAGTATTTGAAGATGTGGTCTGGCTTCAGAATCCTGAGAGATTAATATTTGTAAATGCCATTGCTTAATGGCAACTGGGGAAAGCAAGCTCTTCTTTTAATGTTAGAGTATTAATGCTCTAATGCTCCCTTAGATACCAGAGCCCACTCAAAACACTGGGAGGTAGAGAAGATAACACACGTGGTTCAGATCTAGGTAGCTCTTATCCTTGATTGCTAACTGATTGACACTCTTATCATTAGCTAAGCAGGCAAGAAACAGTCAGAATCCCAGTGTGGGGAGGCAGGAGAGAAAGGCCACAGTTAACGCCAAGATGTAAATATCAAATTGATTCCAAAGAGTTTAAACTTCTCCATTAACAACAAATCATGATTTCACATGGAGACTAAAATACCAGGTGGCACAGTGGTAGAGAATCTACCTACCAGTGCAGGAGGTGCAAGAGACGTGTCTTAGATTCCTGGGTTGGGAAGATTCCTTAAGGAGGAAATGGCAACCCACTCCAGTATTCTTGCCTGGAAAATCTGATGGACAGAGAGATTGTTGTTCAGTTGCTAAATTGTGTCTGTGTGATCCCATGGACTGCAGCATGTCAGGGTTCCCTGTTCTTCACTATCTCCCGGAGTTTGCTCAAACTCATGTCCACTAAGTTGGTGATGCCATCCAACCATCTCATTCTCTGTTGTCCCCTTCTCCTCTTGCCCTCAGTTTTGTCCAGCATCAGAATATTTTCCCATGAGTCAGCTCTTTGCATCAGATGGCCAAAGAATTGGAGCTTCAGCATCAGTCCTTCTTAATAATATTCAGGGGTGATTTCCTATAGTATTGATGGGTTTTATCTCTTTGTGGCCCAAGAGACCCTCAAGAGTCTTCTCCCACACCACAATTCAAAACCATCAATTCTTTGGCGCTCAGCCTTCTCTATGGTCCAACAGTCACATCTGTACATGTCTACTTAAAAACCATAGTTTTGACTAGAAGAACCTTTGTCGGCAAAGGGATGTCTCTTCTTTTTTTATATGCTAACTAGGTTTGCCATAGATTTTCTTCCAAGGAGCAAATGTCTTTTAATTTTGTGGCTGCAGTCACCATCCACAGTGATTTTGGAGTCCAACAAAATGAAATCTGTCACTATGTTCACTTTTTCCCCATCTATTTGCCATGAAGTGATGGGACCTGATGCCACGATCTTCACTTTTTGAATGTTGAGTTTTAAGCCAGCTTTTTCACTCTCTTCCTTCACCCTCATCAAAAGGCCCTTTAGTTCCCCTTTCTTTTCTGCCATTAGGGTGTTATCATCTGCATATCTGAGATTGTTTATATTTCTTCCAGAAATTTTGATTTCAGCTTGTGATTCATCCAGCTGGGCATTTTGGGTGATGTACTTGGCATATAAGTTAAAAAAGCAGAGGAGCTGGTTGACTATAGTCCATGGGGTCACAAAGTGATAGACACAACATAGCAACTGAGCACAAAATATATCAGAAGTTAGAGTCACACTGTGAAGGAGGTGCATGATCCCCCATATTGCATCGAATAGTATCCATATTTGATTGTACAAAATTATATGTTTTATGTCACTTAAGTGCCTTTTCAATTACAAAGCACTAATATATAATCTGGTAGGAAGTTCATTTTGCTAAAGCCAATGCAGTGAGCAAGGTGGAGACGCTTGTTGTAAGTTTGAATGGATATGAACTCTGGTAAATTAACAAGATGCATTTCACACCAAGTGAGAATTTAGAACTTTACCCAGAATATATTCTTAGGTTAAAATGTTTGAAGAATGACACATTCTACCAGTTACATGTATTTATTTAGGTTTCTTTCTCATTATGCACTTGAAATGAAGATTTTATTTTTATCATGGAGAATCTAATAATATAAATGAATTAACTGACACATATTTCAACAAGTCTTTTGGAAGAATGAGATCTCCCTTTTAATCTCAGATTGTCTCAGTTATAGATTTCTTGAAAGATCTATGTGTCTAAAGTAGACACATTCCAGCTTCTGCTATAGTTGCTTGGTTACCAGTTTGCAGCATCCAAAAAGTAGCATAGAATTTTTGAGGTTTTGAAAATAACAAAAAAGTTCAATTTTTCTGCTGCCTTTCCCATACTTATTATAAGCAAACTAGTAGGCACAATCTGTTTTTCCATCCCCATTAGTTAATTATAGGCAATGAGTGGTAGAAATTCAATGAGAATGCAAAGGACCTAGAGAGAGAGACAAGTTCCACAAACTGGTAAATATTGCTAAGTGCTTCATCCAATAAAATAAATATTGCTTATCTGACCTAATGTTGGCAATTGCAAGTTTTATATTTGTTTTAAAATTAATTTTAATGGGCATTACTGCTATTGATTGGATGATTTTGAAATATCTTTAAATTCATTTAATTTGTCACTTTACCTTGAACTTCTCTGTCTGATTTTTGCTATTTTACTTGCTCTTTCTCTCTTCTCATGCTAGATTTTTGTTTGGTTTTTGAAGGTCTCATGTTAGACTTTCATCTTTTCTGTTTTGTCACATGATCTTAGGTCTCTTCATTTGCTTTTTTTCCACTTTTAGCTTTATTTCATTCTTACAGACATTTTCATTATCCAGAAGTGGTATCATTCAGGAATTTGGGATAAGTTATTTTAAACAGCAATCACAAAAAGAATAAAAAATACTGTTAAAATACAAAATATGATGAAATACAAAGTAGGATGTCACAGAATAGATACATTTTTACTTTTAAATGTTAATAATATAATGTATGGAAGTCTTTGATACCAATATTTTTGTATGTAATACATCTGTCTCTTATACACATCTAGATGTGTATAAGAGACAGATTAATGCTCTAATGCTCCCTTAGATACCAGAGCCCACTCAAAACACTGGGAGGTAGAGAAGATAACACACGTGGTTCAGATCTAGGTAGCTCTTATCCTTGATTGCTAACTGATTGACACTCTTATCATTAGCTAAGCAGGCAAGAAACAGTCAGAATCCCAGTGTGGGGAGGCAGGAGAGAAAGGCCACAGTTAACGCCAAGATGTAAATATCAAATTGATTCCAAAGAGTTTAAACTTCTCCATTAACAACAAATCATGATTTCACATGGAGACTAAAATACCAGGTGGCACAGTGGTAGAGAATCTACCTACCAGTGCAGGAGGTGCAAGAGACGTGTCTTAGATTCCTGGGTTGGGAAGATTCCTTAAGGAGGAAATGGCAACCCACTCCAGTATTCTTGCCTGGAAAATCTGATGGACAGAGAGATTGTTGTTCAGTTGCTAAATTGTGTCTGTGTGATCCCATGGACTGCAGCATGTCAGGGTTCCCTGTTCTTCACTATCTCCCGGAGTTTGCTCAAACTCATGTCCACTAAGTTGGTGATGCCATCCAACCATCTCATTCTCTGTTGTCCCCTTCTCCTCTTGCCCTCAGTTTTGTCCAGCATCAGAATATTTTCCCATGAGTCAGCTCTTTGCATCAGATGGCCAAAGAATTGGAGCTTCAGCATCAGTCCTTCTTAATAATATTCAGGGGTGATTTCCTATAGTATTGATGGGTTTTATCTCTTTGTGGCCCAAGAGACCCTCAAGAGTCTTCTCCCACACCACAATTCAAAACCATCAATTCTTTGGCGCTCAGCCTTCTCTATGGTCCAACAGTCACATCTGTACATGTCTACTTAAAAACCATAGTTTTGACTAGAAGAACCTTTGTCGGCAAAGGGATGTCTCTTCTTTTTTTATATGCTGACTAGGTTTGCCATAGATTTTCTTCCAAGGAGCAAATGTCTTTTAATTTTGTGGCTGCAGTCACCATCCACAGTGATTTTGGAGTCCAACAAAATGAAATCTGTCACTATGTTCACTTTTTCCCCATCTATTTGCCATGAAGTGATGGGACCTGATGCCACGATCTTCACTTTTTGAATGTTGAGTTTTAAGCCAGCTTTTTCACTCTCTTCCTTCACCCTCATCAAAAGGCCCTTTAGTTCCCCTTTCTTTTCTGCCATTAGGGTGTTATCATCTGCATATCTGAGATTGTTTATATTTCTTCCAGAAATTAAGAGACAGCAGAATAGATACATTTTTACTTTTAAATGTTAATAATATAATGTATGGAAGTCTTTGATACCAATATTTTTGTATGTAATACATTGTTTTGATTTTCAACTATACTAAGGTAATGGTTGTTGAAATCTTTTCAGAAAACATACAAGATATTTTTGTAAATATACAAAATCATGTGTTTATAATTTTACTGTTATAAAAACACTAGATTAATTGAATCAGTGAATTTGAAATAATAGTTTATAAAATATGCTATATTTCAATTATCTGGCCGTATATGCATTAGAATTTTGCTCTTTTCTGTGTTAATATTTGAAGAAAGACTTTAGCATTTTTGTATATTGAATCACCAGAGAGCAACATATCATTTTAAAATGATACAATAATTGCCATATTGGGACCAAAAAATAATTGTAGTGAAATTTAAAAAATAAAAATAGCAGAGACCAAATACATGGAGAGTAGTAGAGATTAATGTAATGTGTGTTGTATGATCTTTGAACCTTTCAAAGGTTATAATTTTCATGGAGAAGGAAATGGCAACCCACTCCAGTGTTCTTGCCTGGAGAATCCTAGGGACGGGGGAGCCTGGTGGCCTGCTGTCTATGGGGTCGCACAGAGTCGGACACGACTGAAGCGACTTAGCAGCAGCAGCTATCTCATATGTAAGAAATTTCTCTTTAGAATCTTAGGTTTGTTTTTCTCAATTATTTCTATCATTGGGAACTATAATATTCTATGACTTCCATTTTCAAAGTTTAAATTCTAGATGTGTATAAGAGACAGGCTAATTCAGATTTTATAAATATTGTTTCTTTCAGTATTTCACAGATTTTTTCTTTTTTGTTTTAGCCTTTAAAGTTGTTTCTAATTATTCTGAGAGATTGTGCATTCAGGGTTATAAATATAAAAAGATAACTGAGGAAAAAAGTTAGCCTTGTGGTTCTGTTTACACAATTTACTTTAGTAACAAAATGTTTTCTTCCTCATTGTTTATTCCCTAAATTAAAAAAAAAAAAAACTTTTGTATAAATTTTATTTTTAGTGCCTATTTTTTGTGATGACAATTAATTCTATATACTATTGTGTAGCATGCTTATTTTTAAAAATTGCCCTTGATGTGACTATAAATCTCTCTGTGAGATAATAACATGCAAAAAAGTAATTACAATTCTGCCATTGAATAAACGTTGAATTTTTGAAAGCCTATAGCTTTCAAGTTGCACTTGGCAGTAATCTGATATTTTCCAATGATCTCAATTGGTGTCTGCCCAAATCAGAGTAAGCAATAGTAGACAGATACCCATAATTTTGACAACTAATCAGAATAATGCTCTTTTTCATTTCAGGATTCATTTATTCATCAAACAAATTTTGTAAGCTTTCCCACATACTGTCTTAATTCGGTATTTGAAAAAAAAAAAAAAAAGTCTCTCAAGGAGGTCATTCCAAGGTGAAAAAAAATCTTAGATCTGTGAAAAGTGTATGCCAGAATTAGCTAGTTACCCACAAAAGTTCTCGCTTTCTTTCTGTAGAGGCACCGCCTCAGCATCTACATTTCCCAGTGCCACTCTCATTTGTATCTATTTTCACTCAAAGAGAGTAAGGATGGAAGTGATAAATTCACACCCTGTCTACAGGGGATCTGTACCCTTTCTTTTCCTTCTTTTGCCTGTGGGATGCGGAGTATCCAGCAGCGGTTGTGTCAGACCTGCAAGGTAGATGGAGCTAGAATATAACCCAGTCCCATCTGACCCCAACCGTTACTATACAGAGGCTAGACTTTCCGTGAGTTGGAAGTATACTTTTCTCATGGTAACCTCAGTAGATGCTAAGGTTAGCTCTTGTGTAATGTGTGGTTCTGTGACATGCTAAGTGTTCATACAGAGTGCAGTGAGGACACGGGAGAGCTGAAGTTCAAGTGTGTCTTCAGGAGCATTGATGGGGGATTGTTTTAGAACCATTAGCTTGTACCATGTTATCCTGTCACCTCACTTGAATTTAATTTTTGGTTATTTAACCTTTCTTATGGACACTAATTGGAAACACAGGTCAATATCTTCTTTAAACAATAGAACCACACTGATAAAGTGAGCCCAAACCTCACTAACAAACCAGAAAATGTTGCTCTCTCTTTAACAGATCTGCTTTAAAATGTGCAGGTGAAGCAATTACTCTCTCCAAAATCAAATACAAAGTAACCTAATGTATTATATAGCAATACTGGAGACTGAAGAAAGCAGTCAGTTCATACTAAGAAATCTGTCAGGCTGACATTTTTACATCAATGTTATAACGGCAAGGCCATTTTAATTTAGAAATAATTGAGGGCCTATTACATTATTTTTAGTACAGGCTTTATTGACTTTTCTTTTTCGTTTTTCTTAACTGATTACTCTAGACTATATATTGGTATTCTTAAAAATGTACTGTGAAAAGCCGGGACATAAAGTTTTTTTTTCTTTATTTTTTTTCCATGGTTTTTATTGTTGTCGTGGTGGTATAGTCATAAAAAATTTTTTTAAAAAAAGCACTATTTGACAATCTCTGAATGCTGTACAATTTTCTCTTCTGAATTCATTCCAAATTATAATGTTTAAGAGCAGTTCTCTACTTAAAAATATGCCAAGTGTACATCCCATGCCTCACTGTATTTCATACTGCTTTTTTGAAAAATGAAAACTGTATTGAATGTTTATTATTGCTGAATTCCTGAACTTTACTGAAAAAAGATCACAGTGTATATGTAAGATGATGCTATGGCTGTTACAATGATTATTCATATTTCACAAGTTATTTATTTTTATTCATTTATTATTTCACAAGTAATAAGTGTATTCATTGTAGGAACATTGAAAATACAGATAAAAAGTAAAGAATCATTTTGAAGTTACTCTTTATAC
>SJYT01007061.1:8837-19361 GCA_006410635.1 Cephalophus harveyi | reverse complement strand
TTTTGCATCTATGTTCATCAGTGATATTGGCCTGTAGTTTTCTTTTTTGGTGGCATCTTTGTCAGGTTTTGGTATTAGGGTGATGGTGGCCTCATAGAATGAGTTTGGGTTTGCCTTCCTCTGAAATTTTCTGGAAGAGTCTCAGTAGGATAGGTATTAGTTCTTCTCGAAATTTTTGGTAGAATTCAGCTGTGAAGCCATCTGGACTTGGGCTTTTGTTTGCTGGAAGATTTCTGATTATATTTTCAATTTCTGTGCTTGTGATGGGTCTGTTAAGATTTTCTACTTCTTCTTGGTTCAGTTTTGGAAAGTTGTACTTTTCTAAGAATTTGTCCATTTCTTCCATGTTGTCCATTTTATTGGCATATAATTGCTGATAGTAGTCTCTTATGATCCTTTGTATTTCTGTGTTGTCTGTTGTGATCTCTCCATTTTCA
Source organism: Cephalophus harveyi (assembly GCA_006410635.1). Lineage (NCBI taxonomy): Eukaryota > Metazoa > Chordata > Mammalia > Artiodactyla > Bovidae > Cephalophus > Cephalophus harveyi. The sequence goes on along the minus strand of SJYT01007061.1, from coordinate 18,924 downwards.
TTTCTAATTTTATTGATTTGATTTTTCTCTCTTTGTTTCTTGATGAGTCTGGCTAATGGTTTGTGTTGTCCATTTTATTGGCATATAATTGCTGATAATAGTCTCTTATGATCCTTTGTATTTCTGTGTTGTCTGTTGTGATCTCTCCATTTTCATTTCTAATTTTATTGATTTGATTTTTCTCCCTTTGTTTCTTGATGAGTCTGGCTAATGGTTTGTCAATTTTATTTATCCTTTCAAAGAACCAGCTTTTGGCTTTGTTGATTTTTGCTATGGTCTCTTTTGTTTCTTTTGCATTTATTTTTGCCCTAATTTTTAAGATTTCTTTCCTTCTACTAACCCTAGGGTTTTTCATTTCTTCCTTTTCTAGTTGCTTTAAGTGTTGAGTTAGGTTATTTATTTGACTTTCTTCTTGTTTCTTGAGGTATGCCTGTATTGCTATGAACTTTCTCCTTAGCACTGCTTTTACAGTATCCCACAGGTTTTGGGTTGTTATGTTTTCATTTTCATTCATTTCTATGCATATTTTGATTTCTTTTTTGACTTCTTCTATGATTTGTTGGTTATTCAGCAGCATGTTATTCAGCCTCCATATGTTGGAATTTTTAATAGGTTTTCTCCTGCAATTGAGATCTAATCTTACTGCATTGTGGTCAGAAAAGATGCTTGGAATGATTTCAATTTTTTTGAATTTACCATGGCAAGATTTATGGCCCAGGATGTGATCTATCCTGGAGAAGGTTCTGTGTGCGCTAGAGAAAAAGGTGAAATTCATTGTTTTGGGGTGAAATGTCCTATAGATATTAATTAGGTCTAACTGGTCTATTGTATCATTTAAAGTTTGTGTTTCCTTGTTAATTTTCTGTTTAGTTGATCTATTCATAGGTGTGAGTGGGGTATTAAAGTCTCCCACTATTATTGTGTTACTTGTTAGCATTTGTATTACATATTGTGGTGCTCCTATATTGGGTGCATATACATTTATAATTGTTATATCTTCTTCTTGGATTGATCCTTTGATCATTATGTAGTGGCCTTCTTTGTCTCTTTTCACAGCCTTTGGCAGACTCTTTACCGACTGAGCTATGAATGAAGTCCTAAATGTTTTCCTATTCTACTATGTCATATAAATGAAATCATGATATATATACTCTGTTGTGTTGAGATTATGTAACTCACTTTTTTCCTCATTTTTATCCCTATTGTTATTTGTGTCCATTTGTGAGTATACTATTGTTTTTCTCAATTCACCTGCTCAGGAGAATTTGAGTTGATTCCAGTTTGAACCCATATGAATATAGCTGCTATGGTCATACATATGTCTTTGTGGACATATGGCCTTCCTTGAGCAAAATGAAATTTCTGTCATATGGTTAAGTGTATGTCTAACTTTATAGCAGACTGCCAAACTATTTTCTAAAAGGTTGAACACTTTACATTTTCACAGTGAGGTAGTTCAATTCTTATTGTTCTGCATCCTCATGTGGAATTGTCAGTATTTTATGTTAGCTCTGTTAAGAGGTGTGAGGAGGTAGGTATATTGTGGTGGTAATTTCTTCACTGCCATCTTTTATGGTACACATTTTGTATATATCTTTTATGAAAGGACTGTTCACATATTTTGCATATTTTTTTGTTAGGAGGCTTACCTTGTTATTTTAAATTGCAAAAATCCTTTATATACTCTGGATATGAGATCTTTGTAAGATGAAAACATTTAAAATATTTTCCCTTAGGATGAGGTTTATATTTTCATCTTAATAAAGACATCTGAAGAGAAGGTTTTTAAATTTGATAGCATCTAATTTATATATAATTTTGTTTATTGGGCTAGTGTTTTTATTTTTCTTTTTTTTAGGGTGGTCTGTTTTCAGAATTATTTGATTTATAGAACCCAACATTTAACCCAACATTTAAATGTTTTTTAGATGATTTATGTTTTTGCTTTTTAAGTCTATGAATCAGTTTGAGTTGAGTTTTGTATCAGGTTTTGTTCAGTTTTTTCTAGACAAATATCTAGTTGTTATGTCACCACTTGTTTAAGGAACATCTTCTCTATTAACTTTGTCTAAATTAAGTGAACACTTGTGTGTTTTTTTATGAACTCTCTTATGCTAGTTCATTGACATATGTATCATTAGCGCAGTTTAAAATTAAATCTAGAAGTCAGGTGGTCCTGATTTTCAAGAATCTCAAATTTGTACTTTCTTTTTTTCCAAATGTTTTAGGTGATTTAGGTCTTTATATTTTCATGTGAAAATCAAATATTTTTATTTGGATTCATAAATATATAAAATTTATATATTACATGTAATGTGAAAGTCACTCAGTCATGTCTAACTCTTTGCCACCCTATGGACAACAGAGTCCATGGAATTCTCACAGAGTCCATGGATTCCAACAGAATCCTGGAGAGGGGAGCCTTTCCCTTCTCCAGAGTATCTTCCCAACCCAGGGATTGAACCCAGGTCTCCTGCATTGTGGACGGATTCTTTACCAGCTGAGCCACAAGGGAAGCTCTATTACATACATACATACATACATACATATATATATATATATATTGTGTGTGTGTGTTTGTGTGTGTGTGTGTGTGTGTGTATTAGTTGCCTAGTCGTGTCTGACTCTTTGCAACCCCATGAACTATACCCCGATAGGATCCTCTGTCCATGGGGATTCTCCAGACAAGAATACTGGAGTGGGTTGCCATTTCCTTCTCCAATTGCATATTTACATAATTATATATTATTAATATATAATATATTACATAATTACCTATTACTTATACATACATATATATATATTTGGAGAGAAAAGATATTGTACCAATGCTGAGTCCTCAAAGCTTTTTTTAATGTTAATAATATGGCATCAATTCAGTTCCATTCAGTTGCTCAGTCATGTCCAACTCTTTGTAACTCTTTGCAACTGCAGCATGCCAGGCTTCCCTGTCCATCATCAACTCCCAAAGCTTACTCAAACTCATATCCATCTAGTTGGTGATGTCATCCAACCATCTCATCCTCTGTCATCCTCTTCTCTCCCTGCCCTCAATCTTTTGCAGCATAAGGCTCTTTTCAAATGAGTCAGCTCTTTGCATCAGGTGGCCAAAGTATTGGAGTTTCGGCTTTCCACATCAGTCCTTCCAGTGAATATTCAGGATTGATTTCCTTTAGGATGGGCTGGTTGGATCTCTTTGAGGTCCATGGGATCACAAACAGTTGAACACAACTGAGCCACTGAGCAAGTACACAAGGATTTCAGATTTAAATCAGTTTCTTTTTAAAATATCTTTCTGTTTCTTCTTGAAGCAGATTTGATATGTTGCTTTCATATTTAATTTCAGTATTGATATAAAACCTACCCATTAGTATCACTTACCCATTGGCAATACCTGCCCGTTGGGAACACCAACTTAGTGGGCATGAGATTGAGCAAGCTCTGGGAGATGTGAAGGACAGTGAAGGATAATGAAGCCTGGTGTGCTGCAGTCCATGGGGTTGTAAAAAGTCAGACATGTCTTAACGATTGAACAGTAGCAATTGATGTAAAAATTTTCATGCTTTCAGTATCTTTATTAAAACCACTTTATTGACTTGTTGGAGAAGGAAATGGCAACCTACTCCAATATTCTTGCCTAGCGAATTCCATGGACAGAGGGTCCTGGTGGGCTACAGTCCATGGGATCATAAAGAGTTGCATATGACTGAGCAACTAACTCTTTCACAGTTTCATTGACTTGTAAGGGACATACGAAAAGCTGTACACATTTAATGTATACAATTTTCAGAGACTGGAAATAAGTATAACATAAGCAATGCCATAAACATAACACACCAGGTCCAGAAGTTTCCTCAAGACTTCTTTATATATTTTTGTGTGTATGATGTGTACTTAAAACCTACCTTCTTAGCAAATTTTTCAGCATACATTTATTGTTAACTTTAGACATGATGCTATATGGTAGATCTCTAGGACTTATTCACCTTGGATAATTCAGTCTTTGTACCTTTAACCAATCCTTCTCTGTGCCCCCTCACACCCCCACTTCTGGTGACTACCATTCTCCTCTCTGCTTCTGTGAATTTGTCAGTTTTAAATTTCTCATCTAAATGGAAGCACATAGTATTTATACTTCTCTGTCTGGCTTATTTAACTTAGCTGCAGTGATTTAGGGAAAAAAAATTAAAGTCTCGACTTGGATCAAATAAAAGGTGGTATGTGGGTTGAGACAATGATATTTCTCACTTTTAACATTTCATGTTATAATCGATGATAACAGTAATTTTACTAATTAAACTTGGAACGTCCAGGTAAGATTTTATTTCTCACTACTCCCTCCATGAGCTGTCTATTTCAGATACAACGCCCGCTTCTTTATGTTTCCAAAGGGGCATTCCTACTGCTGCTTGAGTCCAGTATTTGGCCTAATTTCCATGTCTCTTAGTAGTCCAGTAATACAACAAAATTTTATTCAGCATTCATTATATCAAAACAGTTTTGGAGCTTAACGATTTTTGCAATAACTACCATGTAGTAAAGCTATGGCCTAGGCTAAGGTATTAATATGTGTATACACACACATTTTGTTACATGTATCAAGTCATTTAATCTTCCTGTAAACACTATGATATCTCTATTCTGCATTTTATAGATGAACACAGTCAGATAGTAATATTTGTGTTTCATTTAGTCACTAAATCCATATTCGATGATTACCATTTTATACTTCATTTCATGTTCTGATGGAAGTTGGAGATAACACAGTAACAAAGAATATTCACTCTGAGTTAATGGAGTAGTGTGTTGGAAAATAAGTAAACAGGCAAAATAACAATAACAACGAAAAATACATAAATGCACATGCAAATTATGACTATGGAAGTTTTAAAATAAGTCTGACAATGCTTGGATGTTCTTCTTTAAGAGATGATTCTAGGCTGCTTTTGATGACTCACTCAGTGTTGATGTTATGCTGGCCTCAGTGACTCAGTCTTAATTCTCAGATGGCCTCAGTGACTCACTTATGACTAATATAGGTGGTGAGGGTAATGCTGTGTGATTTCTGAGGTCTGGTCAGCATAACTGTGCGATTTCCTCCCAGTTCTCTTGAATCATTCCATCTGGGATAAGCTGGGGATCTTATAAGAAAGCTGAGTCTTGAGATAACAGTGTTGAGGACCTTTCTTTTAGACTTTTCCTAAATAATCATGTACCTAGGTAAAACCCAGGAAATATAGGAAGAAGTAAGATGGCATAATGGAAGAAATTTAGAAAGTCTTTTCCCAAATATGAATACTTAGAGCCCAGGGCCATTTCTTAACAGCAATCTAGGTTTAATTCCTTGTTTGTACTTATTAGTGACCTGGATATCTTCACTTTGCTTTTTAAAAATTCTTTGGGTTCAACATATTCTGATATAAATGAATGTTACTCCAAAAACTTGTACCTTTTCATGGCTATTTATTAAACATATGTGTTATATTAAGCAGTTGCCACATGCCAAGAACTATACTAAATATGCAATAAACTTTATGTTCCCCAACTTGAAAAATATGATATGTGATCACTCAGTTATGAAAGCTGGACACATTCAGTAATTTGAAAAAATTTAATTTATGGCATACTCTATGATAAGATACTATTCTTGCTGTGGTTGCTTCAGCAGTAAACAGAAATGCACTTAGTCTAAGGTAAGTTTCGTAAAAGTGAAGTGAAGTCGCTCAGTCATGTCCAACTCTTTGCGACTCCGTGGACTGTAGCCTACTAGGCTTCTCTGTCCATGGAATTCTCCAGGCAAGAATACTGGAGTGGGTTTCCATTTCCTTCTCCAGGGGATCTTCCCAACCCAGGGATCAAACTCTGGTCTCCCGCATTGGAGGCAGACGCTTTACCCTCTGAGCCACCAAGGGCATCCTATATTTTGTTTACTACTGTAACTACTGTAGCAAGAATAGTGTGACATATAATGGTAATTGATATGGAAAAATATAAAGCAAGGTAGAGAGACACAGAGTTCTAGGGTTGGGGGTGCTATGTTTAATTCCATTGATCACAGGGGAATTCTCTAGTACATGACCTTGGTACAGAGACCTGATGGTGGAGAGGGAGTCATACATTTCATGAGAGTATTGTAAGTGTACCAGTAGAACATGCAAAAGTCTTTAGGTAGGCAAGTTTCCTGCAAGGGAGGTGTGAACTGATAGAAAATTAGGTTAGTGAGGCTGTTCAGAATTAGATTATTTAAGTCATTGTTGGAAGTTATGGGAAGTCATGCCCACCTAAGTTCTATAATTTGGATGAGAGCTTTCATTTTTAAAATTGTTAATTTCACAGTTTAATATCTCCAATGGCTGGTGGAAAGGAAAAAAAAAAAGGATATTCAAAGAAATAAAAAGTACTGCAGTGGAACAGTAGTTGCAAAGTTTAAAATACAGAAATACAGACCAAAAAGGAGAAGCCACTTTTATCACATAGATGGTGACCACAGATGCGGAAAAGTAAATATGACCTCAGATTACTAAAGTCTTTCATATTTTTTTCATACTTAACACAAAATTGTACAATAAATATATTTGTCAATCTTATGATAAATGGAATTACCATATTTTGTTAGGTGATATATAAGGAATATAAATTGAGAAATCACTTTGGTTTTCACTTTTGGCAGTGTTTCATGAAGTTAAAGATTTTCCTGTGTTGTAACACATTTGGAAGGAAAAGTCATATGTGAACAGATTAAATGTACAAATATTAAATATATTTATTAGTTTATTAATATAAACTTATTATTGTAATATAATAAATACTATTTTTGCTGCTGCTGCTAAGTCGCTTCAGTCTTGTCCAACTCTGTGCGACCCCATAGATGGCAGCCAACTTGTCTCTTCTGTCCCTGGGATTTTCCAGGCAAGAGTACCGGAGTGGGTTGCCATTTCCTTCTCCAATGCATGAAAGTGAAAAGTGAAAGTGAAGTCGCTCAGTCGTGCCTGACTCTTAGTGACCCCATGGACAACAACCTACCAGGCTCCTCCGTTCATGGGATTTTCCAGACAAGAGTACTGGAGTGGGTTCCCATTGCCTTCTCCAAAATATTATTTTTATTATAGTATATTCTTTATTAAATTATTAATATAAAATATTTATTTTTGGTGATCAGTTTCTCTCTTTCCAGCTTTTTATGTATTGGCATATAACATTGTGTGAATTTAAGGCATGCAAAGTATTGATTTTAACAACCTACCAGGCTCCTCCGTTCATGGGATTTTCCAGACAAGAGTACTGGCGTGGGTTCCCATTGCCTTCTCCAAAATATTATTTTTATTATAGTATATTCTTTATTAAATTATTAATATAAAATATTTATTTTTGGTGATCAGTTTCTCTCTTTCCAGCTTTTTATGTATTGGCATATAACATTGTGTGAATTTAAGGCATGCAAAGTATTGATTTGATAAATTGATATATTACAATATGATTGTCACCATAGTGTTGACCAACACTTCCATGACTTCACATAATTACCATTTCTTTTATTGTGGTGAGGACATTTAAGATCTACTCTCAATAAATTTCAGTATTATTAACTCTAGTCACTTTAGAACTTTGAAATTTATTTATCCCATGTCATGAAACTTCATGTTCTTTGAAAAACATCTCCCTGTTTCCCCCACCCTCAGGCCATCATGCTACTACTCTCTGTTCCTATGAGTTCAGCTATTGGAGATTTCACATATAAATGATATTGTACATGTTGTCTTTCTCTGTGTGATTTATTTCCTTAGTATAATGCTCTCAAGGTTCATCCATACTACTGCAAATGCCTGATTTTATTCCTTCTCCTACTGGAAAAAGAAAGGAAACTATATATATACACACACACACCTGCATATGTATATATAATACATATATGACATAATCTTCACTCCTTCAGCCATTTATTGATGAACACGTAAGTTGTTTCTGTATCTTAGATATTGTGAATATATGATCTATCCCTCTTTGAGCCTTGATGATGCCCCACTCATCTCTTCAGCTGCTCTCTCTCTTGTGTATGTGCTCAGTCACTCAATCATGTCCTACTCTGTAACATCATAGACTGTAGCCCACAAGGCTCATCTGTCCATAGAATTGTCCAGGCAAGAATACTGGAGCAGGTTGCCATGTCCTCTTCCAGGGGATCTTCCCAACCCAGGGATCTAACCTACCTCTCATGCATCTCCTGCATTGGAAGGCAGATTCTTTACCACTGTGCCATCTCTCTTACTCATCTTGCATTACACTATATTTTCCTTGAAGGCTCCATGTCTGATTCATCACGTGATCCTCAGAGTTCAGTGTCTGATCCAAGGAAGGGGCTCAGCATATGATTTCAGCTGGGTGGGTGCTCAGAAACCATTCCTATATGCTTCTCTGGTGGTGGGCATCAAATGCAGGCTAGCCAGGGGAAGAAATTGTTCTTGCTACAAGTGCAACTGGGTGCTTTTGAGCATTGTTAAATAGCAAAAAAAAAAAAAAGATGTGTATAAGAGACAGTATTTATATAGAAAAAAATCATAAAACATTTTTAAGAAGGTTGAATATATTTAGATTCAGGAAGTATAATCTTAAAAAAAGATTGCCAATGTATATGGAAAGACATTTAATTTGTTAAAATTGAACAGCAGATTCAAATGTGATCATTATATTATCTTGACCTTTGTACGCATCTATGGTGTTTCATCCTAAAAAATTAAGTAAGCATAAGAACATAACTTTAAGTACATTCTCCCTATACATGAATATAATATTGAATATATCTTTAAATACATTACTTATCTATATGTATAACCTATGTAGCTTACACATCTAAACACATTTTAAAAGCATGAAATGAGCTTCATATATATTAACTCATATACATTGTATATATAACAGATATTATGCATTATATGTTGCATATAAATTAATTATGTGTGCACATACATATGTGGTGGTGGTGGTTTAATCGCTAAGTGGATACCAACTTTTGTGACCCCATGGACTGTAGCCTGCCAGCTTCCTCTGTCCATCGAATTTTCCAGGCAAGAATACTGGAGTAGGTTGCCATTTTCTTCTCCAGTGTATCTTCCTGACCCAGGGATCGAATCCACACCTCCTGCATTGCAGGTAGATTCTTTACTGCTGAGCCACCAGGGATTCCTGCACAAATGTATAGTTGTAAATACTAGTTTCTCTTTGAATTACAAAAATAAATAATTCAAATTGAAGAGAGATATTTGGTTATTAACGATGTATACAAAATATTTCCTACAGATCTAAAATAGATAAAAAGATCACAAAGTATATTTGGAAAAGTTCCATACATGTGACATGTTATAAGGATTCCTGCACAAATGTATAGTTGTAAATACTAGTTTCTCTTTGAATTACAAAAATAAATAATTCAAATTGAAGAGAGATATTTGGTTATTAACGATGTATACAAAATATTTCCTACAGATCTAAAATAGATAAAAAGATCACAAAGTATATTTGGAAAAGTTCCATACATGTGACATGTTATATACATATGTTGATGCATGGTTATGTCTGAAAATAAGTTAGGGAAATATTACATTATATTTTATTCTCTTGATTACTAAAAAATATAAAATTATTTTATGTCCTCTGTTTTGTGAAATAACATATGGATTTACTCCATCACTGAAGATCAAAATATTTGTTTACAAACATTTCATCATCATATGCCAGACTTTTAGCTCTCCAGAAGATGTTAATTTTATGCACTTTCCTCCAAACCTATTGATCAAGAGATATATTTTCCTATACCTAAAAACAGTTTCACCTTAATTTAATCATTTTTAACCTCAACTACATAATTCACTTATGAAATGCTAAAATATAAAATATTTAAATTGGCACTATATAATGATTTTATGATTACTGATGACGAATCATTCAGTTCAGTTCAGCCGCTCAGTCGTGTCTGACTCTTTGCAACCCTATGAATTGCAACATGCCAGGCCTCCCTGTCCATCACCAACTCCCAGAGTTCACTCAGACTCATGTCCATCAAGTCAGAGATGCCATCCAGCCATCTCATCCT
>SJYT01007041.1:0-22384 GCA_006410635.1 Cephalophus harveyi | reverse complement strand
CTGGAATGTCAGGTCCATGAATCAAGGCAAATTGGAAGTGGTCAAACAAGAGATGACAAGGGTGAACGTCGACATTCTAGGAATCAGCGAACTAAAATGGACTGGAATGGGTGAATTTAACTCAGATGACCATTATATCTACTACTGCGGGCAGGAATCCCTCAGAAGAAATGGAGTCAACATCATGGTCAACAAAAGAGTCCGAAATGCAGTACTTGGATGCAATCTCAAGAATGACAGAATGATCTCTGTTCGTCTCCAAGGCAAACCATTCAATATCACAGTTATCCAAGTCTATGCCCCAACCAGTAATGCTGAAGAAGCTGAAGTTGAACGGTTTTATGAAGACCTACAAGATCTTTTAGAACTAACACTCAAAAAAGATGTCCTTTTCATTATAGGGGACTGGAATGCTAAAGTAGGAAGTCAAGAGACACCTGGAGTAACAGGCAAATTTGGCCTTGGAATGCGGAATGAAGCAGGGCAAAGACTAATAGAATTTTGCCAAGAAAATGCACTGGTCATAGCAAACACACTCTTCCAACAACACAAGAGAAGACTCTACACGTGGACATCACCAGATGGCAGAAAGTTAAGAGGAACTAAAGAGTCTCTTGATGAAGCTGAAACAAGAGAGTGAAAAAGCTGGCTTAAAACTCAACATTCAAAAAATTAAGACCATGGCATCCAGTCCCATCACTTTGTGGCAAATAGAAGGGAGAAAAGTGGAAATAGTAACAGATTTTATTTTGGGGGCTCCAAAATCACTGTGGACAGTGACTGCAGCCATGAAATTAAAAGATGCTTAATCCTTGGAAGGAAATCTATAACAAACCTAGACACCTTATTCAAAAGTAAAGACATCACTTTGCTGACAAAGGCCCATATAGTCAAAGCTATGGTTTTTCCAATAGTCATGTATGGATGTGAGAGTTGGACCACAAAGCTGAGCACTGAAGAATTAATATTTTCAAATTGTGGTGATGGAGAAGACTCTTGAGAGTGCTTTTGACAGCAAGGAGATCAACCCAGTCGATCCTAAAGGAAATCAACCCTGAATATTCATTGGAAGGACTGATGCTAAAACTGAAGTTCCAATACTTTGGCCACCTGATGCGAAGAGCCAACTTATTGGAAAAGAGACCCTGATGCTGGGAAAGGTTGAAGTCAAAAGGAGAAGAGGGAGGCTAAGAATGAGATGGTGAGCTAGCATCACTGACTCAATAAATCTGAGCAGACTTCGGGAGATAGTGAAGGACAGGGAAGCCTGGTGTGCTGCAGTCCTTGGAGTTGCTGAGTCAGACATGACTTTAACAACCCAACAACAAAAACCTCCTTATTATTACAAGTAATAAACACTTTCTAGCTCTTTTTTTCATCCCTTAACAACATTTGAGTGTTGTCCTTTGTTGTTCTGCATTGCTCTCTTATCACACTCTCCTAATTTTCATCCTATTTCTGTAAATTTCATATTCACCATACTGTTTCTCAAATTGCTTTGCTGGTTCCTGCTTCTCTCCATATAGCATTCTTTGGTGGGTCTATACCTTATCTCAGTTTGGTTAATCTTATCCACTTGAATGGTTTCTATATCTCTTCCCCAGAAATGGTTCTCCTGAATTCCTGACCAATATCTTTATCTACTTAATGCCCCAGTTCACCTTGCATTTTAATCAGTCACTGAAATCTCGTTACCTGCCACTTTAACAAGCCCATTTTGATAAGATCGGACTATGAATGGCAAGTACAAGTATTTGAAAAATGCTTTTAAATCAATTATTTTATATTTTAAACATATAATAAGTGTAGTTCATACAAAGTTCCAAATTGGAAAATATATACAGTGAAAAGTGAGTCTCTCACACTGCCTGCCCTTTCCCCAGCTCCTTAAGGACAACCACTTAACTAGCTTCTTATGAATCTTTACAGAGATATTCTGTCCATATGCAAGTTCGTTCCATTGAAGAACTTATTGTGCTTTCCCCAATATTTATTTTATTTTTTAAAATAATTTTATGTAGTGATATATTTATTTTTGACTGTACTGGGTCGTCATTGCTGTGTGGGCTTTCTCTAGCTGCAGGGAGCAGAGACCACTCTCTAGTCGTGATGTAGCGGAGGCTACTCTCTAGTTGTGCTACGCAGGCTTCTCATTGCGATGGCTCCTCTTGATGCTGACCACAGGCTCTAGGGCATGCTGGCTTCAGTAATTGTGGGCTCAGCAACTACAGCTCCCAGGCTCTAGAACACAGGCTCAGTCGTTGTGGCACACGGGCTTACCTGCTCCACAGTATGTGGGATGTTCCACAACCAGGGGTCAAACCTATCTCTCTTGCTTTGGCAAGCCGATTCTTTACCATTGAGCCATGAGGGAAGCCTGTACTCCCAATATTTAAACATTCATCTTTTTTTATTGAGTTAGCACTATTAGCGCTTTGAAGTTTCGATACATAACTTCATAATCTTTGCATCCCAATTCCTAGAGCAGTGTATGGCGCAGGGTAGGAACTTAGTAGGTCATAATTAAATCAACGATAAATTATGCACTGTACTAAGACCAGACAACACGACAATAATCAGACCAAATGGCAATTATACTAACACATAGTAGATTTTCAAAAGCGACTTGATAAAATAAATCCAAAAATAAATAAATGTTCATCAAAAAAAGTGACTTGATTTTAATTGTATTCATTTTAACTGTGCATTTATTAAATGTTACTCTAAGTTGTATGCAATTTGATCCATAGAGCTCTTTAATGCTTATAAGTAGTTCTGTTCATTAGCAACTATTTTTATTTGGAAAAGCATAATTAAAAGAAGAGTCATGCTATAATCTTTGATTCAGGTTAAGATTATGGAAAGTCTAGAGATTCAGAATACAAGGTCCCCTGATGTGTAGTCTTAGTAGCTTAATGGGATAAAATAACTGCTTCAGGAGTATGCTGGCCTTGGAAACTAAAAACTCATAACGTGATGACAAATATTAATTTTCTCAAAAGGATAATATGAACTGGCCTCATTACAATATGTTTTGATGTTCAGTGAAGGCATCTGATTAAACTTGTCTTTCTCTTTTTTTATATATAATTTACTTTTATAGTTACAAATATGAAGAAAAAGCCCTTTAGTATTCACCTGATTCTTTTTAAGTCACTCAGTGAATATATCTAAAAGGTCCATAGATAATAAACCTCAAGAGCACAGTTTTTGTAAGCAGTTAACCCTCCATTCTTCCTCTTCCCCAACTCCCCCTAAATTACTTAGTTGTAAAATACATCATGTTGACATAAAAAGTTCATAGTGCAGGAAACACATAAGGAGAGAGGGCAACAGCATATTCTGAAGTATGAAAAAATTGCTATTCAAGGACAGAGATCACTTGGAAATGCAAAAGTACAACTGTTCCTAATGCAAAAAGTACATAGAAATTACTCATGTTCAATAAAGTTTCCAAAGTTCCACAAGGACCTAAGGACCCCACAGTCTAGACATTGTATTGTGCTGTATGTCACCCAGACATAGCACAACTTGACCTCATTCTTTATTACATCAAGTGTGACTTTTAAAGTGCAGTCTCAATTAGCTCAGGGAACAAAAACACTAATGTTAACTTTAAACCATTGTAGAGGACCAGCAGATGCCAGTAATTATTATCTAAAATTATTCTCTGAATCATTCATTGCCCTTTCCTGAATCTTTTTCCTCAACTTGATTTTCCCCTATCCAAATCTATGTTGCAAAAGCAGCAAAACAAAGCAAGACACATAAAAAAATCTTGCTTGGGGCATAAAATTATCATGTCAGCTCTATCTGAAGTTAGATTTTGGTTTTGTTTCTTTATGAAATGCTATATGAAATGCTCAAGTGCAATATTTGCAACTGCATCTAAGTTATATGAAATAACAGATTCAGTGTGTATTCTGTATAATATTTGTTCTTTTTGTATGTGTTCTAAAACAGTTCAAGTAAAATGAAAATGTAAGGACTAAATTACAGCAGTGTCCAGTATGACCATGAGAGAAGAGGGGTGCCATTCTCTCTAGTAGTCCTCTGCATTTCATCTTTTTCTACTAGTTTTTCTGAGTACTCAATCGGTATCATTACCTGGTCATTTCCCTTCAAAATATTTTATTTTAGCTAGGGAAATATGCTGTGTTATGCAGAAGAAGCGCTCTATATAGATTTCAACTCTCTATATATACTACAAGGTTAATTCTCGTCTAGAAAGAGGCCACGTTGGGGAAAGGAGTACACTTCAGAGTTATCATTCCCTAAGTGGGTGACTGAGTGTGTGTGTGTGTGTACGCTTTGAAAAGGCTCATCAGGAGATTCTAATAGAGTTCCTATATCACCACCCTCATTTAATAGTTTGTTCATGATCAAGTCTAAAGCAGTGCCATTGAATGTACTGCTCATCTTGAGGAAAACAACAGATGTTTTTGTGTGATCTAGAGATATCTAGGCATGAACCAGTCTCAGAGCTGAGCATGCCATACATACCACCAGCTCTGCAAAGGTTTCAGAAAGAGAAGTGAAGAATGATTGAAGAAAAATACAATTCCAGTAAAATTTGGAGATAAAGAAGTAGATTATAACTGGAACTTAATTGTTTTCAAAATAAATACTAATGTTTCAAATTTTTGTTAAAAAGAATTGGAGATGGCTTTGAGTTGAGACTATAGCAGTAATATGGATGGTAAATGATTGGCTTGGATCAGAGTGGTAGCACTAGAAATGGTAAGAAACGGTCACATTCTGAACATAATATGAAGGTAGAATCAAAAGATTTGCTATGAGATCTTAGGTGGAATATGGAAGAAAAATGAATCAAGGATAACTCCAAGTTTTGGGGTTAAGAGATTTAAAAAATGGAGTTGGCACCAACTAAGTTAAGAAATCCTAACGGAGGAGCAGTCTTAAGGATGTTGATATGGAGCTTAGTTTTCATCATGTTAAGTTGGAAAAGAGATCGGTTTTAATTTGAATAAGATAAGCATATTCCATCTATCTGCATAACAATTAATATTCAAACAGCAACTTACAATAGCAACCATTTAACTGTATTTTATGATTTTCTGGGTCAGGACCACAAATGAGGCTTGGCTGAATGATTTTTCTGGTCCATGTGGCACTGATGAACGTCACTTGTTGGCATTCAGCTGGCAGATGCAATGGTTTGAAGGTTCCATGAAAGCTTCCCTCATATGTTTGGCACCTTAGTGGGGAGGAGTGGAAGGCTAGTCTGAGCTGAGACCTTTAACCATAGCACAGCAAACTCAGGGCAGTTGAGTTTTTTACATGGCAGCTCAGAGCTATGAGAAACTATTCTAGTGAACAAGGTGAAAGCTGCATAATCTTTCATGACCTACCTTTGGAAGTCACACAGCAGCATTCTGCAGTACTCTACTGATCAAAGAGACAGAACCCAACTCAAAGTGAGAAGACATATATCTTACCACTTGATGGGAGAAGTGTTAAAGATTTTGCAGTATGCTTTGAAGCTAACACAAATTTATTGGGGTGTTTTGATCAGGAGATCAGCCCAATATGACTTAGGTTTAAAAGGATAACTCTGAATGCTGTATAGAAAAAAAGACTATAACAGAGAGAGGGCAGAGATAGGGAGGGTAATCAGAAGGCTATTACTAGTGATTCAGGTGAAAGATGGTGTCTTTGACCTTTAGGTACAGTTTGAAGATAGGACTGATGGGAATCCAATGGGAATGATGTAAAGGAAAAAGAGAAATCAAGGATTATGTCCAAGGTTAAGCCTAAGAAACTGAGTGCCTTTAACCTTATGTGAAATATTGCAGGAATAATAAGTTCCAGAATGGGGGAGTAGAAATCAACACTTTAGTTATTCATCATGTAAGGGTTGAGATACCTATTAGATATCAAAGTGGCAACTGGATCTAGAAGCCTGGAGTTAAATGAATTGCTCATGGCTGTAATACATAAATTTTCAAAATCCAGATGATATTTAAAATCATTAGGACTGTATGAGATCATCAAGGAATGCAGTCTAAATAGAGAAAGCAAGAGAACACATGATGAGACTCCTGGAGAGCTTCAATGTTTAGAGGTTGAGAAGAGGAAGAGAATTGAACAAATGATACTGAGAAGGAGCAGTCAATGAGATAAGAAAGAGGACAGGAAAAATTCAAGAAAAATTTTATGTTCTGGAGCTTAAGTCAAGAAAGCAGTCAGTGATCAACTGTGTCAAATATCATTAATAGACCTAGTAAAACAAAGATTTGAATTGATACATTTTGGGGAATTTGGAAGTTGTTGACTTTGAAAAGAATGGCTTTATTTAACTGATGGGGATAAAAATCTGTCTTCAAATTTTTGAATTGGATTCTCCTGGAGAATTTTTTTATGAATGGAATCAAAAAATGGAGACAGCTGAGGATATGTGGAGGTGGGTAAATAATTTTGAAATATGGTACTTCTTTATGGTAAAGGTAAGAAAGAATTAATTTGTGCTAAATCAATCTATGTAATCATTATAAAGTGATTTTAACATTGTAGCTAATATTTTAAATGTATATTTGAATTTATATACATATTTTAGGGGCTTTCCTGGTGGCTCAGATGGTAAAGAATCTGCCTGCAATGCAGGAGACGTGGGTTCAATTCCTGAGTCAGGAAGATCCCCTGGAGAAGGGAATGGCTACTAACTACAGTGTTCTTGCCTGGAGAATTCCATGGACAGAACATCCATGGGGTCTCAAAGAGTTGGACACAACTGAGTGATTGGCACTTTCATAAATATTATAAAGGTGAAGTTAGAAGTAGTCAAAACTACAAGAATCTGTTACTTTACCTTAAATATTCCAAAATTCAACAAAAATTAACATATGATTGGAAAAAAAACATGAATATATAGTGAGGAAGGTACATTCCACTGGAAAATGTTTTTATCAGAAAACTTACTAATTGGAAGTACGTAATCTTACAATGGGCTTCCCTGGCGGTGCAGAGGTTAAAGTGTCTGCCTGCAATGTGGGAGACCTGGGTTCGATCCCTGGGTCGGGAAGATTCCCTGGAGAAGGAAATGGCAACCCACTCTAGTATTCTTGCCTGGAGAATTCCATGGACGGAGGAGCCTGGCGGAATACAGTCCACGGGTCGCAGAGTCGAACACGACTGAGCGACTTCACTTTCACTTTCACTTTTCAATCTTACAAAAGGGCTTCTCTTGTGGCTCATCTGGTAAAGAATCTGCCTGCAATGCAGGAGACCTGGGTTCAGTCCCTGGGTTGGGAAGATCCCCTAGAGAAGGGAAAGGCTACCCACTCCAGTATTCTGGCCTGGAGAATTCCATGGACTGTATAGTCCATGAAGTCACAAAGACTTCAACACAGAGGGCTTCAGGGGATGTTGTGCTGTGCTTAGTTGATCAGTCATGTCTGACTCTTTGTCCATAGGGATTCTCCAGGCAAGAATACTAGAGTGGGTTGCCATGCCCTCCTCCAGGGGATCTTCCCAGCCCAGGGATCGAACCCATGTCTCCCACATTTCAGGCATATGCTTTACTGAATGAGCTACCAGGGAAGCCCATGAATACTGGTATGGGTAGCCTGTCCCTTCTCCAGGGGATCTTCCCGACCCAGGAATCAAACTGGTATCTCCTACATTGCAGGTGGATTCTTTACCAGGTGAGCTATTGGAGAGAAATCCTGTCAATGCTCTCTTGACAGTATGCCTTTGTTCTCTTTATTGCAATTCCCACCTTCATCACCTAATTCTGGCATTCCTTATCCCTTGCCTGAATTATCATGGTAAAATATTTACAGATATTGCTCTCTGTCTCTATATCAACTTATCTAATACTTGGCTATAAATGTATCTTGACTGGAAAAATTCTAACTTGGATATTTTCTTCCTACAACAATGTAATCTAAATGAACTTTTAGCTATATCCCTCACTACTCTTCTAACCTTCTGCACAATATTCGTTCATACTGCAAATAATAGTGACTCTTCGTTCCCAAAAGTTCCCTTAAATTTCCCCAATTTCATGCCTTTCCCTATGACCACTGCTTAAGTAAGTTGAAACTATATTTATGAGTAGCAGTGTAGGGAAGTGAAAATGAAGGGGTTGGGGTGGAGGAAGGGCAATCTGTGCAGGCCAATTTCTTAATGGTAGATCTACTACTTGTAGGTGTATGACCGTTGGGTAGGGTTTTGGTCACAGTGAGCACTTGTTTCAAGTGTAAAATAACTTGATAGCATTATTGTTAGAATATAAGTTGTGTATATCAAGAGCATCACAAATATCTGGCAAACTGTATTTGCTCAAAAGTCATAGCTATTACTGCTATTACAGACTTGATTTAAATGAAACCTTTTTCCATGAAATCTTCCAATATCCTTGTTCTGTGTTTCCACAGTAGTTTGTTGACATCTTTATGACTGATATCTCACAATCATTCCTGAACTATGGTTTCTTGTGTACGCATCTTTCTTTCTCAAACCAGGAAATATAGTGTAGTAATAGTCATTAAAAACTCTGTCTCTGATGTCAGAAAGACTGAATGAACATCCTAGATCCTCTAGTTACAAGGTGTACGACTTCAGATGAGAAACCTCTGCCTGGGTTTCTTCACCTAAAATGTCTTGATACAGATAAAAATGTTGCTAATTCATGTAGGTTGTTTTAATAAATGTAAGTTAAGTGCCAGGAAGTATGTGGAGCATAGTAAAGTCTCAATAAATGTAAAATGTGCTTGGCTTCCCAGGTGGAACTAGTGGTAAAGAATTCACCTGTCAATGCAGGAAACATAAGAGACGTGGGTTCAATCCCTGGGTCAGGAAGGTCCCCTAGAGAAGGAAATGACAACCCACTCCAATATTCTTGCCTGGGAAATCCCATGAACAAAGGAGTCTGGAGGGCTACAGTCCATAGGGTCGCAAATAATTGGAAGTGACTGAGCATAAATATATTTGGTTTTAAGCTCTTAAAGGATGGGAAATGGTTTTGTTACCTTTGTTCTTTCTCTACTTTATTAGTGCAATGTGTTGCACATTCTAGATGTTCAAATACTTGTTGAATTACAATAATACTGATGAGAGCAGTGCTAAATATGCCAAGATTTTTCATCTTTATACTTTAGGGCAGAGGCTTGAACCAGGAATCTGACCTATGTATATTGTATTAAGGAAGTTCTTTATACCTCACAACAGCACGGCACAGTATTTTATACTTAGCAAATGTGTAATAAATGTTTATCAAATGAATCAATGAGCTTCAATTTTAGATATCAATTGCAAAGTAACATTCTTGATTGTTGTTTAGTAGTAAACAACAGAAATTTATTTTTCAATAAAATAAGTTTGGAACCAAAAAGCACCAAGGAAAGGAAAAGATAAAACAATCCAATGTAAAACTTATCATAGAACTTTTCTGATACTGTGAATCAGAAAATATACCTCTATGTTTGTCATCATTTAACTTGAGTCTAACATAAAACTTAACTTTTAAGAAAATACCTTCTCAGACAATAGACTTATAATTGTGATAGTTATCATGTGAATATGAAGTAACACACTGTCATGTCAAATAAGTTTTTCTTGGGTGTGGAAGACAGCGAAAAGTAGAAATGACGCAGGGGCCTGTAAATTGCATAGTTTCTTCAAGGTACCCATAAGAATAATTGTAATGGATGAGCATCATAAATGCGTATATGTGTAAGTAAATGTCATTTGTGCCTCTGTAAGAGTATGTAAATTAATTGGGTTCTATCTCTGTGTAGGTCTAAGAACAAGTAATATGGACAATGAAACACAATAGTAAAAAAGTTCAAGCCATTTCTCAAGCCAACTCTGATACACTCTGAAACTACTGCAAGATTCATTTTCTCAAAATATAATTATGATCACAGTGCTACTATTCATTCCCTCATTCATTCATTCCTGCTTTCCAAAATGTGTCTTGAATATCTGTCAAGTATTAGGCTACCTAGACAATGAAGATAAAAAATGTATAAGACTCAAAGTGCTCATAGTTTAGTAAGAAAGATGGGCAAGTGAAGTAACTATGGAATTTTCAGATATAAAACTCAAGAGAAAATTGGGTTGGAAATGGATACTATGAAATTCTAAGGATAGTGGTGGTAATTGTACATAAAGGAATAAGTGAGATGCTCAAGGAAGAATATGAAGAAACAACAACATTTAAGGGGTGAATGGGGAAAAGACTTTGTGAATTCTAAGAAAGAACAGAGAGGTAAGAAGAAAACAGCATGTAATGGTGAGGAAACAGTTTCAAGAGGAACTTGCATCATTTTCAAAGTAACAGAGATAAAATAAAAATATTAAGAAAGCATTAATGGTTATCCAATCCCTATTAGTATGCATAAACTTACCAGTACTGCTCTCAGAAAAATTCTGTAAACTGTGTCCAGCCTACTTTTCCCACAAGCATTTCTTTGGCTCCTTCACTTCTATTCTTTAAGGACTTGGAATACTCATTGCACCATGACCATGATGAGGACTTGCCTGCCTCTGTAACGTAATTCACATTGTATCTCTAAATAGCAGGAGCTCCTCCTCGATGAAGCATGCCTGTCCATAGTCTAGCCATACTTCTAGGCCCATCTTTTCCATGAAAGCTTTCTTGGTAATCTTTCCTCCTTTTAAACGCTCATAGAACTTTTAAAATAGCTTCCTTGACACTTACCATATTACATATTAGATTATGGTTATTGGTGTACTCTACATACTTTTCCTTTCTATGCTTTTTCATGGAAGAGTCTATGTCATATTCATATTCAAAACCTCAGCCTAGTACCATGCATACATAGATATTTAATAAGTATAATCTGAATACTGAGTAAATAAATGCTCAAGTACCCCTAGAAACCAACACAAAAATATTGAGAATACATTGAGCAACAAGCAAAATAGTTTCCCATTATTTAGCCTTCAAATTTTCTGTCTGACTCTCTTTCAAGCACAAATTATTATCCCTATGAGTAATAATTCTATGAGAAAATTTTAGGCCAGTGTAAGATACCTTGACTCATATTTCTATATTAACCACCATAAGCATTACACATTAATTGAATGATTAATCTTAATTATGTGTTAACTCTGACATAGGGGACCACTATTTCATTACAGTGAAAATGTTCATTGCAAAAATTATCAAAAATAGATTACAGTGCTTGATAAACCAATGATCTGTAGTATGCAATGTCCTTGTGCAATGCTTGGTTCCCAGACTGAAAGACAATTTGTCAGGAAGGATGGCAGATTATTCTTGGTTCACAAAAGAAGAATTCTGTAAATGATTTTATGCTCATTTCAGTTCAACTCTACTCATTTCCTTCTTCAAGACAGAGTAGAACTTAATATTCTAGGGTGCTGAAAACTCCTAACACTAACACTTTTGATTTATTGCTATGAAAACAAATTTACTTGGGGAAACAATACAGGAAGACATACATCACAATAGAAAAATTGGAAGTTGTTGCAGAATGTATTTCTATTATGAAATAAATGTGGGATTTGAGGTTGTAGGTTATTTAATGTTTATTTTCAGGAGGATCCCTTCAATTTTTTTAAGGAAAAATATTTGATAGAACAATGCTATAATACCTCATGAAAACCACAGTTCCTAGAAAGATAATCTTTCATGCAGTTAAAAATGATTTTGGTAGATGAACATAAAATTTTCATGGGGGATGGATGTATTGATCATTTAGATTTTAAACAGCTTAGAGGTACCTCAATTTCTTTTAAAAAATGTACTGAAGAGGCAGTATGAAAGGTGGAATAAATCATGGTTTTTCACAACTCTCCCAAATATTTATTTGCCTAAAACAGGTACAGAAATCCAAACACAACATATGCATTGACATTTTCTTGACAGATTCATAACCTTATAGTTTCCAAAACTTTAATGTTCAATAACATTTCATTAGTATACACCAGTGTATTTATTACTCTGAATTATTAATACAGATATGTGCCTAGGAGATGTACAATTTGTAATTATTTTTCCTTTCAAAACATAATAGCTTCACAGTGGGCTTGTTGCAGCTACGATATTTCATCTCCGAATTCTCCTTCAAACTTTCTGGAGCTGTGACAGAAATTTGTATTTGAACAGAAAAGCTGTCAGGAAGGTGCTGTGGTACTATCCATCACATTTTTAATCCTGACCATACTTAGATGCTACTGAGGTTGGCTGTCCAAGACACTAAACAAAGATTGAAATTATGCCTTCTGTTCTTGCGCATCAAAGCAGCACCGTTATACCAAATTCAATAGGCCTGTATTACACTCTATTAATTTCCTATTAGTTCTCAGCTATGCAAAATGTAACCATGGTGTCACTATGGTTTAGACATGCAACCTTGATTTCAGCATCAAAAAATGGAACCTGTCACTTCTAATAATTCTACAGGAGATTCTACAAATGTAAATCCTTTTTCATCTTGTCATCCTTTCATGTCTTTAATGAGTTTGCTCACTAACAGTGTAGAATCTTAATTTAAGTTTCAGAAATATTAACAGCTATTATAATTGAGCATCTCTAGGAGTATACTAATTAAAGTGTAGTAAAGAGTAATTTATAATACCCGAAACATTTGTCTTTTAAAAATCCCATCAATATTTAACTGTGCATCGGAAAGAAAACAAAGACAATAGTGAACTCAAGATTCCTAGCCAAAGTGCTTATTTTGAGGGAAAGCATCATGTAGTGTAATTGGATGATCTACAAGTTAAACTCAACCATTTGTAAAAACAAGCAAACACCATGTACTTGGAAAGCAAATTAACCAGGGACTACCATGTTAAAGTAACATCACAGAAAGTAGTTAACTCTTGGGAATAGGTGCCATGATCAGTCTGACAAGTACTTTACGTGAAATATTAGTATATTCTCTCATAGAATTTTATGCTTTATTTATATACATTGCTTTTTTCTGCAATGCTGACCTTTAAATCTAATTAAAGGCCCTTAAACCCCAGATCTACATCCTTTTATCTCTCCTGACAGCTTTTTATTTGAATGGCTGTAATAAAGTTCACTAAAATTCATACTGTGAAAGTAGGAAAAATAGCATTTGCTGTACTAGAATCTCAGATATAATGCTTTAAGCTGAAAGAAAATGATCAAAATTTTAAAATTTTAACCACAAACTTTATTATTAAATTTTCTAAAGATTAAATGGAGAGGATTTGATAGTAGAATTAAACTTATCTTTTCCTTTAATCTGTCCTCCATTCCCTGTTGTTGAATCATTTTATAAAAACAATAATATAACATTGATTTTTAAATAAAGAATCAGTTAAATTTATTCTGGTGTTCCAGAATCCTACATTCAAGAAGTCTAGGTATTTAGTTGGGAGAAGTAACATTACACAAGTCAAGTCTGCCAAGGCAAAATTGCTCAAGTAACCCAAGTCTTGGCACTCAGATTTTACTGTGAATCTTAACTGCTTCAAACTGTGCTTCATCATGACACAAGATATTTCTTTCTATATACATTGGACACAGTATACTTTATTCATTTTAATCTCTTCTGTCCATTACCTTTTCAGAAGAGCTAAATTTCTGAAAGTCTGCCTTTATCTCAGTGCCAACTGCCAAGGTGGCTGAATTTTACCGTAAGTCATGATATATAGTAGCATAAAGTACACATGAAATGCAGTGGATTTGAAATATACTCAATGAATGAATATTTTACTGTTTGTCAACACAAAGCATGTCTGTCTACAATACTGAACATTTCTAACTTAGCATTTATATTATGGTTTTTACAAGCAGTAAGAGCACTCATAGCAAATAGCTATCAAATATTTATGTCTAGGACATTGAGTGGAACCCTTTAGGTATGTTATCTCATTTAATTTTTGCCTTATCATTAGTACTTTATGACATATACAGAAATACAGAAAATCATTAACAACTTTTCCAAGATCATATAACTTGTAAATGTTGGAATTAGGATTCAAACTCGTATCTTAACCACAATTACTACTGCCCTCAATGATAATGAAAAGTGTGAAATAATATGTTTTAAGGGAGATCTATTGTTCTGCAGGTTTCAAAGTCAGATATACTCATGACATGGGTGACTATAATTCAGTTCAGTTTAGTTGCTCAGTCGTGTCCGACTCTTTGCGACCCCATGAATCGCAGCACACCAGGCCTCCCTGTTCATCACCATCTCCCGGAGTTCACTCAGACTCACGTCCATCGAGTCCGTGATGCCATCCAGCCATCTCATCCTCGGTCGTCCCCTTCTCCCCCTGCCCCCAATCCCTCCTAGCATCAGAGTCTTTTCCAATGAGTCAACTCTTTGCATGAGGTGGCCAAAGTACTGGAGTTTCAGCTTTAGCATCATTCCTTCCAAAGAAATCCCAGGGCTGATCTCCTTCAGAATGGACTGGTTGGATCTCCTTGCAGTCCAAGGGACTCTCAAGAGTCTTCTCCAACACCACAGCTCAAAAGCATCAATTCTTCGGCGCTCAGACTTCTTCACTGACTGCAGCCATGAAATTAAAAGATGCTTACTCCTTGGAAGAAAAGTTATGACCAACCTAGATAGCATATTCAAAAGCAGAGACATTACTTTGCCGACTAAGGTTCGTTTAGTCAAGGCTATGGTTTTTCTAGTAGTTATGTATGGATGTGAGAGTTGGACTGTGACTATAATTGGGAAAACATAAATCTGAACACTTCAAGTCTATACCATATGTTTTTGATGTATCATACTAATAAAGTATAAGTCAAATTTCATCTTGAATTTAGTTCCATTTGTAAACTAATCAAGTAAGACTGGGGAATCAATAAAGAAATCTTTCTCAGAGAATTTTCACCCTCTTCTCCTTTTCATTTGTGGAACAGAGTGAATTCAAGTAAGCTTCATCTACATTACAAGGTAGAGAAGGACTTTTGACAAAGCACAGTCCTCTTTGTAGGCCTGCTGCTGCTGCTAAGTCACTTCAGTCGTGTCCGACTCTGTGCGACCCCATAGGCAGCAGCCCACTAGGCTCCCCCATCCGTGGGATTCTCCAGGCAAGAATACTGGAGTGGGTTGCCATTTCCTTCTCCAGTGCATGAAAGTGAAAAGTGAATGTGAAGTCGCTCAGTTGTGTCCGATTCCCAGCGACCCCATGGACTGCAGGCTACCAGGCTCCTCCATCCATAGGATTTTCCAGTCAAGAGTACTGGAGTGGGGTGCCATTGCCTTCTCCATTTCTAAGCCTAGACAGCATATTAAAAAGAAGAGACAGTACTTTACGGACAAAGGTCCATATAGTCAAAACTGTAGTTTTCCCAGTAATCATATACAGATGTGAGAGTTGGACCATAAAGAAGGCTGAGCACCAAAAAATTGATGCTTTTGAACTGTAGTGTTGGAGAAGACTCTTGAGAGTCCCTTGGATATCAAGGAGATCAAACCAGTCAATCCTAAAGGAAACCAGTCCTGAATATTCATTGGAAGGACTGATGCTGAAGCTGAAGCTCCAATACTTGCACCTTATGCAAAGAGCGGACTCATTAGAAAAGACCCTGATGCTAGGAAAGACGGAAGGCAGGAGGAGAAGGGAACAACAGAGGGTGAGATGGTTGGATGGCATCACCAACTCGATGGACATGAGTTTGAGCAAGCTCCAGGAGATGGTGATGGACAGGGAAGTCTGGTGTGCTGCAGCCCACGGGGTCGCAAAGAGTCAGACATGGCTGAGTGACTGAACTGAACTGAGTCCTCTTTCACAAAGGAATCTTCTTTGTCTGTTAAATTTCCCAACAGGACTATTATATTAATCAAGTATAACCAAGTTTATAATATTCAGATAGAAACAAGTCAGTACTTCAATAAAAGTTCACTTTTTAAAGGAATTTATTACAGAGTCCCATTTAAGTAATGCTTTATTCTTGAGTTGCCACATATGCTTTATTTTTTTTTCATTATATACTTACTTATTTTAATTGACAGCTAATTACTTTACAATATTGCATTGATTGTGCCATATATCAACATGAATTTGCCACGGTTCACATGTAGTTGTCCAGAAATATAATCACTACATTAAGTAAGGTATAATTGTACTTTGTTTAAACTTTCTTTTTCCTTCTTGGGGACATTCATGTATATTGTCTTTTCATTATGTAGTTTGAAGCATTCAAAGTTATACGTACAATCTTTTGACTATTTTTTTCTAAATGTGCTTTTTCTTGATACCAGCATCCCATTTAAAATCACCACTTAGCCAAGAAGTTCCTGAGGGAATAAGGTGGAAAGCAATCCTTTAAAAACGGTGTGAAAAGGTAGATGACTAGGGCAGCAGGGAGAAAAAGAAGGGCCTTTTATGAGCAACAAGACATGGGATTATTGATGTTCATAGGAATTGGAGAGACTGAACACTAAGGATGAAACTCCTTACAATCTTGTAAGCTAGATAAATGGTCTGACATACCATATCCATGGAGATGGGGGCATTGTGGTACACCTGTGAACTTCTGGGCCATAAAAGCTTCCTTTATATGTAGTCAGATTGGAAAAGTGCTATTTAAAAAGCAAAATGTCTACTTTTCTCCGGCATTCTAGAGGAAAGTCAACAATCTCCTTAACGGTGAATATCACCTTTGTCTTTTCTTTTTTTTCAGGACAAAATAACCGCAATGTACTTTGAGGAGCCTTATTGGTTGAAAAAGTTAGAATCCAGAGCACTGAGAGCCAACTTTATAGTGCTACCTAAGAGCGTAAAAAAGATTGTGAGTTCATGCATGTAGCTTGAAAGAAAGGGCGAAAGGACACCAGGGTGGAGATGAAAGTGAGGAAAACAAGTCTTGAAAGAGAGAAAGAAACCTGAAAAGGTGATAGCCTAAGGAAGGGATAGAGCCACCAGGAAGCTCTTGGTGGTAAGGAAGGCCCAGTAAAAGTTTAGGGCAGTGATATTTGATGCTGAATTTTAAGTTTTCTTTTTTCTTTTGAAATTTTGTGTAGTTATTTTATTTTTAAGGAAAAGGTGTTTTGTTTTCATCTCTCATTCCTTTTTCTTGAGTTATTTTTACTGGAGTATAGTTGCTTTACAATGTTGTGTTTGTTTCTGCTGTACAGCAGAGTGAATGAGCTATATGTTTACACATAGCCTTTCTATTTTGGATTTCCTTCTTGTTTTCTGCTGTGCTATAATCCCACTGTATTATTCCAAACCTTCAATATAAACCTGATATATGTAAAACACTAGATAAGCATTGTTTGGTTGAGACTGAATGTAGGGAAGGAAGAAACAGGGATAGGAGGATATGATGTACCCAGGAAAAGCATCAGCCTTCCACTTCCCAGGTTGCTGAAGCAGATTTAGAGACATAGGGAGTAGTATTATGACGAAGCTGCTGTATTTGAATATTAAAGAAAGTGTGAATCCAGAGGCCGGAGGACTAATGGATACATACTCATGAATCACACACTAGTTAGATGTATGTGTAATAAGTGTTCACATTGCTATTAGTATAAGTTCCTATATCCTTCATAAAGTATTTTCCAGTAACATCAGGAATCATTACATAGTTGAAAATATGAAGTACTTCTGTCTGCTATGTACAATGTTCACAAATATGGAAGCATTGGTGTTAAAGCAAGTTTGTTGATGTGGTGAATACCATATAAACATATTTGGAGATTGGCTTAGTGCAGGTTCTGTGAAAATAAAGAATCAAGGAAGCGTCCACTGTTGGATGCTTGAAATCACATTTTCTGTGAAATGGGAAGTGTTATTCAGTAATACGTTAGAAGTTGGAGGTTAAATGTTACACAACTGCTAATATGTCCCTATTGTGAAGAAAAGAACAATACAAATGATGGCCCATGTTGTTATGTAGGTTGTAATGTCTGTAACATCTGAGTCATCTCATTTTAGAAATCTATAAAGGAGACAATAATTTAATAACATGGACTATATATTCCTATAAAGTCAAGGAAATGGATCCTGGTAATGGTGTGTGCTCAAATTATGGGTCCCTAAGTAAGAATATTAGAACAGGTTTCTATTCCACTTCCTAACTGCAAAATAATCACTGCTTCAGGGAAAAGTTCCGTGTGGCTTTCATCATTTCTGCCACCTCCACCCAGGTGAATAAATATAATTAAACTGTGACCTTGGCACTGCAGACTCTATGTGTGGAAATGTGTGTGTGTGAGGTCTTCCATAGTAGGACATCATCCTGGCTTATAAGATACATAGAATATGATGAATTTCAGGATTCTAGAAGATATATAAATAAATTATAGGATAAATAGATAAATTCTAGGTCCTTAGCTGCACTTGGAATCTAGTTTTATGTAATGTATAGGACTGATTTCTAATGAATAACACTTTCAGACTGGTTTGTTCTAATTTCCTCATTTATGGGAACTCTGAAGTAGCTGCTGCTCTGGATTCTATTTTTATAAGTCTTTCCCTGAATCCACTAATGCCTGAGATAGGTTCCATCATCTATTTCTTCTTATGTATTATCTTGGCTTGCTTAAAGAAGTCTCTCCTGCAGTATCTGAACGCCTTGCTGACCCTGTCCTTCACTTGAATAGATCAGTATCAATTCAAATCTCCCTTTTAAGTTTCTTTCCTTTACCAACTTCTTATGTATACATTCTCCCTATTGTTCTGGTGTCTGTCAACAAACACTGGGTCCTTCAGGAAATTAATATCTTTACCACATTTTTGTGAACAGTAGAAAGGAGTAACAATTAAATGACATATTGTTCAGGACAAGGTGCATCAAAAAGGGCACCTATTTTCATGCTCTCTTTCTTTCTTATCCCACCTTTCTAAATATATGATAAAGGAGTTAAATGTAACAAATAAATCTATAGTTATTAAATATATTAGAATTATCAACTGATGGAATATTAGATCTAGAAGGAGACCTTGGAAATCTTCTACTTTAATCTCCTCATTTTATATTTGAATAATATGAGGCTCATAGGATTAAGCAAATTGCAAATGTCATAGAGTTAGTGTGGCAAATCCAAGTCTCAGACCCCATTCTTCTGACACCCAGTTTAATTTTCTTTTTACTATATCACTGTGCTAGAATAGACTTAGAAAAATAAACCTCAAAAAGATGGACTGATATTGACCACAATAAACTAGAGAAAAATAGGCATAAACACGTGTGCATGTTTGTGTATTATACCGATAGCAAGTTATTTGAATGACTGCAATATTTTATTCAGTGCATAATCAAATAAAGTAATTTTAATTAGTATAAGGAAATAGAAATGATAATTCTATATTTGAAGCAATCATTCAGTATTACTCCCAATAGGTAAGGAAAATACAACAAAAGGAACAAGATTAATTGAAATGATTTGTAGAATATTACAGGCTTTTAAATACCAAAACTCCAGCTCACAAACTCAACCAATAATAGGTTTTACCCCTTGGAGAAGGAAATGGCAACCCACTCCAGTATTCATGCCTGTGAAATCCCATGGACAGAGCAGCTTGGCAGGCTACAGTCCATGGGGTCACAAACTGTTGGATACAGCTTAGCGACTGAGCATGCACACAGTAAACTACCTCTGAGGTGAGGTGAAGTCGCTCAGTCGTGTCCGACTCTTTGCGACCCCGTGGACTGTAACCTACTAGGCTTCTCCGTCCATGGGATTCTCCAGGCAAGAACACTGGAGTGGATTGCCATTTCTTTCTCCAGGGGATCTTCCCGACCCAGGGATCGAACCTGGGTCTCCCACACTAGAGGCAGACGCTTTAACCTCTGAGCCACCAGGGAAGCCCCATTGTGAATATGGTACAGAGAGTCTCCATATATCTCACAGCCATTTGCCATTTTCTCCCTTTAATAACATGTAACATTAGTATGGTACATTTGGTACAATGAATGCATTATTTACTAAAGTCCACATGCTATTCAGATTTACTTAAATTCATTTGTTTGTTGCAGGGAGATAGGGTTCATTTTGTTGATTTATCTGTGTAAATGCTGAGGCTATCTTGCTCACACAGGAAAAGGGGAGCTTTATTTCTTGATCTCTTCTACCTTGGACAGGGTCTTGATTTCCTGCTCCTTGGCCTGGAGCCAGTCTTCCTCGGTTTTAGACGTACGGGCCTCAGCCGGGAGCTTCTTTGGAGCCTTGTTTCCTCTATTCCCAGTTTACTGGAAGTTTTCATCATGAATAGGTCTTGGATTCTATCAAAAGCTTTTTCTACACCAATTTATATGACCAAATGATTTTTCTTCTTTAACCTCTTGATGTGGTAGATATTGGTTGATTTTCAAATGGTGAACCAGCTTTGATCCCTGGAATAAACCCCACTTGATTTGGGGATATGATTGGATATTATTACCCAGAGATTATTGGATTCAATTTCCTAATATTTTTTTGAGGATTTTCACATCTAAATTCATGAGAGATTCATGAGGTCTGAAGATTATAGTTCTTGTACTATCTTTTTCTGGTTTGGATGATAAGGTAATACTGGTCTTAAAAAATGAGTTGTAGTATTTTCCTGACAGTCCATTGATTAAGACTCTAGGCTTCCAATGCAGGTTCTATCCCTGGTTGGGGAACTAAGATCCCATTTCCCGTGGGGCCAAAAAAAAAAAAGGGCTGAGAAGGCTTCTCTCTGGAAGAGATTTGGAGCATTGCCATCATTTCTTCCTTAAATGTTTGGTGGAATTAACCAGTGAAATTATTTGAACCTATTGCTTTATTTTTAGAAGGTTATTAATTAATGATTCATTTTCTTTATGTGATATAGGACTCTTCAGATTATCAGTCTCTCCTTGTATGAATTTTGATGATTTGTGTCTTTCAAGGATTTGGTCTATTTCATCTGAGTTATCAAACTTGTGGGTTTAGAATTGTTCATAGTATTCCTTAAGAGACATGCCTCAGAGATTCCAGGTTTGGTTCCAGACCATTGCAATAAAGCAAATTTCTCAATAAAGCACATTGCATGAATTTTTTGATTTCCCAGCGTATGTGAAAGTTAACGGTTACGCCATACTATAGTCTATTAGATGTGCAATAGCATTATATTTTTAAAAATGTACATACCTTAATTAAAAAAATACTTTGTTACTCAAATATGCTAACCATCACTGAGCCTTCAACAAGTAGTAATCTTTTTCCTGGGGGATGGTTTGAAATATTGCAAGAATTACCAAAAATGTGACACAGAGACAGCAAGTAACAAATGCAGGTGAAAAGCTGGCACTGATAAATATTTTTGATGCAGGTTGCCATAAGCCTTCAATTTGTGAAAACAGTGTTTGTGAAGCTCAATAAAGGAAAGCATAATAAAATGATATATTCCTAATGAATATGCTTTTTATGCTTATGAAATCTGTAGTGATAACCTATCTTCATTTCTCATATTAATAATTTGTATCTTTCCTTTTTATAATCTTAGCCTGGCTAAAGGCTTATCAATTCTACTGATCTTTTCCAAAACCCAGTTTTTATTTACAACGATTTTGTCTATTGTTTCTATTTTCAATTTTGTGGGTTTCTGCTATAGCTATTATTATATATTTGCTTCTGCTTACTTTACACTTAAATTTCTCTTTCTTGTCTCATTTCTTAGAATGGTATATTTAGGTTACTAAGTTTAGATATTTGCTTTTATGGAAACTAACAAATTTTGAATAGTTATGTTTTCATTTTGATTTATTTCAAAATATTTTTTAAAAATTTCTCTTGAGATTTCCTCTTTGACCCATGGATTACTTGTATGTGTGTGTGTCTGTTTCTATGTATATGTGTATGTGTTAGTTACCAAATAATTGTATATTATCCAGCTAACTTTCTGTTATTGATTTCTAACTTAATTCTATTGTGATCTCATAACATACTTTGTATGATTTGTTTTCCTTTAAATTTGTTAAAGTGTGTTTCATGGCCCAATATGTGGTTTATCTTGAATGTCCCATGCGAGATTAAGAAAAATGTGTATTCTACTGTTGTTGAATGGAGTATTCAATAAATGTTATTAAGATCGAGTTGATAAATACTGCTATTTGGTCATCTATGTCTTTACTGATTTTGTGCCAATTTGATGTATCGATTAGTTATGGAGGGGTGTTGAAGTCTTCAATTATAATAGTGGATTTTTCCATCTTTTCTTTCAGTTCTGTTGTCTTTTGCCTCATCTAGTTTGGCACTCTATTGTTAAGTGCTTACACATTTAGGATTGTTGCACAGTCTTGGAGATTTACATCCCTTTAACACTATGTGTGTTCCTTTTTCATCCTTAATAATAATTCTTCCTATGAAGTCAGCTTGGTCCAAAATTATTAGTAATTACTCCAGTTTCTTTTGGTTAGTATTAAAAAGGTATGATTTCATTCATCTTTTCACTTTTAACCTATATGTGTTTTTATATTTAA
>SJYT01007040.1:264644-298182 GCA_006410635.1 Cephalophus harveyi | reverse complement strand
TTTTTTTTTTTTGTCTCCAAAATCACTGCAGATGGTAACTGCAGCCATGAAATTAAAAGATGCTTACTCCTTGGACAGAAAGTTAAGACCATCCTAGACAGCATATTAAAAAGCAGAGACATTACTTTGCCATCAAAGGTCCATCTAGTCAAGGCTATGGTTTTTCCAGTGGTCATGTATGGATGTGAGACTTAGACTGTAAAGAAAGCTGAGCACCAAAGAATTGATGCTTTTGAACTGTGGTGTTGGAGAAGACTCTTGAGAGTCCCTTGGACTGCAAGGAGATCCAAACAGTCCATCCTAAAGGAAATCCATCCTGGGTGTTCCTTGGAAGGACTGATGCTGAAGCTGAAACTCCAATACTTTGGCCACCTCATGCAAAGAGTTGACTCATTGGAAAAGACTCTGATGCTGGGAGGGATTGGGGGCAGAAGGAGAAGGGGACGACAGAGGATGAGATGGCTGGATGGCATCACTGACTCGATGGACGTGAGTCTGAGTGAACTCAGGGAGTTAGTGATGGACAGGGAGGCCTGGTGTACTGCAATTCATGGGGTCACAAAGAGTTGGACGTGACTGAATGACTGAACTGAACTGAGATGCCAACATCATATCTACATGATTAGAATGAAGAGCAAGAGGGTTATTGGCCATCACTTTTAACCGATTGACTAATGTTACAAACATACAATGAGTGCTAAGCGAATGCTAAGTCCTGAGGATACACACCCTGCCTACTAAAAGCTTCCAGACAAATCTCTTCATTTTTCTAACTGCTGCCTTTGTAATAAAATATAAGTTCCTTGAGGAAAAGTTCTGGAGAAGTTCAGCATGTTATAGAGTTTTAACAAAAGTTATAAATAACCAAAAAATAAGACTCCAGAATATATTGTCATTTAGCCTTAGTAAACTCTGATCACCATTCCTTTTAAAAAAAAAAAACAATTAATTACTTGTTTATTTTTGGTTGTGCAGAGTCTTTATTGCTGCATATGGGCTTTCTCTAGTTGCAGAAAGCAGTCGCTTCTCTAGTTGTAGAGCATATGGGCTCATGGGCTTCAGTAGTTGCAGCTTAAAAGCTCCAGAGCACAGGTTCAGTAGTTATGGCACACTGGCTTAGTTGCTCCATCACATGTGGAATCTTCCCAGAGGGACCAAACCCATGTCCTCTGCATTGGCAGGTGGATTCTTTATCCACTGTACCACCAGGAAAATCCCACACTTCCTTCGATGTCTCCTTTGCCCTAATGTACCCAATTGTTCATTCAGGTGAATACATTGTACACTCCTAAGAATTTGTATAAATATCTTATTTCATCTATGGTGATTGCCATGGAATTCCCTCAAATCCCATGGATTTAAAGGAATCCCAAGGTAAACTTCTCAGAAAATAATTACTTCTTTTGTAATATAAATAGTTGGCCCCTATATTTATCTGTACTTATGTTTTTTGAGGGAGAGGAAGAATATCAAAGTTCCTTAATATTGTGTCATCTGTATATTCTTTCTTTGTTTTGCTTTGTTTTAATGAACTGGTTCCATCAACTGAAGTTTAATAAGCACTGAAGCAAAGACCATTTCTTCTAATGTTTCTGTACTTTACACATCCCTCCTTCATCCTCACTGGCTCAAGCCATATTATGGGTTTCCAAATAATTGGTTCTCAAAATTGCTTAACTGTCATGTACTTTCTCATATTCCCTTGACCTTTTCTGCCTCCTTCAGCACAATATTCCAGAGATCAGGTTTATTATGTTCTCCAGAGGTACCTGAGACTCTCTATCAATCAAGCTAATGCCAGAGTCTATTGTATGTTTTGCAGGAAGAGATTTCTAGACTCCTAAATTCATTTTGACTTTATACAATGGATGGTCTTCTGTTTCAAGTTACTGTCTGAAAAATGTAAGACTTTATGTACCCTTGAAGTTTACTCATCAAGGGCACTTCCCTAAGCTTCCATATTTCCAGCAGTATTGGTGCTTCTCAGACCAAGAACAACAATCTGACCCCTTTAGAAGTTAGGGAGCTTCATATAAAGGGAATACTCAACCCTAAATATGTTACACATGTATGAAAACATTCCAGCCGCTATGCCAGGGAAAAATAGGAGAACAGATCAGTGAGACTCAACCCTCGCTGGGAAAGACTTTCAGAGCAGGAAAGGATTGAGGAAAGAATCAAGCATCAAGTCAGACTTCAGTCCTACCATCACCTTCAGGTAGCTATGGGGCTTTAGACAACTCACTTAGGCAAAATGGGTCTCAATTTCCTTTACTGAGAAATGAAAGAATTGAGCAATATAATCTCTAAGGACCTTTCCAAATTCTTTATATTTTTATGACTGAAAGTGAAAGTGAAGTCGCTCAGTTGTGTCCGACTCTTTGCGACCCTGTGGACTGTAGCCTGCCAGGTTCCTCCGTCCATGGGATTCTCCGTCCATGGGATTCTCCAGGCAAGAACACTGGAGTGGGTTGCCATTTCCTTCTCCAGGGGATCTTTCCGACCCAGGGATCAAACCCAGGTCTCCCGCATTGCAGGCAGACGCTTTAACCTCTGAGCCATCAGGGAAGCCCTTTTATGACTGAAGTGGAAAGCTTGCCATATCGAGATACAAAAAAATATGCTGTACACTTAAAAAAACTACACTTTATGACTGAAGTACAGTTTTTTAAGTGTACAGCATATTTTTGTATCTTGATATGGCAAGCTTTGCTATCTGCTTTGCAGACTGTGGAAATACAGGTGCATCTGTGTACATGTCTTTAAAATTTAGTAATTAAGCTTTCCAGTTTCAAATTTCCTAATGAGGACACAAATACACACATACACATTACTGTAACTTTTTACTTTCCTAATCTAAATACTTACTGAAAATAGTACACTTAACACAGACTAGTGATTATAAATTTTTATATTTGAAAATTTAAAGTCTTATGTAGATGATCTTATTTAAGACATCTTGAGTTTGTCAGTCTTTAGCACAGGTGAGTGTATTATGCTAATTAAACATCAGGTACTTTTGTTATCTCTATAAACAAACTCTTAATGCCCTTCTGTTACTCAAACTATGGCCCAAGGCCCATGAACATCCCATGACCTGAGGCTGGTCAAAAACTCAGACTGCCTCACCCCAGATATTTGAAATCAAAAGCTGCATTTTAACCAGGTACTCAGGTGATTTATATGCTCACTAAACTTCTAGAAGTGCTATTATATATTTAGTGCTTTCTGCACTGCTTTAAAATATGCAGGGGGTTTTCCTATAAGGGAGTGAATAAATGAGTGGCCTAACTCTACTTGCGCTTCCCTCATAGCTCAGTTGGTACAGAATCTGCCTGTAGTGCAGGAGACCCAGGTTCGATTCCTGGGTCAGAAAGATCCCCTGGAGAAGGAAATGGCAACCTACTCCAGTATTCTTGCCTAGAGAATCCCATGGACAGAGGAGCCTGGCAGGCTACAGTCCATGGGGTCACAAGAGTTGGACACGACTTAGCGACTAAACCAACCAACTGTAGTTAGCAAAGTGAATCTCTACAACTCAGTGCCACTGGACTTAGATTAACAGAAGCTTACAGTTGATAATTTCTCCATTTCTTTTAATATAGCTCTGGGTCTAGGCTCAATGTTAAAGAATCTACCTGCCAACTCAGGAAATGCAGGTTTGATCCCTGGTCGGGAAGAACCCCTGGAGAAGGAAATGACAACCTACTCCAGTATTCATGCCTGGGAAATCCCATGGACAGAGGAGTCTGGTGGGCTACAAGTCCATGGGGTCACCAAAGAGTCAGATACAACTTAGTGATTAAACAACTACCCTTATAAGTGGGGGTTGGGACCTCTCTGGCAGTCCAGTGGTTAAGACTGCATGCTTCCCCGACAGGGGGCACAAGTTAGATCCCTGGGTGGGGAACTAAGATCCCACATGCCACACAGTGCAGCCAAAAAGAAGAAAATATATATGTGAATGTGTGTGTATATATATACACACACACACGTGTGTGTGTGTGTGTGTGTGTGTGTATAATAAAAATAAATAAATGGCAGGGGCCAGGGAACTGGATGAAGAGCTCCATTCTCTTCAAGACCCACTTACAAATATTACATACACAGAAAGTCAATATGAAGAGTACTAAAATATTGGACTCTTTTTCATAGGATAACAACCAATGTGTTATTTTTGTTTCACTTTATAGCTGTTGATTTTAAAATTTCATAATACATTACTGTTATATTCATAAAATATCATAAAGAGGAAAAAGAAACACCTTTCAACTATGTGGTTAAAGACTCTAAAATAAGTAAATAAAACAAATCAAGGATACAAAATTCAAGTAGAAGTTCAAATAAAACAGACAAGGATTTCAGTTGCAGCTCTAGGACTGTGTAGTTTGTCAACCATTCACTAATCTTCTCTGGGTTCCAGTTTCTTCATTTACTAAATGAAAGAATGATCTTGATTTTATGTCCTAAACTTTGAAATTGTCCCAGCTTTAAAATTCTGAAACCCAGTACATCTGAAATCAATGCCCATTTGTCATCTCAAATGCACCTATTGAAATTCCATAAGAAATCTCAGAAGTGGCCTAAATAAATCATTCTGGAATTTATGCTATTTTATTTGCTAAGAACAGGAGCATATGAGCTGGTGGCCACCTCATGGTGCAAATGTAAAGATATTATCCCCAACAGACTTTTTCTCTATGCAAGGAGCAAATGAGGGTCCCTGAACACATTTGCAT
The DNA here is from genome assembly GCA_006410635.1 of Cephalophus harveyi. Classification (NCBI taxonomy): domain Eukaryota; kingdom Metazoa; phylum Chordata; class Mammalia; order Artiodactyla; family Bovidae; genus Cephalophus; species Cephalophus harveyi. The sequence goes on along the minus strand of SJYT01007040.1, from coordinate 293,443 downwards.
GCCAGGAAAGTTAATCTTAGTTTCCTTTCATTCTGAATCACCAAATCAAGTGATCCCCCTTGCTAACTATCCAGTTCACTCATATGGTCTCCTTGAATCTTCATGAAAGGGTGAGAGCTTTCATCTCTGACCCAAAGCAGGGAAAGCTCAAGGGAGAATAACACCTGAAAAGCTACCTCATTACTCTGGCCCCAGAAAGTAAACTGACAGGTCTTTCAGGATCTAATTACTGAGCCTGCTATTTGGTTCACTGACAGAATTTCTTGTTTGTGGGAAGAAACATATTTGTGCATTGCTTTTTCCATTACCACCATTTCTATCATCATAAATAAGAATCAATAGGCCATTTCGAGTAACATATGCTCACCACCATTTAGCATCTGAGTGTCAGCCATACACAAGCTAAGCAGCAATGCTCCAACCTCCTGGCTGAGAATTCAAACCCATCAGACAAGGAAAGCACTTCAATTCATGAAGACAGTGTTTATGTCTGAGTGAGCAACTAGAAGGCAAGGGTAATCTATTCTTTGTATCTCTAGCAATCTCTGACACAAGACTGGCCATCCTAAATAAATAAGTGAATAAAGAATGAATGAACAAATGGCTGAATGAGTCAAAAGGTTTTAAGATGCTGGACAGAGCAGCTTGGCAGGCTACGCATAGTCCACAGGAGTAGCAAAGAGTCAGACACATGGGCATCTGAGCACATGGAACTGACTGGATTTTGAGGGTGGGTCAGAGAATGTTATTTTGGTAAGTGCAGACCTATTTACAATTCATGATGCAGAAATGAAAGCCAAGACACTGTGATCTGAGAGAGACTGCCTTTGATGAGCAGTTGCTCTGCATTGCTCTAATTTCCCTACCATATTCACTATTGGGCCTCACCAGTGAAAGTGAAGTTGCTCAGTCGTGTCCGACTCTTTGCAACTCTATGGACTGTAGCCTACCAGGCTCCTCTGTCCATGGGATTTTCCAGGCAAGAATACTGGAGTGGGTTGCCATTTTCTTCTCCAAGAGATCTTCCCAAACCGAGGATTGAACCCAGATCTCCCGCACTGTAGGCAGACACGTTACCATCTGAGCCACCAGGAAAGTCAGCCTCACCAGAAAGACAAGAAATCAGAATGATGGCCATTCCAAAAGTCAGGTGAGACCTCGAAAGAAAAACTCTCCAAGGTCAATGAGGTCTTTCTGGACAAAACAAGGTCAGGCAAGGGACTGATCAGACAAAGAGCAGGAAAAAGGAAAAACGAGGTGGTGAGGGGGAGCAGCAGAGGGGGAGTTCAGGCAGAAGCCTGAGTGGGAAACAGGTGTGCAAAAAAAATACACCAAGACAAGGAGAGGTGAGGAAACCGACCCCCAGTCCTCAAGGGATGGTGTGGATGTCTGGATGGGGAGGGGCAGAAAGGCATTAAGTCTTCAAGAAGACAGGGAAGGAGGGAAAGAGAGGGGGAGAGATCAGACAAATGTCTGTAAAATAATACCCATCACCACTGATAAAAAATCCTTTTTTCTTCTTGAGAAAGACAAAGGGAATTTTAAGTAGGATTAAGTAGTAGTAGCTTTCAGAACTCAGCGGCTCTCAGGAGCAATAATAAGTACATAAATAGCTAAGTGGATGGTAGGAATTACTTCACTTTGGAATGTGGCCAGCCTATCAAAGTTAACAGTAATATCACATCTTTTTGAAAGCTTTTTTGAGATTCTAGGGGGCAAATCACCTTAGAAAAACTGTACCATGTTAATTTTAGGAAAAAGATGCTCCTCACTGCTTGAAGACATTCTATTGCCTGAAAATTGATAAGACAGAAGTTCTAGCCTGCTGGGAGGCACTCTCTTATCCATGTAAATACATTCCAGTATCACCCTCAATTGGAAGCAAATAATTATGTTCACAGATTACCTTTGCTTAATGTAAAATTTAACTCAAAACATAACCCACAAAAGATGCTCTTAGTGCAACAAAAAGGACCTGAGGATATCCAACTTTAGAATTCTCTAACTTTTGGACTCACTGTGAATATTAAGACATAAACTTTGTAAGGACTTCACTGTAGCTCAGACAGTAAGAATCAGCCTGCAATGTGGGAGATCTGGGTTCGATCCCTGGGTTGGGAAGATCCCCTAGAGGAGTGCATGGCAACCCATTCCAGTATTCTTGCCTGGAGAATCCCATGGACAGAGGAGCCTGACAGGCTGCAGTCGATGGGGTCACAAAGAGTCAGACACAACTGAAAGACTACTCAGTTCAGTTCAGTCGCTCAGTCGTGTCCGACTCTTTGCGACCCCATGAATCGCAGCACGCCAGGCCTCCCTGTTCATCACCATCTCTCGGAGTTCACTCAGACTCACATCCATCGAGTCAGTGATGCCATCCAGCCATCTCATCCTCGGTCGTCCCCTTCTCCTCCTGCCCCCAATCCCTCCCAGCATCAGAGTCTTTTCCAATGAGTCAACTCTACTACTAAACTTTGTTAAGGCCAGATTTTGAAACATGTATAACTGTATATACCCATTTCTGAATTAGGTGGAACTGGGCAAATTGGAAATGCAAATAATGTCCAAATGCTGGGGCTTCCCCGTTGGCTCAGTGGTAAAGAATCGACCAGCTAAGAAGGAAATGTTTGATCCCAGAGTCCAAAAGATCCCCTGGAGCAGGAAATGGCAACCCCCTCAAGTATTCTTGCCTGGGAAATCCCATGGACAGAGGAGCCTGGCAGGCTACAGATCATGGCATCACAAACAGTCAGACATGACTGAGTAACTAAGCACATTCAAAACCTAGACACTTCTAGCCATGAATATCCTATAGATTTTCCTCTTAAGTACATTAAGCACATTTCTTCTTTGTCTGCTAATGTGCTGATCATCTTCTCTGCTTCCCCAAAACACAAAAAACTGGGTGTTGGTGGCAATTGGGGGTACAAATATCTTCTCTCACCATCTGGAAACATTCATGTGTTACTGTTTTCAAAAAAAGTAAGTAAGATCATTGCATTCTTTATTTATTTTCCACCCAGAGACAAGATATTTCAGTATCGCCCACAATGGAATTTGCATGAAAATCTGTTTATTGACCCCATTCCCTAAGGGTACATTTGCCCTAGCACTTGGAGTAAACACCATTTACATTGCACTAGAAATAGTTATAATTGGACAGATTGTTACAATTTTAGCAACACCCAAATAAATCAAAGGAATATGAAGCAGACATGCCACCAAGTCTGGATTCTACAACACCTCAGTTCAGCGTTTCTGCCTGAAATAAGTATTTCTTCTACACCATCGACAGATGCTTAAAGGACATCTAAAGATGTCAACATTTTTTTTAATGACTTTAGAGAAATTGATCATTCTGAAAACAGTCCATTAAAAAGCTCTATGATTGTATATTAACTCATATATATGAAATCTAGAACAATGGTACAGATGAACCTAATTACCAGACAGGAATAAAGAGGCAGATGTGGAGAATGGGCATGTGGGCAAGGCGGGGAAGGGGAGGGTGGGACAAACTGAGAGACTAGGATTGGCATCTATACACTACCATGAGTTCATTCATTTCACTAACTGATTAATTTTCATTAAAATGCTCTAAACAATAATAGGATATAAACACGTGGATGATCAAATGACATTCAGAATTCAAAACTAAGCACAGTGTACAATATACATGAATGAAAAACCCATAAGGCCCTCTGTGTATAACTTCTTTCAAATCCTTCTGTAAACTGACTGCTCTTTATATCCAATTATTCACTGACATGCAAACTCTTCATGAGATGCACCTCTCCTCTGTTCTTCACACTTCTCCATGCCACTCTCTGCTGACCCACCTTTTCCCTCATTTGGAAGGAAATGAGGTGAGAACAAGAACAATCTTTTCTTGTTCTCAATCACCTCCCCCCTGAAGCTTTGAGTTTTACAACTTAAACTTATAATCATACATTTTTTGAACTTCTTCGATATCTATGTCCAAATTTAACAGTTAATCATAAGATACTTTGTTGCCCTTTACTTATGTACATGTTTGGGTATATCTCTCTTTCCCAACTAAATCACATGATTTAAAGGTAACATATCCCTCTTATGCCTCTCCTTCAAGTTTCTGTCAAGATCCTACTCCACGTTTAACATCTTTCTCTTTCTTTATTTTTTAAAGACTTTTTTTGATGCAGACCATTTTCAATGTCTTTATTGAATTTGTTACAATTATTGTATAGTCATTAAATCATGTCTGACTCATTTGTGACCCCATGGACTGTAGCTCACCAGGCTCGAATGTCCATGGGATTCTCCAGGCAAGCATACTGGAGTGGGTTGCCATTTCCTTCTTCAGGGGATCTTCCTGGCCCATGGATCAAATCTGCATATCCCCCACTGGCAAGAAGACTCAATACCAGAGTCTCTTGGGGAGCCTTTGTTACTTCTGTTTTGTGGTTTTGGTTTTTTGGCCTCAGGGCAGGTGGGATCCTAACCCCCTGACCAGGGATTGAACCTACATCCCCTGCATTGGAAAGGGAAGTCTTAACTACCTAACCACCAGGGAAGTCCCTTGATATTCCTTCCCACCACCATGTTTATCTGAAAATATGCTTAAATTAGATGCCCTCCCCTAAAGAAATTTCTGTAACTCTGCTTCTTTCTCAAGTTCTCCCATCATCGCTACTTTGTTTTTCTGCTAAACTTCTTTAAAAAAAAAAAAAGCATTGCTCCCTCTACATCTATTCCATTTCTATCTCTAGCCCTCACCATCCTCACCATCTGAGTCTCCATCAAACTTCTGTCCTTCAACCATGCCTCTCTGTAGCACTGAACATGCATGCACCCTAACTCCTCTCCTGACTCCCAGGACATCTCCTTCCCCAACCCGCAATGCTTAATTTCTTCTTCTGGTTCCTCCCCTAGAGGGTTAGGTGGTTATCGCTCATCTCTGCTCAATTTTCCCTGGTAACTGCATCTCTGCCCTTGTCTTTTAACTTCCAGGCCTCCTTCATCTACTACTACCTAATCTGTATTTCTAGTGTCTTACACTAGACAGGTCTCAAACCTAGTTGCCACCTGCTGGGCAGTTCCATGGGGCGAGTTCAGAACCCAGTTCCAGTTAGTCCTTCCAATAGTCCATTACCATTCTTGCTGTCTTTTTGGTTAAGTAGTTTTCCTAGACCTAGCTGGCAGAGATTTGTTATTCAGAACCTCCATCACTCACCACCACCCCCAGGGCATTCAGCACTCACCATGTCCTGTAAATACTACCTATTAGGATCTCTATTGGAGAAGGCAATGGCACCTCACTCCAGTACTCTTGCCTGGAAAATCCCATGGATGGAGGAGCCTGGTAGGCTGCAGTCCAAGGGGTCGCTAAGAGTCAGACACGACTGAGCGACTTCACTTTCACTTTTCACTTTCATGCATTGGAGAAGGAAATGGCAACCCACTCCAGTGGTCTTGCCTGGAGAATCCAAGGGACAGTGGAGCCTGGTGGGCTGCCATCTATGGGGTTGCACAGAGTCAGACACGACTGAAGCGACTTGGCAGCAGCAGTAGCAGCAGGATCTCTATACTCTGTGTTCCATCCCTAACTAGCACATCTCATGAGGCTGAGACTGTCCACCACTTGGGCTACGGGACGGACACTGACTTACCTTTCTCTTTTCTCTCCCCTGATCCCCAACCCTCCCTACACTTCTGTCAGAGGAATCTTTCTGAAAGAAGTATCTGAGCAATGTCCTAAATGAAAAGCCTTATTTACTTCTATCCCACAGGTAGGATAAAGCCCCAAATCCCCAGTTCTGGAGCTTCTAGGAAGAACCCCAGAGCCCGGCATGAGCTGGCTTGTCCCAACCCTCTTCTGCTCTCACTCCCACACTCAGTCTCAATTACTCTGGCCTCCCTGACCTTTTATTTTTTGTTTTATTTACCTTAAACTCAAGACGCTTGTGCTGGATCCTGGAATAGGCTGCTCTCATATTTTCACATGGCTGAGGACTCTTGCCATTCATGTGCTTAGTCGCTCAGTCGTGTCCAACTCTTTGTGACTCCATGGACTGTAGTCGGCCAGGTTCCTCTGTCTGTGGGGATCCTCCAGGCAAGAATACTGGAGTGGGCTGCCATGCCCTCTTCCAGGGGATCTTCCCGACCCAGGGACTGAACCCAGGTATCCTGAATTGCAGGCAGATTCTTACCATCTGAGCCACCAGAGAAGCCCCTTGCCATTTTATGTCTGGTCTCAAATGTTAGCTCCTTGGCAAAGCATCTTAACCAAAGGATAGTAATTGCTGCCTTCCCTCCTCCTTCCTGAGACCATCTGGTCACTCTTTCTACATTTACTCTGTTGTATTTCTTCAATGCACATCTCAGCATCTGGAAGTCTCTGTTTCTTTATACATTTACTTATTTAGTGACTCTTCAAACTCAAATGTAAGACTCACAAGCACGAACTTTGTCTCACTTCACTTACTCCAGCTCCTGGAAGTCAGTTCCCTCCACTGGGGCACCCCTCTCCACATCCATCCTTGCTCCATTTACAGGGCTGCTCTAGCACTTCTCAGATTATATCTTTATTGAAAATCTATTTCCAAAGGAACTAAATAGAGGGAAAGGAGGTCATATCCAAATGTGTGGGCCAAAGGGAATGCAAGATAGGACTCTCTGGTTATAAGATGTTCATTCAGTATAGATCTTAATATAGAAGAGATGTATCTTTATTGAAATTATCCCTTTTTATTTTCTTTTCAATTATGCTGTACATATTTCATTTTCCATGTGTTAGTGTCTAATATATATAAATGGGTGTATAAATACATCCATTAATATATATAAATGGATTAAAGGAATGTTTATACAGACCTTCTATCTTGTATTGATCCTACTAAATGTACCGCTTAGTTCTAAGTAACTTTTAAAATTCCATAGATGTTTCCACATACACAGTCATGTTATCTTCAAACAAAAAGTTAAATTCTAACATTCAAAAAATGTATATTTAATATCACTGTTATTTTTACGTACAAAGTACAGAAAGTAGAGCATCAAAAAACCATAGCTGCTAGAGCTGTGCAGGATATGGGGGACATGGACTGAAATAGTGAAAAGCACTGTGAGCACAATTTATTATGATCTGGCATCCTCACTATATTTTGAACTCCTGGTGAACAAAATCATGTCTTGTTTATTTGTCAATATCCTACCAAACCTATCTACTTTGTCTTAAGTAGATACCCATAATAAAAAAAAAAAAAAAATAGAACTGAAATACTCCAGCACTGAACACATGGCACACGTTCAATAAATACTTGTTCATTGATTGCAAAAACCAATGTGCAAGTTTAAGTTTGTTGAATGATCAATGGAAGCTCGGCCCTGCTGAAAAACTGTAACAAGGAATACAAGGAGGTAGAAGATGTTGTCATTATTATCCACATAGAAAAGCTTCATTTCTCAGGTAATGACAAACACACATGCTCCAAGGAAAACATTTAAATGGTTACCTGTACATTTCTTTATATGACTGTTCCTTTTTCCATGTGATCCCAACTTGCATCCAAAATTCTCCTCCCAGAACTCTGCGAACCATACATTTCTTCTATTATTGGCAAGAGTTCGGCTTCTAAAGTATCGATCAAACCCTATTTTAAAGAAGAAAGGTATGAAAATATTTTTATGTACTATCAGAAATTTGAATATATATTATATTATGTTGTGATCACTGCATGAAAAAATATACATAACAAATGGGGGAGGACCAATAACCCAGAAATAAGGCTATCCCTGTGGCAAGAATCAATGGAGAACAAAGGGCAGTATCTCTACTCCCACCATTCGCCGTTCAAGCATGCACAGCAGATTGGGTGTCATCCTCACGGCTTCTTCCTCTCCTCTATGTCTCCCAGCGGCAGCAACCAGTGACCTCATGCTGAATATTTAGAATGAACTCAGACTTTTTCTCCTCTCTTTCCCCTAGTAGGGGTCTATGTTTTAGGTTTCTGTGCTTCTGCTAAGCTGCTAAGTCGCTTCAGTCGCGTCTGACTCTGTGTGACCCCATAGACGGCAGCCCACCAGGCTCCGCCGTCCCTGGGATTCTCCAGGCAAGAACACTGCCCATGTGGTTGCAAAGAGTTGGACATGACTTAGCATCTAAAAAACCAGAAGGCTACATTAGTAGTGATTGGTTTACTGAGTTAGCTGAAAAGGGAATATCCAGATCAGATAAATCGTCATTCAGTTAGAATGAAACAAATTCTCTATGGTGCATCCTTACCATCTTCTGGTGCACCTGAAGATTTATCTGATCTGGATATTCCCTTTTCAGCTAACTCAGTAAACACTACTAATGTAGCCTTCTGGTTTTTTAGATGCTAAGTCATGTCCAACTCTTTGCAACCACATGGACTGTAGCCTGCCAGGCTCCTCTGTCAGTGGGACTTCCCAGGCAAGAATACTTAAATGGGTTACCATTTCCTTCTCCAGGGGATCTTCCCAACCCAAGGACTGAACCCATATCTCCTGCTTGGCAGGCAGATTCTTTACCAATGAACCACTTGGGAAGCACCCAATCTCCTGGAGTCCTAGGTAATAAGCTAAAGTGTCAGTCTGGTCAGGTAACCACTTCATTGAAGGAAGAATACTGGAATGGGTTGTCATTTCCTTCTTCAGGGGATCTTCCAGACCCAGGGATCAAACTTGCATCTCCTCCATTGATAGGCAAACTTTTTACCCCCAAGCTACCAGAGAAGCCCTTACTTTGTCATCATTCTTACTTTAATATATATACTCTTACACCATTGATGATATGATCTTTTGAACAGCATACATTAAAAACCAAAACAAAACCTCCAATATACCAAACATTTGTCAACTGACTACTTCTCTGATTTTAATATTTCTTTCAATTTCCAATTGAGCTTTGACTGATACACATGAGATTAAAACTGGAAATAATGCCTTGTTCCAACAAATAATGGCAAAGGTAGGAATTTTAGTCACTGTCAAGATCACTGGAAAAGATATTTGGGAGACAGACTGCTTTTCAAGGATGTGCCACATCTTCTGTTGCCATTTATTTATCCATAGAGTCACACCAGCATCATGTCTCAATTTGCTATAAAGTAAACACTATCCTTCCAACAATGCTATAACTGTTGTGTATGTCCATGGATATTTGCAAACTTAGAGGGCAACTGCTAACATCATGGGGATATCTAAGGCCAACAACAGTGCTCCTTAAAAAAATGTCTTGTGGATATTTTTTCTAATTAAAAAAATATATAATGTGCTAACTTAAACAGTTACTGTCTTGGTAATTCTGCCATCAGTGCTACAAATTTTATCCAGAGTCATAAAATAATGGATGCATTTCATCATATGCTGATACTCTGATTTTGATTTTGGGTTTAGATTCAGTTAGAATGAAACAAATTCTCTATGGTGCATCCTTACCATCAATTGATGCTCTTTTGGGTAAAATTGTCACAGCCCCTTCTGCAATCTCCTCCTGCTGATAAACGGGTGCTATTTTGGATCCCCAACTATCAGAGCCAATCCAGAGAAAATGCCCACTTTGGTTTAATTTTTTTGCTGCTTCCAATATCCTCCTATGAGAATAAGAACAAATAAAACACACCACATTTACCAAGAAACTCTATACATATGAATGTTACAAGACCTGCTATATCAAGTCATCAATACTCAGTAGGTCACCATTAAACAAGCCAATCATTCTAACTTCCTGAGTTTTAACATCTCCTAAAAGAAATAAATTGGAGACTTTAAGTCCAGTGCCTGATAATTAGCCTTCTTCTTAACCTCATCCACATTATTCTGTCTATCATCATTGTTTGTCTCATTTCTTTTCAGACCCTGGATTTTACTCAATAAACATTTCAGATTGAGAAACCAGACAGCTGCTGTTTCTATGTAGCAGAAAGCAGTCTGTACTTGCATAAGAATGCTACAATTCTTGTGAAATCTTACAAGATTCTACATTGAACATGAAATATATTAGAGAAAGGATGTGGGGGGCAAATATGATCCTAAATGAGGAAGAAATATCAATCAGTACCTGATGTCATCTTCATTAGCAAACATAATCACTGCCCGAGCATTAGGTGTTTCTAGCAGGCGCTTGATAATTTTTTCAAATTCTCCAGGTCTTGGTTCACGTGGAATTTTCTGTGATTGAGCAATGCAAACACCACCTATTTAAAGAGAGAGAGAGAGAAAGTGATTCAGAAAAGACATTTACTTAACACACTTAATGAGGTTAGCTACTTTATAGAAACACATGACTCAGTAATGGATATTGTTTCTCAAAATATCTGTCATTCTCACCTATTTAAAAGCAATCAGGATGTTTTGCATCCTAATATATATATATATATACATATATATTAAGTCATTGATGTCATTCATTTGAGATATATATATCTCAAATGAATGACATCAATGACTTAATCACATATCAGGTTTTTGTTTTCAAGTTTAAACATTATCTTTGTGAATGTCCTTTAAAAAAAAATCAAAGTGCACAAGATGTAGGACAGGAGAGAAAGAGTGGAAAGAAAGGCTGTTTTAATTCATTTAACATAAGTCCAAGGACAAGTGCTTTGATTTAAAAAAAAAAAAAAGATATGAATATGTCTTATAGGTGAGACTTCCTGTGATAGACATAGAAGGTCCTTTTGCTAACTTATTTTGCGACCCCATGGACCCACAAGGCTCCACTGTCCATGGAATTTTCCAAGCAAGAATACTGGAATGGGTTGCCATTTCCTACTCCAGAGGACCTTCCTAACCCAGGGATCAAACTCACATTTATCAGTAGACTTCTTTTAAATTTCCTTTTTTTTAGCTCATAGTATTGTAGCAAGAAGCGTATGCAAAAACATAATATGTTATGAGACAAGTGGTCTTCAAGATTATTTGAGACACAAGTCAAGTTTCAAAGACACAAGCACCAAGTTGACATATTTCTCCACCATGAAAATCAAAATGGCAGAAATTCCATCCAATTCATGGCAAATAGATGGGGAAACAATGGAAACAGTGAGAGACTTTATTTTGGGGGCCTCCAAAATCACTGCAGATGGTGACTGCAGTCCTAAAATTAAAAGATGCTTGCTCCTTGGAAGAAAAGCTATGACCAACCCAGACAGCGTATTGAAAAGCAGAGATGTTACTTTGCCAAGAAAGGTCTGTCTAGTCGAAGCTATGTTTTTTTTTTTTTTTCCCAGTTGTCATGTATGAATGTGAGGGCTGGACTATAATGAAAGCTGAGCACTGAAGAATTGATGCTTTTGAACTGTGGTGTTGAAGAAGATTCTTGAGAGTCCCTTGGATAGCAAGGAGATCGAACCAGTCCATCCTAAAGGAAATCAGTCCTGAATATTCATTGGAAGGACTGATGCTGAAGCTGAAGCTCCAATACTTTGGCCACTGATGCGAAGAACTGCCGGGGTCCAGCCCTGGTGGATCCAAGGAATTCGAAGGGTGGACGGCGTTGGCGAGGAAAGACTTATTTATTTATTAATATAAGATTAGATTACGAAGAAATAGTGTAGTAGGAAAATTAAATGGAGAAAAGAGGCTGAATAACTTGGTTTACGTGGAAAGCCAATAAAGTTCCAGACAAGGAACTTGCACCATCTACGTTAGGCCACTGGCATCCATTTGAATATCGGAGAGTGCCCCTCCTTGGGCTCTCTCTCTTACAGATCTTAGAAGCCAGGACAAGTAAGTAGATTTGTTGAGCCTCCACGCCCCAGATGGGAATTCAGCCTGAAATTAGAGTAAAGAGGAGACAGGGAAACCAGTCCAGCAACTGGTCCCGGCCTCTATTGTCTAGAATCTCCTTTTATACCTTTTTTATTTTTGTACATAGAGATCAATGGGTAATACAAAATTATGCAGAGTCAACAGCCCTGACTCTTATCAAAACCAGGCTTTTCTCTCTGCATACCTAATTGTATACACAAGTCTTAGGTGATTTACATCAACTTCTAGCCAGAGGGCCAATTAATATTTTACAGCCTTTTTCCGATAAGAGTTTGTCAACCAGAAGACTTATTTGTGTTGATCTTCCCAAAGTCTGGTGCCACTCTCAGAAAGCACTAAATAAAGTTACATTCTTACATAGCAAGGACACAAGAGGAGTGCAGTGATATATAACAAAGAAAAGTAATTAACTCAAAAGTCTAGTGTTGCTAACATCAAAACTACTATCTATCCTTTTCCATATCCCGTTTACATTGATTAACATCCTCCCAGGTGCCTAAAAGATAAAGAATATGGAGGTCTGGCAGCAGTCATTGAGTCAACAGTGAAAACCTTCACCAATGTAATTTTTAACTCCTTAGAAAAGGCTCTGTTTCTTTAAGATGCTTTTAAGCTTTGTGCTTCTCACGGTTGGGGGCTGTAAGAATTCACAAGCTGTAAGAGGTCTAGGGAACCTGTTAGGCAAGCAAGCTAGAGAGTTATCAGAGGGCATTTACCTGAAACATCCCTTTCAAATGCAGAAGACTAAAGCCTTGAATTGACTTTTCCAGAGAATATCAGAAGAGTGGAAAAGCAGAGTACAAAGGCCGGCAGATTCTTATTCTTTGGGGGGTGGATGCTCGGGAAATTCCAGGGGGAACCCCTGAAACCTGAACACGCCTTGCGTTTGCCAGGCTTCCTTCCACATGACCTTGTCATGGGCGGGATTCCTCACACTGGCTCCTGGCAGTTACGCAGTGTTAACAGCCCAGACTCATCAAAAACAGGCTTTTCTCTCTGCATACCTAATTGTATACACAAGTCTTAGGTGATTTACATGTCCTCTAGCCAAAAGGTCAATTAACATTTTACAGCCTTTTTCCTGATAAGGGTTTGTCAACCAGAAGACTTATTTGTGTTGATCTTCCCAAAGTCTGGTGCCACTCTCAGAAAGCACTAAATAAAGTTACATTCTTACATAGCAAGGACACAAGAGAGTGCAGTAATATATAACAAAGAAAAGTAATTGACTCAAAAGTCTAGTGTTGCTAACATCAAAACTACTATATATCTTTTCCCATATCCCGTTTACATTGATTAACATCCTCCCAGGTGCCTAAAAGATAAAGAATATGGAGGCCTGGCAGCAATCATTGAGTCAACAGTGAAAACCCGTCACCAATATGAATTTTAACTGTTTAGAAAAAGTTGTTTCTTTAAGATACTTTTAAGCTTTGTGCCTTTCGCGGTTGGGGGCTATAAGCAATTCACAAGCTGTAAGAAGTCTGGGGAACCTGTTAAGCAAGCTAGAGAGTTATCAGAGGGGGTTTAACTGAAACATCCCCTTCAAATGCAGAAGACTAAAGCCCTGATTTGACTTTTTCCCAGAGAATATCAGAAGAGTAGAAAAGCAGAGTACAAAGGCCGGCAGATTCTTATTTTTTGGGGGGGTGGATGCTCAGGAAATTCCAGTGGGAACCCCTGAAACCTGATCACGTCCTTGCGTTTGTCAGGCTTCCTTCTGCATGACCTTGTCACGGGCGGGATTCCTCACGCTGGCCCCCGACAAAGAACTAAACATTTCAAAAGACCCTGATGCTGGGAAACATTGAAAGCAGGAGGAGAAGGGGACAACAGAGGATGAGATGGTTGGATGGCATCACTGACTCAATGGACATGAGTTTGAGCGAGCTCCAGGAGTTGGTGAAGGACAGAGAGGCCTGGTGTGCTGCAGTCCATAGGGTCTCAAAGAGTTGGACACGACTGAGCGACTGAACTGAACCATCCAACTCACAGAACAAAAAAGGAAGAACACTTCTTTTGGTTTCTCATCTTAAGGCAATGAGAGGCCAAAAAGAAAAATGAAGAAAATATCTCTGCCCTTTGTTGACCGGCTGGGATAGGAGGAAAAGAAGGAGTTTTCCTCTGATGTAGTGGTGTCGAGGTAACATATTCTAATATAAAGAGAAAAAATGACATCAGCAAGATGTTTCAATTGCACTATGGTTTGAACATACTTTTTGAGTCACTTGAGAAGAAAATCATCATTTATTTACACCATGGCTTCAACAAGCAAGGTATTTTTACTTCCACACAATTGACAATGCATTCAATTACCCAAACATTGCAGGGTGCCATTATATGCCATGCATCTGGCTGGACACTGGAAATGCCCAGTCTAACCCAGCAGTTGCCAGCTAGTCTGGGAAAGGGGCATTCCAATAAATTATCATGGAGCATGTAATGATTTTAGGATGAAGAAAGTATACCACACTTTGGGAACACAAAGGAGGGAGTTACTCAAGTGCTTTAGAGAACTGGATTTTAAATGGCAAATATACATAACCACAGGGGCAAAACTGGGACATTTCTGATAGAAGCCAAGATATGAAAGAACCTTGTTGGATCATGACTGGCTGGGGTTGAGGTTGGAAAGAATAGACAGGTCCAGCTTGACAATGACTTTGTTAAGCCAAATAATTTGGGTTTTATATAGAAAAGGCTAGGAACCCACAGAAAGTTCATAAGCAGGAGAATTACATGATGAGCTATGTGTTTTAGGAAGAAACTTCAGGTAGCCAAACTAAGAGGAATCATGTGGTAACCACACAATGGGTGTCCAGTGTGTTGTGATCTGATTTAATATATGTGACAATGCCGTATGATTAACAGTGCCACGGTACTGAAGGTTATTCTTCGTATAAGTTAGAACACTGCTAAAATTATCCTTGCAACAGCAGTACCCTCACTGACCCTACACTCAGCTCTTCAGTGCTGAGAATTGCCTATAAGCCACAGACTGAGCCTGTAAGTAGTCAGCCTACTGATATGTCCAAAATAGTTGTGATGATTGATTCATTCCTTTAGTAAATACTTATGGGGCTTCCCTGGTGGCTCAGATGGTAAGAAACCTGCCTGCAATGCAGGAGACCTGGGTTCGATCCCTGGGTTGGGAAGATCATGTAGAGAAGGGAATGGCTACCCACTTCAGTATTCTTGCCTAGAGAATTCCATGGACAGAGGAGCCTGATGGGCTACAGTCCATGGGGTTGCAAAGAGTCAGACATGACTGAGGGACTAACACTTTCGCTATCTGCCAGACACCATGCAGGAGATATGGATTTATAATGGTGAATAAAATGGACATATTTTAATGGTGAATAAAACCATATTATAATGGTGAATAAAACTCTTACCAGAGTTTAGAAATGTTACAGGTAAAACAGGCCTAACACAAAACAAACCACCAAATAAGTATATAAGTTATGGCATGCCCTACTAGGAAGAGCAAGGACATTTAATTTATACTGATGAAAAGTGTCCCTAAAGTTGGTATCTCTCCATTAAGGTCAGAAAGAAAAGAGAAGGGGAGAGAATCGAGTGGAAAAAGGCAGGAAAGAACCACTGGAGTTAATGAATGAAAGGGAGAGAAGTATGAGACAAAGATGAGAGGTAGATGGGATCCAGGTCATGCCTGTCATTCAAGATCTGTGCAAGATTATGAGTAATGAACGTGCCTAATTTTCAGTAGCCCACAGGAGTATGTCTTTTCTATGACCACGGCATTTCATGGAAGAAAAATGAATGAGGACCACTAAGTGATATAAGAGGGCAACCTGGAATGGAAAGAAATGGAAAGAATGGCCTCCTGAAACAATAGGAGGCCAGGATCCCAGTTGGGAAGTTACTAGGACAGGCAACAGTGGATGATGACCAGGGTGATACCATCAGTACTGAGGAAGGGCAGGTGTATGAGTGCTCAGTGGTGTCCAACACTTTGCAACCCCAAGGACTGTAGCTTGCCAAGCTCCTCCTTCCACAGAATTCTCAGGGCAAGAATAGTGGAGTGGATTGGCATTACCTTCTCCAGGGGATCTTCCCAACCTAGGGATCAAACCTGGGTCTCCTGCATTGCAGGCAGACTTTACTGTCTGAATCACCAGAGACAGGTGGACAGTGAAAATTGGAATTAGAATCAATGGGACTTTGTAACATTTGTCCCTCCTTTACTGAAACATGACCGGCAAATAAAAATTGTATATACTGGGTTGGCAAAAAAGTTCATTTGGGTTTCCCCATAACATCTTACAGAAAATCCCGAACAATTTTTTTTGGCCAACCGAATATTTAGGTTGTATTAATTTGATCGAAGTAGCGCAGTGGTAGGAAACCATTAAGCACAATTCTAAGGTTTTGGGCTTTGTGATTGGTTTCTGTGGGGCTTCCCTGGTGGCTCAGAGGGTAGAGCATCTGCTTGCAATGTGGGAGACCCAGGTTTGATTGCTGGGTCAGGAAGATCCCCTGGAAAAGGAAATGGCAACCAACTCCAGTACTTTTGCCTGGAAAATTCCATGGATGGAGGCACCTGGTGGGTTACAGTCCATGGGGTCGCAAAGAGTTGGACACAACTGAGTGACTTCAACTTTCACTTTTTCACTTTTCTGTGATGACATCATTAAACAAGTAGGAAATACAGGAGGGGCAGACTTGATGAGTTTGATTCAGAACCCAGTGGTTTTTAAAGTACCCATGGAACACTGAAATGGAAACAATGAGTCTGGAGCTAAGGAGAAAGAAGGGAGTTGTAACCACAATGTTGTTAGGTGCACACATAGTAGTAATTGAAGGGTTGAGAATGAAGTGATCAGTCGAAGAGAATATTTAAATCAATAATAGGAAAAGGTGAAAGACAGAGTTCTGAAAACCCACCAGCAGGAAGGGAGCTAGTGAATGAGACTGGAAAGGAGTGATTACACGTTTTGAGGAGAAAACTTTTGGGACAACGTCTAGGGATTACTTGAAAACTGCATAACGTGTGTAAAAATCAAACAAAGAACTGTGGTGAGTGGAAACATGAGGTAATCATAGAAATGTAAGATCCAAACTGTAATACTCTCTGGGGAACAATAGCTGTTTCAAAACATGACTGCACTTTTTAAAAAAATTGTTCTAATTACTTAAGGATCCCATTAAAGACATGCTATATCTTAAGTATCATTCTGAGATTGACTCCATAATCAGAAGAAATGAAGGCCAGAAAATTTTAATTATGATTTTTTCAGATGAGGCAAACAGGCAATCTAGACTTATGGTTTAGTCTGAATTCATTGATTTAGTCATTTACTACAGATCCATTGAACATTTCTGTTCATTCAAAATTAGTCAAGTTGGAATTTTACATTAGTCTATATTTTTTTATTCCTTCACCTCACCTTTTATTTGTGAGCCAGGTCAATTTGTATCTTTCTTGAAAGAGGAACTGCACAAGTAATTTATTTCAGCTGAGCAAATCCTTACAAAGAACGTGCACCCCAAAGGCATTATGCTGTTTGGTGCTTTATGGACATTTTATTGTGGAATGTATTACTCTCAAATAATTGGTGTTAGAAAATTAATATTCCTTTTCTTAGCCTTGAAACTCATTCACAACTTCTATCTTCACATCAGTCAAAAAGCCACAGAGTCCATTCATAAGTACCCATGGTCTATTATGTTTCCAGAGCTAAGGACTTTCTGTCTCCATTCTGCCTGCAACATCTTATAACTGAATGACAAGATGGACACATCAGAAAAGCCAGATAAGAATGTAAAATGATCTACTGCTAAGAAAATATTGCATAAGGTCAAATCAACTGCAGTAACAAATGACAGTAAATCACCACCTCAAATAATCATGACTATTTAAAACTATATAAGAAGAGGTCGTCGTATACTGTTAGTGTTTGGTTAAAATACAGTAAAATTTAGTCAAACATTCAGGCTTTATCAAAGATGTGTTTTCCTATATTCATTATCAATTGTTTCAATTTTAAAAGAGACTCTCTGACTTGATCTAGATTCCTATAGTGTGGAAGAGGAGCTCTCCTGCATCAAAGCTTGTCTATTCCATCTATTTCTTCATACCCTACTCTGGAAGAGTGATTGTGCACAATTCCAGGGACTCTAAATTCCCTGTTCTGCAGGTGTCCCCAGTTTAGCAAGAAATAATTTTTAAAGCTTAGCACTTAGGGAAAGACTGTTGTACGGAAGAATTTATAATTGGCTGCTTTCTAAAATTCCCTGTCTGATTTCCTCACCTGTGTAAATGTTTTCCCTTTGATTATTTAGTGATAATTAAAAGATCATTTGTTGAGCTGAGCATTTTACAGACACTCTCCAACACCCTTGAACACTCCTTCCCAGTCTCATGCATTCTGTACCTCCATAGTCCTAGGGAAAGGACTCTAATCTTGGTATTATCACCACAGTTCTGATGAAGAAACTGAGAAATAGGGGTGCCAACAGCTGGCAAGAGTTTGAAACCCAGTTTCAAAGCCACATCTATGTGAGTCCGAGACTTTTTCCATCATCTTGCTCATCCACAACTGACTATACTTGTGACTTAATGGTTTCATGGATATCCATGACTGATGAATATGATAAAGTAAATTTAAAGACATTCAAAAGACCCAGCAGGTCACCCCTTATAAACCGAATCAATAGCTACACAAATGCAGTCCTTCTATTGAGCATTAAGAACAAAGTTAAAAAAATACTTAGAACTCATGCAGATTATAGAACTGATTTAAACTTTAGTATTTAACTAGTCCATCCCCAAATCTTTCCAATAGTCCCTGTGAATGTATGTTCTCAGGAAAATTTTCCTGAGGCCTCCAGTCTTCCACATCACCTTTGACTGTAGCAACCACAATTGTATATTTTTTTAATTGTTATCTTTTTTTTTTTCACCTTAGACTGTAAGTTCCATGATGACTGAATCTTGGCTTTCACACTGACCACCATACTTCTCACTACCTATCACGGTGCTTGGCACATATGGAGTTCAATGAATATGTTTTGAATAAATAAATGTAAGACTTACAAGAGACACTGCTGATATAAACAGAAGTGAGACATTTCTGACCTCAGACACCTCTCAGTCAAGCAGGAAAACATACGATACATAAAAATATATCCTTATTCTTAAAAGTGATTAAAAGTGGCACACAAAAAGTAAAAAAAAAAAATTGAAATTCAGAGAAAGCTTTCACTGATGTGGCATCTGTCACCCAAAATGGTTTTCATCAGGGTTCAATAAATTAGAATATTACCTTGGCCTTAGTTTGCTCATCTGTGGGATTGAACAATAATTTGCTCTTATTGAAATAAGAGCAAGCTTGTGAACAATTTCATTCATAATTTTTATCTCTTTATCTCATATGTGAGTACCTGGAAGTCTCAAGTCCGAGAGATGAAAGGTTCTCTACATATATGTTGGTTTGCTTGTGCAATAAGATGTTGAAGTGAAGAAAAATAGATATGGGTCGGAAGACCTGAGGATCAGTCCTATGTGATCTTGAACAAGTCTCAGTATCCTCATCTCTGTGACAAGATTCATAGAAACTATCTTCCAGGGATGAAAAGGGTAATATGATAAAGTGCGATACAAATGTTGCATTGAATACATTATTAATATTGTTAATTATCATCCTCATCTTAACCAGATAAGCATCATCACTGGACTTGAGAGGAGGGATAGCTGATATTTAGACCTAAAATGTGAGTTTGTCAACAGGTCAGATCTTGAACTCTCAACTTTATTTGTGTAATATTATTAAATATCCTAAATTCAGAGAAGTGGTAATTGCCTGCTTTTCTGAGCCAGTAAATAAGATGACTAAATTTCACTTTTCACCTATGACAGATCATCACAATGTCATCAGGGCCATTTCAATGTGAGAGAATGGAGAAAGTGACTTACTTCTCCTTGTCATCCCTGAACTCACACCTGAAGGATTCAAGCCTCCTCTTGGAGGGATTTTATAAGTATTTTGAAGATCTGGGTTGAACACTAGAATTTATTCTTTAAAAGATTAATAGCATGGTGAAAGCTATTCATCTATAAATGCTGCCAACCACTAAGTAGCAAATGTTGTGGAAACAACCCACATGCTCTTTTTATTTAAATACTTGCCTATAGATCATTAAGAAGCTGGACTATAGAGTGTTAAGACAATACTGTTGCAACCTTAGGAGTTTGAAATGCATATTTGCCTTGATCTCCGCCCAGTGGAAGACCACCAGGGATGGTAATCGGACTGGGCAGAGCCCAGCTGACTGTGGACCAATAAGAAATCCTCAGCACCACCGGCAATGCTGAGGCTGAAATGCCTTCCAGAGTTGCTCTGAATTAGGTCAGATGGAACAGGCCATTTTACTTCCACATTTATCAGTGGCTTGCTGGGGGACATCCTGGGAAAAGGGGTAGATACATTAGTCAAGGCAGTTCCTTGCAGTCAGGGCCACCCCGTAGTGCAGCCACATTATGAGGCATGGGCACCTGGAACCCTCACTGAATGGGGCTCTGAAAGGGGACTCACCATATGTAAGAACTGAAATGTACAGAGAACCAAAGATATTATACCTCTGAAGTAATAGGACAAGTCAAACAATTAATAAAATACCATTGTTTACTTTTAAAGTTCCTCTTCAAAGAGGACTTATTGCACAAAGACAGGCAACCTATCCAAACAGTACAATACTGGACTTGTAGCCAACTAGGACAAAAGAGCTGGGATCATAAAACTCCCTGTATTTCAACAGAGAAGTTTTGTTAAAGCAATCTAAGAGGACAAAGAATCATGTTTTTAGTTGTTGCTTATTTTTAAGAACAAAATCTCTATTAATAATGCAGAAAGAGAAAAATAAAACAAGAAACAATGTCACAGCATCAACTTCCAACTGTGATGGAAATCCAGGAGGATTAAATTATTAGGAATGAAATTACTTACAAAGCTGCATATAGAATATTGAATGTGATTTTCTTTAAACAACATGATTATTACCAGTGTCTCAAGTTGGCTTACAATTTCTGTCAAGTTAAGTTCTAAGAAAATCATATTGAGCCTCTGATTATATAACTTGTTAGATCTGCATGAAAGAATGGTTTTGACACATCAACAAAGGTACCATTTTATCAATAGTTTAAGCTACTGGTAAAAAAGTGATGGGATTCTCAGGTGGCTCAGTGGTAAAGAAACCGCCTGCAACACAGGAGATGTGGGTTCAGTCCTGGGTTGGGAAGAACCTCTGACGGAGGAAATGGCAACCCACTCCAGGATTCTTGCCTAGGAAATTACATGGACAGAGGACTCTGACAGGTTACAGTCCATGGGGTCTCAAAAGAGTCAAACATGATTTAGTAACTGAATAATGACAACAACAAAAAAGTGATTGGTAAAAAGTGTCAATTGATCTTAAAAGATGGCTTATAATTGACCCTAATAAGAATGTGATACAGTCAGTCAAGTATTATTAACATATTTTCTATGAATGCATCTTCAAATAATAGCAATGAGCAAAACCAAATTAACTAGGTCTTTTTGTTTGGTTGGTTGGTTCTTAAAGACAATAGAAACATGTTAGCTCTTAAAAGTGCCCAGATCCTAATTCTAATTCATACAGAGTAAGGAATTTCTCCACCATCATCAGGCAATTCTCTGACCCCAACTAGGTATGCCACAATTCAACTCATTTCTGAAACTATCTACCTGGAGATTGTCAGATTCTACAGGTTAAGAGTCCAGGTTCTACAAGACTGCCCCCCCCAACTCCCCCACTTCAGATGTCAGTCACAAGCCCAGGTTGTTACCTGGCTTCTGATCAACCAATTATAGATCAGACGTTTCCAACACTCCTTCCTTAGGTTCAATTAATTTGTTAGGAGGCTCACAGACTTCAGAGAGACACTGTATTTACTAGATCACTGGTATATTATAAAAAGATATAACTCAGGAACAGCCAGATGCAAGAGATGCTCAGGCAAGGTGTGGGGAAAGGGCACAGAGCTTCCATGCTATCTCTGAATCTCCAAGAGTTCACCAACCCTTTAGGTTGTTGTTGTTAAGTCAGCAAGTCATGCCCGACCCTTTGC
Organism: Cephalophus harveyi; assembly: GCA_006410635.1. Lineage (NCBI taxonomy): Eukaryota > Metazoa > Chordata > Mammalia > Artiodactyla > Bovidae > Cephalophus > Cephalophus harveyi. The sequence continues at coordinate 271,557 of SJYT01007040.1, read as the reverse complement.
GACACCATGGACCACACCATACCAGGCTTTTCATCTCCTTCACCATCTCCCGGAATTTGCTCGATTCATGTCTGTTGAGTCAGTAATACTGCCTAACCATCTCATCTTCTGCTGCCCCTTTCTCCTGCTGCCCTCAATCTTTCCAGCATCAGGGTCTTTTCCAATGAATCAGCTCTTCACATCAGGTGGCCAAAATATTGGAGTTGCAGCTTCAGCATCAGTCCTTCCAATAAATGCTCAGGGTTGATGATTTCCTTTAGGATTGACTGGTTTGATCTCCTTGCAGTCCAAAGGAATCTCAAGAGTCTTCTCCAGCACTACAATTGGAAAGCATCAACTCTTCGGCACTCAGTCTTCTTTATGGCCCAACTCTTGAATCTGTACATGACTACTGGAAAAACCATACCTCTTCAAATCCCATTCTTTCAAGTTTTTATGGAGGCTTCCTTACATAGGCATGATTGACATGAGCATCAGGGGTTGAACTCAATTTCTAGCAAGTCTCCCCTCCTCAAAGGGCTTTCCCAAAGTCACCTCATTAACACAACAAAAGACACCTTCATCTCTCTCATCACTTAGTAAATTCCAAGGATTTTAGGAGCTCTATGCTAAAAACTGGATAAAAACCAAATATGTATTTCTTAATATAAATCACAATATCACAAGTCTTTGCACTAATTATCCTTGACATCATTTCTTTCCACCTTTCTGGACAGATAAGTAAAATAACAATTTGGCCTAATGTAATTGGTCCTTTAGTGATAGTTCTGTGAAATTTGTTCTAAGGTTTGAACAAGTGTAATCACACCTCTTGCAACAGTATTTTCACCTCCTTATGTGGTGTACAATGGGACTTAGCGGCCAAGTGCACAGTGTGATAGAAGTGCGTCTGTTTGTCAGCTTCAAGTGCACTTTGTGAAAGAGAAGATTTATCTCGCACATCACAGTGAAGAAAAAGTGCTATCTTTAACAACATGGATTAAAATGGTAAAATCGCACTTAAATCTGTGCTTATCTCCCCTCACCCCACCAAACATTTTTTGTCTATCAAATGCCACATCATCCTTAAAAGTACACTGCAGAGCAATGAAATGAGGGAATGAAAGTCCTGGTACAGAAGGGGCATAAGCTCCAGGCTGCTCCCATTTGACCCCTAAGAGTGGCAATGGAGAGGACTGGCTCAGAGTGGCCCTTTCCTACCTGTCTCCATGTGACGCTCAAAGCTTCTGATGCTCAGGAGGCAGGTTGGGCTGGGCTGGGTTCCTTGGGTCCATACAAACTAGAATGCAGTCATGAAATGCAACCTACTCTAGTTTTCTTGCCTGGAGAATACCATGGACAGAGGAGCAGAACTGGACGAGACTCAGCCACTCAAGCATTCCAAGGAACATTGACTAGAACCACCCACCCTGACCAGACACCATAGTGACCACTTGCATGAGTTACTTTCTGACAGGAAGTCTTGGTAAGAAACACGGAACTAACAAATCACCACCAACAAGAAGACTTCAGAAAAGGTCAAAAGGAGACACCACACATCTACTACCTCCCAGAATCCTTCTTGCTACCATCCATCTTAGCTGGGCAATGTGTGCTCCAACAGAAAGGACCTTGAGTCAGAATGACTGGCCAAAGATAATCCGGAAATTAATCCCATCACCATAAAATTCAAGACTGCAAGCCACATGGCAGAGCAGTTCTCCTGGGTTCCCTTATATTACTTCTCTCCACCTGTGTGCCCCTTCCCAATAGTCTTTTGGTTTCTCAGCACATGTGTCTCTTTCGACAATTCATTTCCAAGTTTTAGACAAGAGCCCACTCTCGGGGTCTGGCAGGGGTCCCCCTTCCTACAACAAAACAACCACTCAGCCACAGATCATCAGAGATCCAAACATATGCTCAGAGGAACAGTGGTGTGACAGTTATGAATGTCATCCCAGAGCTAGACTTCCCGGCTCAAAATCCTAGGCCTTCTCTGACTAGCTATGTGATGCTGGGTAAGTTATGTGATATCTCTGCGCCTCTGTCCCTCAGTCTGAAGATTCAGGGGATGCTAGTATTAACAGCCCCCAATGGTTATTGTGAAGGGATTAAATAATCACTCAACAGATTCATTTTTTCCCCTCAGAAAACACATTATTTGTAAATCATTTAAAATAAAAATTGAAAACCCCAAACAGAAATAGTAACTCACTTTCACCAAGCAATATTTACCTATAACATTAATTCAAGACAACTCAAATTTCACTCCCCAAATGGACACAGAATAATCAGTCTTACTAGTGAGTCAAGTGAATGGGGATGCTAAGTACAAAGGGTCCTGTGTTAGAGGGGAAACTTGTGCCCACCACCACCAGAACTGAACTGCTGAAGTGTGGCCTTTCCCTGCTCCTAAAAACTGAAATGTGCAAGCTGACATGGGTACAGTAGATAAGAAAAATTCAGGAAAAGAAAAGAAGAAGAAGGGAAGGGAAGCAGGTGGAAGGGAAGGAAAAAGAGAACAAGAGTGAAATAAGAACAAGGAGGAGGAGATAGGAGAAAGAAGGTCAAAGAGTGAGAAGAGAAATAACATCACTTGTGGGAAGAGAAAGAAGAGGAAAGAGAAAAAGGAAAGACTAGAGGGAAACCATCCACACCAGCAGTATCTTCCCAGTTGGGCAAAAAGTCCACTTTTCATAGGGTCAAAACAGCAGATGTGGGGTTAGAAACATTTGCAGAAGGAATACTTGACAAGGTTGAATTAAATTTAACTACGTCATAGGCTTCCTTGATGTCTCAGCAGCACAGAATCCAGCTATAATGCAGTAGATGTAGGAGATGCATGGTTCAATCCATAGGTCACTAAGATCTCATGGAGAAGTAAATGGCAAACGACTCCAGTATTCTTGCCTGAAGAATTCCATGGACAGAGGAGTCTGGTGGGCTACAGTCCCTGAGGTCACAAAAAGTCACACACAACTTAGCAACTAAACAAATATGTTGTATGCATTTGTATTTACATTGATTATTTCATAAGCACTATTTTTAGAGTGTTTTGAGATTTTTGTTTGTTTTTGCCATTTCAAAGTAGATTCTCAGATACTAGGACAAACAGCATGATAGGAAGATTTCAAAAGATAAAACTAACTCTATATAAGTGCTCACAGAAGCAGAAGATACTAAGAAGAGGTAGCAAGAATACACAGAAGAAATATACAAAAAAGATCTTTATGACCCATATAGCCACGATGGTGTGATCACTCACCTAGAGCCAGACATCCTACAATGTGAAGTCAAGTAGGACTTAGGAAGCATCACTACAAAAACACTTGTGGGGGTGACGGAATTTCAGTTGAGCTATTTCAAATCCTAAAAGATGATGCTGTGAAAGTGTTGCACTCAATATGCAACGAAATCTGGAAAACTCAGCAGTGGCCACAGGACTGGAAAAGTTTAGTTTGCATTCCAAACTCAAAGAAAGGCAATTCAAAGAATCTTCGAACTACCACACAACTGCACTCATCTCACACACAAGCAAAGTAATGCTCAAAATTCCCTAACCCAGGCTTCAACAGTACATGAAACGTGAACTTCCGTATGTTCAAACTGGATTTAGAAAAGATAGAGGAATCCGAGATCAAATTGCCAACATCCACTGGATCATGGCAAAAGCAAGAGAGTTCCAGAAAAACATATATTTCTGCTTTATTGTCTATGCCAAAGCCTTTGACTGTGTGGATCACAACAAACTGTGGAAAATTCTTAAGGAGACAGGAATACCAGACCACCTTACCCATCTCCTGAGAAATTTGTATGAAGGTTAAGAAGCAACAGTTAAAACTGGACATGGAACAACAAACTGGTTTCAAATCGGGAAAGCCTGTATATTGTCACCCTGCTTATTTAATTTATACGCAGAGTACAACACACAAAATGCCAGGCTGGATGAAACACAAGCTGGAATCAAGATTGTTGGGAGAAATATCAATAACCTCAAATATGCAGATGACACCACCCTTATGGCAGAAAGTGAAGAACTAAAGACCTATTGATGAAAGTGAAAGAGGAGAGTGAAGAAATTGGCTTAAAACTCAACATTCAGAAAACTAAGATAATGGCATCCAGTCCCATCACTTCATGGGAAATAGATGTGGAAACAGTGGAAGCAGTGTCAGACTTTATTTTTTGGGGGGCTCCAAAATCACTGCAGATGGTGATTGCAGCCATGAAATTTAAAAATAGCTTGCTCCTTGGAAGAAAAGTTATAACCAACCTAGATAGAGAGGTAGGAGGGGGGCTCAGGATTGGGAACTCATGTACACCCGTGGCGGATTCATGTCAATGTATGGCAAAACCAATACAGTATTGTAAAATAAAATAAAAATAAACAAATAAAAAGAAAAAAAATAAAATAGAAAGCAGAGACATTACTTTACCAACCAAGGTCCATCTAGTCAAAGCTATGGTTTTGCCAGGGGTCATGTATGGATGTGAGAGTTGGACTATAAAGAAAGCTGAGCACCAAAGAATTGATGATTTTAAACTGTGGTATTGGCGAAGACTCTTGAGAGTTCCCTGGACTGAGAGGAGATCCAACCAGTTGATCCTAAAGGAAATCAGTCCTGAATATTCATTGGAAGGATTGATGCTAAAGCTGAAACTTCAATACTTTGGCCACCTGAGGCGAATAACTGACACATTGGAAAAGACCCTGATGCTGGGGAAGATTGAAGGTGGGAGGAGAAGGGGACGACAGAGGATGAGATGGTTGGATGGCATCCCCGATGCAATGGCCATGAGTTTGAGTAGGCTCTGGGAATTGGTGATGGGCAGGGAACACTGGCGTGCTACAGTCCATGGGATTGCAAAGAGTCGTAAATGACTGAGTGACTGAACTGAACTGATAAGTGCTCAAATGCCCGAAATGAACAAACTATCTAAGAATAGAGAAATTTCATATTTTCCAATCTATTGCCTGGAAAACCCATCATTCCAATGACCACTGGAATCAAAATGAGTATTGTTTAAATTTATTATGCTTCTGAATTAGAGTAAAAAATAGTATTAGACTTTGAATTAAGCTCATTACAGTTACAGAAATGAGAATTTAGTAATTCAGTTACAGATGAGGATTCAATACAGAATCATGTCAATTAAATTACTGAAGGGAGAGCATGGACAATCGTGGCATCCACCCTTCTTCATCATTAAACAAGTATTTATTGAGCTCTCTTATACATCAGACACTTTTAAGACACAGAGTATACATCAGTGAATAGTATAAAGAAGGTTCCTAACTTCACAGAGGTCACATTGCAGTCTATCTCTAGGGTCATGTGAAGTCTGATACCTGTAGGCATTTGTTGGATGTGTGATGAATAAGAAGTGCCTATTTCAAGATACAGTAGAATGCTCTAATAAAGAAATAATAAGCATATTCACGTATTAAAACACCATCATTCAGAAAAAGTCAAAGCATCTCTGCATTTATGTTATATATGTATATAACACAAAATCATGTTCAAATACTGTTTGTGTTGTCATTTAGTTCCTAAGTCATGTGTGACTCTTTCATGATCTTGTGGACAGTAGCCCACCAGGCTGTTCTGTTCATGAGATCCTCCAGGCAAGAATACTGGAGTGGGTGGCCATTCTCATCTTCAGGATATCTTCCCAACCAAGGGATAAAACCTGAGTCTCCAACATGAGTTCAGTTCAGTCACTCAGTCATGTCTGACTCTCTGCAACCCCATGGACTGAAGCATGGTAAATCACCAACTTCTGGAGCTTGCTCAAACTCATGTCCAACGAGTTGGTGATGCCATCCAACCATCTCATCCTTGGTCATTCACTTCTCCTCCTGCTTTCAGTCTTTCCCAGCATCAGTACTCTTTCCAATGAGACAGTTCTTTGCATAAGGTGGCCAAAGAACTGTAGTTTGAGCTTTACCATCAATCCTTTCAATGAATATTCAGGACTGATTTCCTTTAGCATGGACTGGTTGGATCTCCTTGCAGTCCAAAGGATGCTCAAGAGTCTTCTCCAACACCACAGTACAAGAGCATCAATTCTTTGGCACTCAGCTTTCTTTATGGTCCTACTCTCATCTATATACGACTACTGGCAAAACCATAGTTTTGACTAGACAGACCTTTGTTGGCAAAGTAGTGTCTCTCCTTTTTAATATGCAATCTAGGTTGGTCATAGCCTTTCTTCCAAGCAGAAAGTGTCTTTTAATTTCATGGCTGTAATCACCATCTGCAGTGATTTTGGAGGCCCCCAAAGTCTCTCACTGTTTCCATTGTTTCCTGATCTATTTGCCATGAAGTGATGGGACAGATGCCATGATCTTAGTTTTCTGAATGTTGAGTTTTAAGCCAACTTTTTCACTCTCTTCTTTCACTTTCATCAAGAGGCTCTTTAGTCCTTCACTTTCTGCCATAAGGATGGTGTCATCTGCATATCTGAGGTTATTGATTTTTCTCCTGGCAATCTTGATTCAAGCTTGTGCTTCATCCAGCCTGGCATTTTGCATGTTGTACTCCCATGGGTGCAGGAGGGTCAAAAGGAGCCACTGTACGTTCAAGGTCAGGAGGGCCAGCGGTGAGGAGATACCCCTTATCCAAAGTAAGGAGCAACGGCTGCACTTTGCTGGAGCAGCCGTGAAGAGATACCCCACATCCAAGGTAAGAGAAACCCAAGTAAGACAGTAGGTGTTGCAAGAGGGCATCAGAGGGCAGACACACTGAAACCATAATCACAGAAAACTAGTCAATCTAATCACACTAGGACCACAGCCTTGTCTAACTCCATGAAACTAAGCCATGCCGTGTGGGGCCACCCAAGATGGGTGGGTCATGGTGGAGAGGTCTGACAGAATGTGGTCCACTGGAGAAGGGAATGGCAAGCCACTTCAGTATTCTTGCCTTGAGAA